>JAPQRQ010000019.1:320393-358230 GCA_037367365.1 Apogon talboti | reverse complement strand
GGGCTGTTTGGGGCCCTCTGCTGAGGCTGCTGCCCCCGCGACCCGGACCCGGATAAGCGGGAGAAGACGGTACGGTAGACGGTACGGTACTATTCTAAAAGTCTTTACACACAAGGAGTATTTTTTTCATGTGAGTAATTCATGCATCATTCTGTTTTTTTTTCTGAGCAGTTGTTGATGTCACAAATAGTTTGGTTTCAGATCGAAAAAGAAAAGTGTTTTTTTTTCTTAATGTTCGCAGCTTAAATAAACCAATCATTTGTGTTAAATAGACGTCATGTGATAACAATTATGTCCCTACGTGTTCCTTTTTAGCCACAGTGTTTAGTATGAAACATACAAATGAGGAGGATAATGAAGCGAAGGACGGTTCATTGAGCCACATCAACAAACTACTAGACGATTTGGATAATGAGGAGTTTCTGTGACATGAATGTCATGAGAGTCAAATATAGTGTGTGTGTCTTTTCACCTGGACACTGGACATAGACTCAGAGGATGGTGGATGGAGACACACAGGCTGCAGGTGAAGCTGAAGTCATTACTATTTCTGTCAAACCGCCTGGTATGAATATATTCAGCTCATTATTGAACAAGAGTCACAACTGTTGGAAAGTTGCATTAGCGCTGATGTGAATATTTTTGTAGCCAAATATTCGTGAGCAAATGTTTTGCATATTAAGTGGCATTTATTCATCGCAATTCTGGCATTTAAAGACCGTCTAAGTTAAAGCCGCATTGCTCAAATTTAAAAATCCACAATTACTGACAGGAAACACAACTTCTGCTACTCCTCGTCACTATTTTCGGTCTGTAGAAAATGTACTCTCACACACAAGATGTCTGATCATAGGTATTTTTAAGAGAAGTATTGGGTTAAATATGTGAACTACAGTTTACAGAAGCAACATGACAGCTCCCATAACTGATGTGATATTTTGGCGTCACATTCCTTTACCTGTATATTTTTACATCCTGCTGCTCTAACCTGGAGCTCTCTCGTGTTAAAGAAAATAAAAAGCACAGTCAGCCTCTGCCTGTTTTTATGGATTCGCCTCATAATGGTATGTAATCCTGCTGACAGATGATGGATGGATGGACAGACAAATGGGACTGATCACATATCCGCCTCAGCAGATGGTGGATTTCTGTACTATGAAGCAAACCTATGATGGTCCTATAGAATATGATACATAGAAGTAAATGAATGCATAAAAAATCATACATAATAGTAGAACTGTCACAGGGAGCATTTTTACTACATAATGACTGCTTTTACTTTTTGACTTCAGAAGTTTGACTTTCACAGGTACTTTGAAGTATCTGAATACTTCGTCCACCTCTGCAGATCACAGTCTGTATGCATGTCCCTATGTGTTTATACAACCTATTTTTGTTGATAGCTCTTGTTGATAGAGCGCTGAAACCCAAGAGGAGGTAGACAGTATTCCTTTATGTAACAGGTCCGCAGCCTTGATCCTCTTTCTGCGCTGCTGTTTCTGCCAAAGTGATGAGAAAGTGAACACGCAAACACGTATGTATACCGTGTGGGTGAGGGGGAGACAGATACGGTCACGGTCAACAAGAGAAGAACAACAGACTCATTACATTTGTTTGACCAATAACTTCCTGTGGAAGATAGATGTGTTTTGGTTGGGGCAGCTGTTCTGCTCTGACAACAGTCACTTCCCTCTCATCGTGTCCCTGTACGGTGGGGAATTATCATTCAGTGCACATACATATATGTGTGTGTGTCTGTGTGTGTGTGTGGTCTGGGTTAACAGGTTCAGCGTGGCTAATTCAGAGGGCCCAGACAGAAACCCCGTCCGTCGCAGCTCACACTTTTCTGCGGGGCCATCGACACTGGGGGCTTTTCTCCGACAAGTTTGGCGTCCTTGTGCGTGTTTGACTCCGTCTGTGTATGTGTGTGTGTGTGTGTCTGTGTGTGTTCGACTGTTCACTGGAGCGAAACCCAAATCAGCACATGAAAGGTGTGTATCTCAGTGTTGCTTCTCCTGCTGCTCTGACAGGAAACAGACCCTCACTGTGGTATTCGGTTTCTTCCGACTCACACAGGACTGGATTTCAAACATGGTGCACAATTCAAAACAGAGATGCAGCATGAGCGGGGACAATAAGGCCAATGTTATGTCACTAGTTAAAGTTAATGCCACAGATTGCCCACTGCTGTTCCAAATATACCAATTTTGCATGAATAAAAAATTTCTATTTTTCATGTATGGAGTGGGGGGGTTTGTCTTTTATTGAACACACTGATGTTCTGTGTTTTATATTTGTTGTGATTTAATTTTTGCGTGCTTCAGTCCGTGCTGTGAATCCTCCTCTCTGTGTGTGTTCTGGCAGTGAAACATTTGTAGTCATTACCTCTGGCCTCTCTTGTCCTAACTGGCTCTGCAGCCCAGCAGGAGTTTGGTGTTATTAGTGCTGGGCCGTGTGTAACACAGGTCTCCGAAAACATGGAGATTATGAGGGCCGAGAGACAATAACAGACAAGGAAGAGAGAGGAGGGAGGGAGGGAGACAGGGGGGGGAGGATGAGCGACCGTCTGGACAGAGTGAAGAACAGGAATTATGGCCTATCCTTCATCACATTTGCACATTTGTTTTGGCTAGACAAGTCGAGTCTTCTCTGTCATCACCAATCACCTAACAATAAATCCCAAGGCAGCGCTGACTGACACTTTGAGGGACGGAAAAGAACCTGAAAGATGAGTCTGGTTCCAGCAGAGGCGGCCTTTTACACAGCACTTTCAAATATTCACAGTTTAATAAAAAAGAATGGGTTGAATTTGCTTCCTGGCAGCTCATCACAGGCATTTTCCTCTTTGATGGTCACACTGAACCTTTTTGCAAAGGTTACATCAGATTGAATCTTCTGTTTTATTCAACGTTTTCTGCCAGGCTGAATTTCTTCTTTGACAGTTGAACTTGAGCATTTTACCCCCGCAGGATGCCACTTTGCAGGATCGCACGTTGTAAACGATCAACCGTGTCAGGCTTCCATATCTCTGTAGATTCACTGTAAAAGACACGAGACATCAGCCCGGTGTGTTTGAAAAGAGGACGGCGCTGTAGCTGGTAATGAGACTGAGGAGTGATAGCAGACCGCAAAAATGTGATGACAGAACTGACCAACAGTAAAACTCCACAGGTGGACCAGCGCACTGACTGATGTCTGTAACCATCCAGCTTCTCAGAAAGAGCCTCTATGTCCTGTCTCTGTGGGGCCTTTCATCTCCTGTATTTCTTCACAGTTAGCAAAAATCAACATCCATGTTTATTGGAATTAGCAGCTGTAACTTGGCGTAGCCTGAACTAATACTGAAAGGTAGAACCTCCCAAAGAGGATAAAGCTGGGGGAAAAAAAGACAATTCTCCATCATTCCTCTGGAGCATTTCCTGGCCTGTTCTTTCCCTCTGTTCACTGTCAGGTTCTCGTCGTTCTCACGGCTCAGCGTCCAAGGCACCATTGTGCTCCTTGTTCTTCAAATGTGCTTCTATTTCCTGCAGGCACTGCTAAACATAAACAATGAGGGCATGTTGTTTCCTCATCAATGTACATCTGGTCTGATTCTGTAGGGTTTTTCCACATGGGAAAACCAAATTTAGTAATACATTATAATAAGGGTGCAGGTCATTAACTTAAAGGTCCAGTTTGTGAGATTTAAGGGGATTTAGGAAGATCTAATGGAATACAGTTTTCATAAATCTGTTTTCACTGAGGTATAATCACATAAATATTAGATGTGCATTTGTCACTGTAGAATGAATTATTTATAGCACACAGCCTGGCTGATCAAATGCATCTGAAATGAATATTTGTGGAATTCAGTAAATTCGGTGGCATATCATATAATGTATGAATTAATCACATTAATCCACAGTGACATGATGATTATCTATGTTGAAAAAGAGGACATTATAACATATTGCATTAATTCATGCATTAATTAACAAATGCAATAGGTAAGCATCACCCAAGACTACATCCACGCTGTAGGCAGAAGTGACCAAAATGGAATCTTTTAACTCTAATGGTACTCAGATGTTTTGTTTTGTTTGTTTTGTTGTTTTTTTCATGATAGTGAGCAGCACAAATAATAGTCTATTTTTTTCAATACTGATCTGGGCCACGTCCATATGTGGTCCTGAATCAGACGCAGATCTGATTTTTTTCAGTGTAACCACAGTGTGAACAGTCAGATCAGAATTCATCTGAGTTTTACGTCACATTATATGGATATTCATCAATTTTGCATTGGAGGACTGACTCATGAATGCAGCAGATAATTACAATAAATACAGCAGATACATTTTGTTAAGCTTAAATGTAAGGTTATGCACAACTGTTACACTTGAGTATTTTCACTGTGTGTATTACGTAGTATTGTTACTGAAGGAAATGATCTGAACACTTCTAATTCCACTCTGTTAGTGCATGTTGATCAGTTCAGGACTGTTCATACTGGAATCTAATACATGAAAAATAATGTGAACAGTCAAACAAAAATCAGGATTCATAGTCAAGATTCTGTAATTACATAATTACATAATTTTTATAGAGTGCCCAGGTGCTTAAATGACTTTTGCATGATAAGACTATCCAAAAAGAGAAATAAGCTTTCTTTTTGCACTTTGTGTTGCAGTCTTGCTCTGTGTGTAGATTGAGCGGGGGTGGTTGTTTAAGGGGGATGGGGAGTTTAATGATAGTTCCTCTCCCAATTTCCTCTTAATGAAATAATCCCTGTCTACCTGACCTGATACACCACTCTCTTGCCTGGAGTGGTGTCTGACGATTAAATTAGAACCATCTTGTAACTCAGCATACGAGTAAAAAATATCCTGAGAATTGTGTGCCTGTGTGTGTGTGTGTGTGTGTGTGTGTGCTCTTCAGACAGGTTTTCAACTTGAGCCCTATAGCCTCGTGTCAAGCGTTTGACCTTTTTTCCTGGTTTTCAGCATCAAGGCTCTTTAGGTACCCAAGTGCCGCAGTCTGTTCCCATGGAAATGTGGCTTTGAGGGAATGTCCATCACTACTGAAAGGGTGACCCAGAATAACCAAACACACCCTGCCCAGTCGTATTAAAATTCTTTTGGATGGCACTCTTCGCTGGGCACACACATTCCACATTACTCTGGTGAAGGGAAGGCTACCTGTTGCTACGACAACGCCAGCCAAACACAGAGGTCAGACAAGCGTGTCCGTGTCATTCCTAACGTGACAGTGGTTTGCCATAAACCCGAGCCAGCGTGGTAATGATACTCCTGAGCGGTGGGCGGGGCCGGCGTTTGGCTCTGTGGATGCTGGTCAGGGCCCAGTCTGGCCACACTCACAAATGGGGAGGTAACACAGGAAACTGGGGCTTCCAGTAAAAACATGTAATTAGAAACACATTGACTGGGAGCTTTGGCGTGATACACCCAGCAGGAAGGGAGAGACGCATGCAGTCAGGGATGCACGGAGGGAAAAAAAAGCTGATTGAAGTGGAGGACAAGATCACTGGGGTATTGGGTCACTGGGAAAGTCCCATGAGAACATCAAATGTTGAGAAGTAAAAATGGAAAACCAGAAACGTACTGAAGGACGGGCAGTGACAGGCAAGACACAGTGTTACAAACAATTACATAGGGAGCAAAAATAATCAAAACCAGAGATATCACAACCCTCAATCTAACATCTGTGACCTGTCAGTCAGATCAGATATGTGGCTGATGGTAATATTCCACTGTTGGAAATCCCTACTACTACTACTGTTTACAAGACGCAGTATAAACGCCACTGTATTTTAGAGTGCGTCAATATGTCCTCGAAGCCTCACCACTAAAGAGTAGGCACTGGGCAGCAGCAGCACAGCGGGCAGCGTAGGCCGAGCGGCTACAGAAACGCCCCACAATGCCATGTGGTGAACCAGTCTCCAGAGGGAGAGCGGTTTGTCCCGGCTACATCTGAGATCTGACGAACAGGGCCCAGTTGTTCAGAAGCATCGGATTTCAGCTATCACACTGGATCAAATCTTAGTCATGGGTTGTTCAGAAGAAAAAACAAGGTTTCTGAACCAAAAAGATCAGGATTATTGTGACGGCAGCAGAAGGCTGCGTTCAGGCTGGATTTCACAAACATATTTTAAAAAATCTAAATTGGTCCAAGGAAACGACTTGTTTTTTTTTTTTATATTTTCCACTCCATTACAATAATAAAGAACATATTCAATTTAAAAAGCTAAAAACAACAAAACCAAAAAAAACAGAAAACAGCTGACATTTATCACTGAAACCCCATTGAAAGTAGTTTCTATATTTATTTATTGTGGCTCAGATGATGGGTCATGTTTGTATTATTTTGTGTTGTTTTCTGTCTCTTAAAATAAAGACATTCGAAGTGAGTCTGTGCTGCATTTTCAACATATTGTTTTATACAGAGCTACTGGTCCACATTGTAAGGCTGTAACTCAGTGGATGATTTCCTTAATCAATCAAAGATTTCATTAAATAGTCAGGAAATGGTTAAATATGTTGCTCAATTTTTTTCCCCAAAGCCCAATGGGATGTTCTTAAACGTCTTGTTTGATCAGCAAACCACACATTACTGTCACAGAGGAGGACACAAACCAGAAAATATATAGGAAGCTGGAATATGGGAATTATGACTCAAAAAAAATAAGAAAAAACAAAGATTAGTCACTTAAAATAGTTCATTCATAATTGATAACACTGATATATTAAGTTAATCGTTGTCATTCTACTACATTATGTTGTATGACCCCACTAAAAGCACTAGTGTCTGGATCAGGGTCCAATCCAACATTACTCTGAAAAACCTGCACAGTCAGATGGATTAGCTGAACCTGGGTAGCAAAACATTTCCAAAATCCGGATCATTCTGATCCAGATTAAATTTGCTGAAGACCTGAGTCATGGGTAACCACGTTTCTGACAGAGGCTGATAACCACTGAGGAGACGTCATGTGTTTGATTTCTGTACTCTGTGAGAAACAGAGCTGAAATGTAATGTAACATGAATACCGGTAATTAGTTAATTGTTATACAAACAGAACACACTGAAAGATGCGAGGAAAGACATACTGTAATAGTTACGTGTTTCTTTTAGGAAGCCAAAACCACACGTGGCAAGATTTACTGAGTTTGAACAGCAGCCCATTTGACAAACTTCACACAAGTCTGATGAGAACAACTTATAGCACTTCACTCCACCACACATGAGATTCTCCCAGAGTTCAACTCTGAGATACCAGAGGGCCTCTGCAGGGGGTGGACGTGAGAATGTAGTCCCCACATCCACAGACAGAAACCATCAGACGTACTCTTCAGTGTGTGGCTTTGCAGATCAGGGGAGTGGTGGCTGTACGCTCAGAAAAAAGCCTTAATTAGTCTTCACTCCCAGCCGACTGCAGTGCCAACCCAAGAATAGTGTTAGATTAACAACGAGAAGCGAATACTTTTAATCAACTCTCAAAGTGTTTCCTTTACCCCAACATCAACATTCACCAACACATAATTAGAAGCATAACAGGAAATGGGTGTTTGTTAAGTGATGAGGTTTTATACATTTCAAAATATAAACGTGTGAAGTGACAATTCACAGTCTACAGATGCAGAATAAACAGCTGGAAAATGGGCATTGATCAGAGGAACAGTCCAGGACCAAACAAACGCTTCTGGAAAGAAAACAGGAACAAATTGCACTTCCACTGAAAAAATGAAAAAACGAAAGAACATAAATACAGAGAGTAAGGCACAACTGCCCAGGGCCACTCACATGAAAACATACTTAACAATTCATTGCTAAAGTCAATAAACAGTACCTTTTTGTCCCGAGCAAAACTTGGAACATGACAGTAACACACATTTAGCAAAAGCAATGTTCGTACAACAGGCCGTGGAAACAAAGAGAAACAGAGGGCACTATTGGACTTAAGGCTGCAGCAGTCATGAAGCGAATCACAAAAAAATATTCAGGTTGAACACTGAACCGCCAACGGGAGTCTTTGGGACATTTGTTTGGTTCCTTCATAACTAAAATAAAAAAAAATAACATCTAAAAAATGCCTGATAGATGCATGGGAGGGAAAACAGCCTGGCGGACCATCCTGGTTTAATACATCTAACAGGTGATATTGTCAAACTAGAACAAGAGGACAACGGTTCTGGAGTTCAGTACGCTTAAACAAAAACTGTAACAGAAATGTGTAAACGTAAATAATTATCTTTGGTCTGATTTACAGTAAGATGTTCAGACAGTTGGTCTGTAAATAGCACAGTGAAAGAGGTCAGGCTGTATCAGGACGAACAGTAACACTGGTTAGATATTAAAAAGAAACGGCAGGCGCTTCATTTTAACAATGACCAGACATGGCGGCTCTGGTGGCACATATTTATATTATTATTTTGGATTGTGTTCATTAAAATATCCAAAACAATCTTTAAACAGTACAAGAAAAATGACAAATACACAGTCTGTGTTTATGCTCACCCTAATGTTTTCCATGGATTTTAATAGCAGAATTTCTGCTATCTCTCCATCTCCATACATTATATATAGGCCATACTGGTTGCATGAAGCATGAGGCTGAACTTTATCTGTGGCATCAGATATCATTTTCAGCCAGTGCTTCCATAATTGGCTCTAGCTCTCTGTTTCCCCGTGGACATTCTCCATATGTACTTTGAGGTAGTCGTTCCTGGTGAACTTCTTATGGCACAGCTGGCACTCGGCCATGGGCCGGTTGGGGTTGTGAGTGAGCTTATGCCTGCTGAGCATCTTCTTCAAGCTGAATGACAGGTCACACACCTACAAAGCACAACATAGGTTTCAGCAACCACAATTAAACACACAGTTTATAAAATACTCGCTGCCCTCTGATCTTGTTTACGTTCGTCTTCTATTAGCTGCAGAACTCGCCGCTGTAAAGCCTTATCACAGACACAGCCGGAGACACAGAGAATGATTTGTAAGTCACACTCGATGGATCTTGGCGACAGAAATCCCCCTTTTTTTCCACCAGTAGCGAGAGGGAATGCATGCAACTTAACATCCATCATAAATGAGCCATTTTACACTGTACAAATGACTCCATCGTCCTCTATCAATCATGGTAATCCACCACTGGCTGGTGTTCAGCTGCAATTCAACACGCCGCTTCAAGAATCACAGCATGTGTCCTCCTCGCTCCATCTGTGGAGGACTTCAGTGCAATGAATTACATTCAGAAAATCTCACAGATAATTTACATCTGTGGGTAAACGGCAAAAAAAATAGAAAACCTACACGCAGGATGGCCATTTTTGTGAACATATTTCTACTTTTGAGGTCATCTGGACCCTCCTCGTTATTTAGATTAACATCGGTTCAAACAAGCTACAAATCTGATCCCATGTCAGCAAAATATTTAGAAATTTCAAAGGTGAAACAGTGACAGGAGCCGATGAGACTGGGGCCTCCGTGTCTCATCTTAACCCAGATGTTACTGGATGCTTCTACAAAATGTTTAATGCTGTTATGACAGACGCTGCTTATAGGGCCCTCTAGCTTGTCTGGAAAACGTTCCTGGAACTGCGCAATCCTTTTGTCTCGACTCAAAATCCGCCCCAAAAATAAAATCCACATGTTATTTCTATTATCTTTAATAGTGTAGCGTAGAATTATTTACATGAAAATGTCTCTTCCAAAGCAAAGAAAAAGAATCCAGATGAATGTTGGATGTCGCTGCGAGACACTTTCTGGTGATGCTTCGCTGACAGTGAATGAGATACTGATTTTGTGGTCTTAACAACAGCGAGAGACGACGCAGGGAATTGGGCACATTTTCTGGTTAGAAACTTAAAGTGATGCCACGGATCGAGGTTTATTTGAGTGTTAAGGCTCGAACGAATTTTCTCATAATCCACAAACTTGGGTGATGGATTAGACCCAGGATTGTATTTTTTATTTTTTTTTTTGTGTTCATCACAAATTTGGATCTTGGAGTCAAGATCTAAGAGCACTGTCTGTGAGTGATGCGAACCAGTATGATGTTCACAAAAAAGATGAAGCTTTGTAGCAGATTCAGATATACTAAATTTAGTTACAATTTCTGAACTTTCAGTAGATCCAGTTGTGGCTTCTGACCAAAAAATAAGTTTCCAATTTCCAGAGAAGCTGATAAGACACAGAGTTCAAAAAGTTCCAACCATGGACAACATCTTGGGTCGCGTGTTCCCTCCCCGGTCTCTGAGAATGATTATTACTCCTACAGTATTATAAGCAGAGGGTAATTTCTGCCTCTGATCCTCTCAATGTGTTTACGTGAGATCAGCCCACTCGGCCTCTCCAGAGAAGCAAGATTACTATCTGCCTCTCGCCGAGCTGCCCCCCCCCCCCCTCCCTAACTCGTCCCCACATCTGGACTCCTGCCAGCAGCTGCCAGAGCTCCATCACACAGTGTACACACAGATAAATACATGCAGGAGTAAAGTGAGTGGAGACAGTGGTCGGGTGGAGGTTCAGAGTTAAGGACACTCACATCACACTGAAAGGGCTTCTCTCCGGTGTGGGTCCTCATGTGCTCATCCAGTCCTCTTTTCTGGCTGAAGGCCTTGTTGCACTCGCTGCATTTATACGGTTTCTCCTGCAGAGACACACAGATACACACTGCATCAAGACGGGGAGCCTCTTTGCTTTGCTTGGGTTGCACCAACAAGATTTACGGTGGAACTTTTAATGATGTTGCACCAAACTTGATCCAGTGTTCACCTTAAACTTACACTGCAGGAGGTTTAGATTTGAAAATGGCTGCCTTGTGTTGAAATGCACTGAGGAAAGTGATCAAACTCCTGTAAGAGAGTTAATTCACAGACTGTTCTGACAGCATCGGGTTTTTAATCTATTATTTCCCCATATAGATCCATTCATTTGCAAAACAGGTCTCAAAGGAGAAGATGAGTAGGTTGTGAGCTGACTTTTTATCTTGCTAGCAAAGGTGCCAACTTGATGATTTGCTCTTTAGTTCAGACCTTTCACCCCTTTGGTGTCTGTTTTACTTTAAAGAGCCAAGTGCAAATCTAATTCTTGGACAGATTTCAGCTATTCTCCTTAAAGACTAACAAATATTTCACTGTCAACTTGTGTCTGTACCATCTATTTAGGCAATGATGCCATAGACCAATTAGCTTATATGTAAACTGCCCCCCTTTAAAGCAAGCTTTAGATGCTTTAGGTTGAAGATAGTTTGATACGGTCAAGGTCCGACAACCACGGCTCCAAACTAAAGCCAATGCAGAAGTATCTTAAAGCTGTAATACTGCTGAATGAGTTAAAAACTTTTCCAGTATTCATTCCAATCCCAATTTAGAACCTCTAACAATTAATCTGGCGGTCCAGCTTTAAATTTTTCCCCTGTTAATAAAATTTAAGGTCAAATAGATGGCTTTAATTTCTGCAAAGTCAGACTTTCAGGGCTTTGGTTTATTTGATAAAACATTTCTTCTTAGACAGTTCCATTGTAGTTGTGGGTAATAGGTTACTCTAATTAGACCATAAAATGACTTTGTTATGCTTGATGACTGCTTGATGACTGCATCAGTGAGATAGCCCTTAACATTAGCTCACCTCAGGCTCCTGTAGTTCTGCCCCTTTTGTCCAGATATAGTCACTTCTAGCTCCAATATGACTACACTCAAGTCACACACTACTGGCTTCAAAATTACTGTTCAGAAACCAGTTGGTTCCTCCAATCACTAATTATATACAAACCACTGCCACACTTCTAGGTAATAATGTGACGTTTTGTTAAGGAAATACAGAGCATTCCAAGTTAATAATTTTCCCTCACTTTAATATCCCTTAGGTTCCAACAGCATGCCTTTCTAATCTATTTATTCGTCTTACCTTCAGTAAGTAAACAATTCCTTATTGATTAAAGACTTTTGAATCATAACTGAGATCAATAAACTTAGATTTACTAAACAGAGATTAGCCTTTAAATGTGAAACAGCTAAATTGGGATTTACTCATTCAAACCCAGTTTTGCATAACTATGATTGAAACCTATTTTAGATTGAATTAATCTTGTTGGTGCAGCTCAGTCTCGGTGCATAAGTTGTACAACAAAACATTTCATCCTACAATACTTCCTCAGTTCACATATGGTCAAAACCTGGAGGAGAATCAGTGTCCATAGTGCACTAAGGCACATGCAACTGTAATGACCCACATATGTGCACACACACATACACAAAGAGAAAAGCAAATCCATGCACAGCACAATGGAAAACACAAGAAGATGTGGAAATACTCCTGTTCCACACATAGTGATACCCTCTCACTTCACACCCCGGTGTTCTCCCTGTGAGTTTATAAAGATATGAAATGAAAGATTGTACAGCCCCTGCAGTAGGGAGGAAATGACCGGCATAGGGGCCATCAAAAACACATGGATTCCTCAAAAGAGTAAGGAAAACACGCCAAAGAAAATCCCTTTGAACGTGTATCAGTGCACTGGCACTCTGGGGCTGTAGAATATCACTCCTCTGTCTCCACACCTCATCAGTTTACCAAAGAACATTTCCTCTGCGCCTTTTGGAGGCCTGTCTCAATGTCAGTCAAAGCAGCTATCTCACTGTGGGTGTGTTTTCACAAAAACTTTAGCTATGTGTATGTATGCATATGTGTAGTGGACGGCCTCGGAAAGAGGGTGTGTCCTCATGTCTGAGGGGAAAAAGTGGTGACACCTTAAAGAGTCGGGGAGGAATAAGAAGCATGGAGATAGTGGGAGCTGGTTCCCAGTGTCACTCTTCTGGGAAGCTGTTTTTGACAAGTCTGGCTGATAGCAAAGGCTCTACCCATTTAAAGCTTAGTTGTCATGGGAACAGGGTGAATGCAGGAAGTAAGGGTCCTGGGAAAGGAGCTATCATGTGGGCGGGGCAAGGAGTGCCCAGTGACACAGGATACAAAAGGCGGTAAAGATCAGGTTCAGTGCATGTGCACATGTGAGTGGGTGTATGTGTGTGAGTGGCTTTACATATGCAACTGTTTGTGTGCATGTAAAAGGAAACAATGGTAAATGTGGTGTGTGTGAGACCCCCGCCTGGATGAAACAGACAAGCGATGATCTGTGTAATGCAAATTTCCACTTAAGCTTTAACGGGGGCTCACTTCTCCCAGTAACGAATTCCTCTCCATAAAGAATGGCTCTTGTACGACGATGAAAAAAACTGAAAAATGAGGGGTTAAAGCTCAAAGGTCAGGAAGCACATGGATGGACTTAGTTGATGTGGTGTACCCAGAATGCATCATTATGACCCCGGTAACATCGAACATCTGTACCTGGTGACCTTCAGTCTTCAGCAGCTGTTCACCCTTTGACCTTTAACCCGACCCTTCCTCTGAATCTGGCCACTCTCTAGAAAGAGCACATCAATAAATGCAAAGATGGAGGTTTGTTTATTTTCTCCTAAAGAGCCTCTCATCTCATATGACATGTTTAATATGTGGGAATTTGTAAAGCAGTACGCCAACTGAAGTCTATTGTGCTTTAATAGGCTTCAGGGTGTTGGGTATAAACAAACAGCTCACAGTAGGTCAGATGTAAAGCAAAGGCCAGATCTACTGAATAGGACTATGTTTATTTGAAAAGTCAACCTATGTTTAGACCCTGGGAAAAATAACCATTTAATTCATGCTAATCAGCTTGAATCCACGAGGTGTAATGTTTACCCACAGCACAGTAAATAGTGCATCACTGGCGCCAGCTTCACATACATTCTCCCTCAAGTCCACACTAAACAATACATTAAATCTAGTTAGTCTAGTATTAAAGCTGTGTTGATGTTTTTAACACCATGATGGTAAAGGTTCTTAACTATTCTGGTGTGGATGTATTATTAGAAGTGACTGGACTCCAAAATGGAAGCCAATCAGTGAAAGGCACTATTCTTAATGCAGTGTTTATTACTGTGTTGGCTCATCACTATTACGTAGCGATGAGGCTAACAGCTACAAATAGCTAACATTAATGACAACATAGGGTAATACAGTATAACTGCACTCTCTATTTTAGGTATGGATGAACCTGTAATGTTGTGACAAACACAAAATGATATCCTGCACCAGAAAACACTTACAAATTAGTAGCTGTAATAAAGTAAAATAAGCCTATGTATTTACTTACCAACACTAATATCAAGTTGCCATGCTTGCTACTCCTATAATACAGTGTGAAGTTAAATTAGTTTACTGTTAATGGGATTTGACTCTAGACCAAGAAAATAAGTTACACCTGTAGAAATCATCATTCTGCTCTTAAAATACTCAGCCTGGTCAAAATAGCCTGGGATGTCACTGAGCAAAGAGGTGAGAACCTTCCACTGGTTGTTGGATGTTTCAGCTGGAAGTGAGCTCTGGACTTCAATGGAATAAGGTCATGTGGTCTGATGAGTCCAGATTGACCCTGTTCCAGAGTGATGGACACATCAGGGTGAGAAGAGATGCAGATAAAGTGATTACCCATCATGCCCAGTGCTTACAGTACAGTGCTATGATCTGGGGTTGGTCCAGTTGGTCAGGTCAAGGTATGTTTTGGAAAAGAAAAACTTACGTCTTAAACAAAGAAAAAAAAAAGTACATATGGTCAGGTCTAGGTTCAGCAATGTTATGTGTCCAAAAGACAATGTCTGACTTGAATTACTGAATGATCAGGTCTGAATACCTGTGGATGTTTTTCTTCCCTGATGACAATAGAATATTCATGTCATAAGATGGTAATACCAGGACTCATCAGGCTCAGATTGTGAAACAAGGTTCAGGGTTCAGGGAGCGTGACAAATCATTTTCACACGTGGATTGGCCACCACAGAGTGTCTCTGGTGGACTTAAAACTGTCAACACTGTGGATAATACTGGATGTAGCAGAGGCAGAGGTTTGGTCTGTCATGAAGGTGAGCAGCAAAGACAAGTTCAGTTAAAAATTTTAGTTACTTAAGTGCTGGTTTGGGTTGTCAAAGTGTATTTTTTACATGATGTGGATTTGGCTGTAACACTGGTTCAGTCTGTCTTCCAAAGGTATCTGTGCTGACCTCCATCTACTGCAGGTCATACACTAGTTTATACACCTGGATTTGATGTTTCAGGTGCAGGTTCATCACACAAACCAAAAACAGATGTACAAAATAGGGTGTGACATCATCATTTTCCAATCTCTCCATGTTCCCTGAACACATGGACACACACAAACTGCAGTGTTTGCAACCTAAAACACAGTTTGCATGTGGACCAGAGATCCAAATTAAGGAAAATATATATAAGTTTTGCAAAATATCTGCTTGAAATGATTTGTGTTAGGGTTTGTAACCCTTCAAATGTTACGAATGTTGAAACTCCATCCTCTATTTTGGACAAATCAATAATAATTTCGAGCTGCTACACAGATAATCATGACATGAAAAACTGTGAAGGATTTTTCAGTTCTGACTTTCATTGTGGAATAGTGGCTAAGGTGAAACTGTGTTACAGTAACATTACCATGACGACTAATGTGAGTAACCTGTAAATCTGTCAACAAAGGCAGTCTAAACCCCATGAATGAAGTCATGGCTTGTGTTAATAAATGACCTGTTAGTTTTTGATGTGTTTGTTAAGTACCAGGCCTACTGTTGACATCCCTCTGTTATTTAGTTGTTGAAATATTAACAGTCCGTCTTCATATCCAAGAACTGTATCTGTAATCATACACATCAGAACAATATCAAAAATATGTCCTGATCCATAATGTCAGCATCCACATCCATCTTAAATCATGTGTAGATTAACAATGAGCTGCAGCTCCTTCAGCCAAATGACATTTGTTTTTCTGAACAGTGACTTCATCTGGCTCTGCTGTTTGTAACTGTTCAGCCCATATTTCAGAGCTACGTGAGCTAAGGCAGATCTGGGAACATTAGAAACAAAACATCCGTCAGTTTAATCAGCAGCTCACTAGAAAATTATACCTGTCTGTTTCTACTGAGACACGTCGACCTGGGCAGGATACTTCCATTATCAACACAATTTAACAGCAGAACACAGTGTTCTGGACAGCATTAAAAGAGAACAAATCTTTGAAATTAACAGCGCTGACAGGGTTCTACTATCAGTCAGACCTGTATGAACCGATGATGGAAATCTGCAATGAAATACATATTAAGC
This sequence comes from Apogon talboti, assembly GCA_037367365.1. Taxonomy (NCBI): domain Eukaryota; kingdom Metazoa; phylum Chordata; class Actinopteri; order Kurtiformes; family Apogonidae; genus Apogon; species Apogon talboti. Next base: position 342,033 of record JAPQRQ010000019.1, on the reverse strand, counting down.
CTCATTTATCAAAAGCGACACCCATGTCATTTAAAAAGGGCTCATGGAAAGCTCAACAAGTCAAGGAGTGAAGAAAGGAAGACGGGAAAGGAGTGTCCGAACCCAGGAAATGACCTCATGACGTCAAGTACCTTTTCCTTTCTCCACCCCTGGCTCCGAAACACTTTACATTTTCTTGCTCAGGCTGTTAAGACGATATTCACAGTGTTTTAAACATCTGTGGACTCAGCTGTTGATCAATAACAAAGTAATACTAAACATGGAACCTTTTTTTTTTAATTAAACTGAAAAGATGAGACGTCATTATCTATTTCTTCAAAAACACAGACTCACACAGCTAAAGTTGGCTTAATAACCTACTGAATTAATAGTTATGACATTGTTGATTAAATAGCCTAATAAGTTGCCATGTGAAAACAGCAATTTACTGTTATTTAAAGTTCTAAATATCAGTATTGTTTTACATTTTTAAGTTTGAGAAATTTGGGCTTCAGTAATAAGTTACAAGTTTTTTCCATTATATTTGTCACAAAAGATAACTCCAGAGCCTATCTGACAGCGAAAACAGTTGGTAGTGGCAGTAGTAGTAGTAGTCTTACTTACTACTTGATGTGAATGTGTCTTGAGAAATAGAATAAAGCTAATGATTTTCAAAAGACAAGCAGAATTAGTGTCACTGAATTAGCTGTGGCTGTTCACTGTAAAGCAAACATCAGCTGCTGACTTGTTAGTAGGCAAGCAAATTACATGTTCCTGTTAACATCATTCTAATCTTAATATCTATACAAATCTTATCTCACAGAGTTGGGTTAATTTCTCTGTTGTAGCTGTGGTTTCAGGGTTTCAAAGGCTTCTGTTCAGGGTGTTACAGCGAACAGTGATGAAAATTAAAACAATCACATATTTTATTGTTTTGTTGTTAACACACAACAACATACACATTAGCATGTGGGCACAAATATCAGTCAGTGTTATTCAGGTTGTTTTACCGTCAAAGTGATGCACCATAAAACACAGGTGTCAATTGCTGAACAGGGAAACAGGAAGTCCCAAATTTGTCCCAAAAGTATTAGCCATCTGGGGCCACCACAGTCTGTATGATTAATGGAAAACACTGAGGATGTTGTTGCTCTATTTAAGAAAAAACATTACATTTAAAGGTGAAACTACTCTTCACTGTTGCCAAAACTGCAATTTAAGAAGCTGGAATTAAAAGTAAACAATAGCTGTAACTGAGCAGAGAAGATTAATGAAGACTGATTAAAGACCTCTTCACTTGATCAATCAAATCAGATACTTGACAGCCTGGCATTGCCAGACTAACTCTTAAATGAGCATTAGTCTGGGCCCTCTCAGTTCATTTTTTAATTCCAAGTTATCAATCAACCGTCTCACACCAAAATGTCTCTGGATAGATTTGGATAGACAGCCAATCAAAGCAACTGTTAATGGTCCAATGGTGGACAGGCAGCAGTCACAGGTTGTAGCCCATATCAAACCACATCTGACCCCCCATAACAGATAACAGTTGTGCTTGGCTTTACCAAATCCAGGCTCAGTAGAGATCAGTGTGAATGGGAGCAGTGCCAGACTGATCAGACAAATGTGTCTGGTTCCCAGACTAGATTTTTAATCACCGCTATTTCATTCATTTGAGATCATGATCACTGTTAGTAGAGTAGAGGAGTTAAAGGTACATTAGCAATGACATAAGTACAAGTGTAATAATACAAGACCGTGTGCATGCAGGCAAATAATAGCCACCACAACTGAGTGGGGTAATTATTTACCTACAAGTGCATAGAAATGATGAAACTTACTCGAGTATGTGTGCGGATGTGCATCTTCAGGCCATCGTTCTTGCTAAATGCTTTGTCACAGTACGGGCACTGGTATGGACGTTCACCTGGGGAACACAGATCAGTACTGTTACTGTAACTATTACGTTCTGGTTTAAAACAGCGTAGAACAGGAGAACATACTTGAGAAATGAGAAATGAACTCTTACACCTTGAACATTTGCCCATATTCACCACATACACATTGAAAAATTCAAAGATATTCTGGACACATGTGAGACTGTCAGGTAAAAATGGAAACTTCCATCTCAGGTATGCAACAGAGTACCCCCCAGGCGTTTTACCGTGTGTGCTGATGCCTTTGTTTTATGATGTAATGCATATTTGACCTTGCTACTGGTAAAGCACATATCATAACTTTCTATCCACGCTGACTTTCCACTGCAGAGAAAAGGCCTGTGTTTTCCAAATTCCGAATTTCTATCTGGCTAGGACTAGCCAACGGTTTAGGAGCACGTCCGAGCCTTATCCCACATGGATCAAAAGCAGTCCAAGCTCCTACAGATCCTATCTGAGCACAGAGCAATGATGACAAAGAGAAAGTGACAGGCTGTCAGTCAAACAGTCCACTGACACATGGATCTGTTTACTGAGTGCTGATCCACAGACCAGATAGGAGCACCAGAGCTGATTACTAATCTATAGACGGGATATGATGTAACCTATAGAACCACACCAAAATTAAAGGTTTAGACTGGAAATAAAGTTCATAACTGACAAGAAAACATTTCAGTGCAATAATTGCGTAATTTATTTTATATTTGTAACCATCATTCAGGAAACTAGAGCAAAGTAGGTCCAGAAAAAAATAATACATCAGGGAATCAATCATATGATATTAGAATCTGTCTCCTCTGAATTATACATATTCCTGAAGCGCACAATTAAATGAATCATAGCTAAAAATAGATACGTACATCCACACATGTGTGCTCCTTCTTGCAGTATAACGATCTAATTTCTTATCTGCTTCATAAGAACATAATCTCTCTTCAGTGACTGATAGATGAACAGGCAAGCAAGTAACTTTATTGATGGGGGAGATGTTTTGCCCCTTTAAGTATGAAGGTTAATTAGCTGTGTTTCCTTGGGATTCAAATGCAAAGATGCTTATTAAATCAGAAAATCCATCTGGGGAATATATGAGTAGAGTAATATTATCCCTCTGCTATAAACACAACTGTGTTGGAGGAATATTTCTCCTCTCTTTCCTACAAAAAAAGCGACAACAGCTGTTATGTTGTAGACATACATGTCCGGGTCTAAACCCACCATAAACCTCCCACGAGAGGGCTTCAGAGGGGCACAATGACGAGCGCAGTGACACAAAGTAATAAACGAGTGACCTCACATTGGTGCGGAGAGGGTTAATGTGACATGTGGACCGATTACACATACTGAAACATGTGCAGAGGGCAGCTCTGTCCCAAAATCCCCTTCTGTGCAATTTCAGCCTCTAGGAGGCCTTTTGTTGACAAACAGGAAAATCTGAATCCCAGATGTGTTTTGAGACAGACGAGAGCAAATCCTATGTCTTATGTAGCATGTGTGGTATCGGGTTTAGGCCGTGCGCTAGCCTTGGGGAGTCCTGGGGAAGGCATTAGTGTGCTAATAGCACCGGAGTACAGTGTGCCAGTATACTCTGTGGCTTGGATCACATCCCTCCCAGGAGCTGGCTATTGTCAGTTAATACACAGCACAGACAACCACACCCTTTCAATACAGAGGCTTGGAATAAGTGCACACCAATTCACCTACTTAACCTCTACTCTCTCTGGTTCTGGACATGTGCGCCTCATCTGGAAAATGCTAACAGAGAAAATGATGGCGTTCGATATTGTAAAAGACGTCCTTCATAAACATTGTTACCTAAAGATCATATATCCCACTTAGTCTTAATAAAAAATAATCTTTTGCCCAACAGTCATGCTTTTTCCACTGGGTTAACCTGCTTGGAATAAAACAAGCGCAACACAATCCCTTGGTGAAACAGGAAATAAACAAATGCTACTTGGAAACCTAAGTAGTAACATTCTTGCAACATAGGCCTGTGCTATTCGTGCGAGAGGTTTAGTGTCTGTTCTGCTGAGTGTTACTGTAACTAGAAACCCTCCACTTACTCTCCAGATTGAGCCAGATTGTTTGGGGATTATGAGGGGTGGCTGCAGCACTGAGCCGGGGCTTTATGTGTGTGGAGATGGTAACTGATTTAGCATGTGTTGAAACAGTACACCATCTCTTTGACCCTGGGTGTCTCCCCCGCCCCCCTGCTGTGGCCCTCACACTCCTTGTCTGCTAATCGATCCGTTTGGCACCCCTTGTGCGTTGTATATGTGCGCGTACGGCTGGTGTGTCTGGTTAGCAGATGGTCGGCTTTGTCGTTCGCCTGCGTTTGTGTTATGGAGAGCGCTTTGTAGCTTCGGGCTCTGGTCTGAAAGACATTAGCGCTGTCCGTCAGAAATTAATTCCCGGCTTCCTCCAGTTCAGCCAGATAGTGGCCCTCTACTGTCCTTCTCTTTGCCCTGTGCTGCATGCCGACAGGGGCCACCGAGGTAATGTGATATCAGCGTGTTAGATATGATAAGACGTTGCCTTTGATGAGCCATAGGAACGCTCAACAACTTTTACACTTGACCTTTCCATTATAGCCAGGGTCTTGGTAGATTTCTCCACTTCCTAAAACAATTCTCCTAAACCCGACCATGTGATGATACCTGTATTAGACACCTCCATGCCCGAGCGTTGCCACAAACTACCACACATGCAGCCAGCACATCCATACTGCTCAATCCAAAGCATCTGGGCATTATTTTAGAACATAAGAGGAGTTAAAGCTGCCACAGTGAGACACTATTCATCATAAGGGCAGACGTTAATTCAGTACATGGTGATTTTACTACACAAGATTGTAACCATGACCACAGTCAAGACAAACAATATCATCTGTACGCAAATAGGTTCAGTGATTCCAGAGTTCCACCAGATGTCCATGTGAGGGCAGTTGTTCTCTCGTGAGATCATATGAAACGGCAATGTGTAGCTTTTTAAAACATCAAAATATGACTGTGTATAATCACCATAACAAATGAAACAACCATCAAGGCAATTAGTATCCTGTGTGTTGTGCCAGGGTGCGTGTCTAAAAAATTAAGACAACATTTTCCAAGAACAAGGTACATCAAGAGAGCACTGTTTTGATTTTCTTTTACTGAAAATGATTGCACTGTACTTAAGTGTTACTGTAACTTAAATTCCATGTTATTTGCCTAACAGAAAAACCCCTAAAGATCATGTTTTCTTGTGCCACAAACTCAAATTACACCAGTCCCGATGTGAAATAGACAAGTGAAAATTCACATGGAGAGTAATTTTGCCAAATTTGATGCTTTTACGCAATTATACTAATGTTTCAAAATGTACGTGTCAGCAGCCTTCTGTTAAATACACCATAATGCACCCAACACGTACATAAGCATGTACCCGAGTAAAACAGATCTACTGTACTTGTCACGTGAAGTCCAAAAGTTTAACCCCCCCTCCCTTTTCTATATCACTGAGGAAAACCAGACACTGGGTTTTGGCCTATTGGTATATTATTTATATAACCTGATAATAACAGAATACAGGCTTTGCCAGTACTGATTACCCTGTGACCGGGGTCAGACAGACGTGTTGATTTGTCAGTATGTGTGCGAATTCACAGTTTTCTCCAATCGGTTACATTAAAGCTGTCACGTATTATACAGCAGTGTCTTAAATTAATTCAATAATTAGGCGGTCACAGGGGAAATTTCACCGTTTGTGTGTTGCTCACTCCTGTCTGTGTTCCTTGATAAATTGAACAAGTAGTGTCTTTAATACAGCCCATCACTAACAGCTGTGTGGAGTTAATGCACACCACTGGTAGCTGCTTTTAGTTTTATTCCATCTCATGTTTCTGCTTGTTCAATTTCCAGGAAAAGTGTGCTGGTTATGATTGTGAACAACTAAATTAAAGTTATTATATGTGTTCCATTTGTCTGTTAAAACACAATAGCATGACTAGCGCAGGCTCCTTACACATTTTCATCAATATATTCACACAACTTTCCCATATTTACATGGAAATAATAACAAGCCATGTCAAAATTTAACATGGTATATTTTAACTTCAAATAAAAGTCTATGTGTTGATCAAAAATCAACATTTACTTCAATATGTAAGATGTGCATGTGCTTGTTTGAGGCTTGTGTTGTATTGGAAGCCTGGTATTTACTAATGTTGACTGACTCCATTTCTAAATCAAATGGCAGCTAGAGTTGAAGATTTCTGTCCCTGCAAAGGAGCAGAAGGGAATCAGGAGTGAGCATAAGGACTTCTGCAAAAACAATGGCCTCTACAGAGAGACCAGTGCAAATGCTGCTGTTGTGGATGTTTAAGTAGTGGTGCTGCTTCTCCTATATTCAAAACGTCAAACTACCCAGTCCATATTATGCACATCCCAATCTGTTTTTCTCAAAATATACCTTCAACCACATTTGCACAAATAAAAACTGGGAGTCAATAACAAGATGGGTCTCTAATAATACACGGTGTCAAGGCTGATAAAAATAAATAAAGGCAAGTCCCGAAATACAGGCTGTATTTAAAAATATAGTATGGATAAACTTCTGGTGCATGTCATGTAATGTGTTTAATTTAATACATCAGCTATATAAAACAGCTATTTTCAGCCTGTTGTTGTTCTAGATCACTCATCTGAAGTGTTATTGTCTTCGTCACTGCAGGTGTGTGTCTCACCTTTTCAGCAAAACTTGCAAGCGGAACAGGAAGACGACACTTAGACAATAAAAGCTCTGTTCGACAGTGAATAGTTTATACACGATGAAAAACTGAGGGGCTCATATTTTGAAATGGTTAATGAAGTGCAGAAAAGAACAACGCAGTACTGTGAACATTCTATTACTGAGGTAAATAAAGACCTCTGTACAGTAGTTGTACAAGAGAAGACAAGCACTTTTTGACTTACTGTTAATGGTTCAATATGTTGGATTTGCGTGTGGTTGCGTTTGTATTTGAAATGTGTGTTGTGCTGGGAGTGAGAGTTTGTTGACATTAGATAACTCTATTTATTGGCTGATTAATGAGTCACATCCTCACATCTATGAAAATGGACTGCACACTGATATTGTTTCTTTAAAACATTGTTTAATCTATGTTCAGTTAAGACTGAGTTTTTTTATCACTCAGTCTTGACTGAACCACGTGTACTTTATTATACAGACGATTGTGAAGCCCTTTTCCATGACTTATCCAAAAGTTTCTGGGCTTATTTATTTTTCCCAAACTTCTCCGCACTTGAAAATTATTATTTGTAAAATTGCATGATTATTATAGGCTTTTCATGACCATACAAACCTAGTTCAGTCTCATAATTAAGGGTTAAAATGCATAAAGCAGTGATTTGCTATAGTATACCTCATGGGCCGACACTGATCATAGTGCCCAAACATGACATGTCCGATGATGTCAGTATGACACCGAGGCGCTGCATTCTGTCAACGTTTCCCCTGGTGCAAATAATTTTCATGACCCCACTATGGTTATTTACCACATCATGGCAGACGTGGTGGGAAAATCTACTCTCACTGCACTGTGATGTGGAGAAGAACACATTTTCACAGTAACAAGGCCAAAAAGAATAATTTCGAAAATGATAGAAGCATCAATCATGCCTACCGAGTTCCACAACGTCCCCGTCCAAGTTCTTGACGGCTCGCATTATATGGCAGGACGGTTGACGGTGATCTCATGAAGGCTGCTCTCTGTGGCACTACAGCTAATTTGTCTGAGCTCAACATGATGTACTACTAACCAAATTAAATTACAGCGAAATCCAAGCCAAATATACAGTTCATGTCTTACCAACCACTTAATACTTTCAAGTCCCTGTTTTCACATCTCGTTCTCACTTTAGCCGCTGCTCTCAAAACGCTCTTCAGTGTACAACGGTAAAATGATAGGGCAAGGAAATCTCCAAGGAATTTTTACAAAGTCCTCTGTGTTTAGCAGGTAAATAATCAATGCTGACTTGTTCCTGTGAAGCAGGAACACAAATAAGATCATGCTTTCCTGTCTGCCATCCAGAGAAGCTGCTGATTTAAAGCCCTTTTACCTCAGCTGGTGGCCCTCTTAAAGACATCTCTGACCGAAAAAATAGGCATCTTAAAAGTTTTACTTACATTAACGGGGTGATTTTATGCTTCCACGTTCATCGCACAATGTACACTTCTAAAGATGAGTTACACGAGTTGTATGTGTCAATGACATTACTCTCCACTGTTTGAGAACAAGATGAGTCTTGTCAGGATTGTTGCTCAGGGAACGACCAACACTTTTAACCAAAGCTTATTTTTTCCTCTCACACAAAAACACAACAAACAAAAAAATCCCAGTCTATAGAATGAGGGGACAGATTTACAGCCAGTCAGGGTCAAGGGTCATCCGGCTGGATGCTTTCTTGGAGTGGTCTTTTCTCTTTTTACTCCTTTCTTTCTTTGAGGTGTCGCCTCGGCTCCCACCCCTCCCCCAGCATTCCTCTCTTTTGTTTATTCTATATAAATACAATCAGACTGGGCCACAGCCCACACTGGTATACATTCTCTCTTTCTGTTGGTTTGTCCTTCACACATACACATGTACGAAAACACGTACACACAAAGCTCACATGTACACAGATATACAATGGGAGCTGTTGACAAAGCGTGGTGGGCTTGTCAAAAGGCCATCGTCATGCCACCATTCAAATATAGACACACATTTTGACACACTGTCAACACCTAGGCCAACACTTTTATGATTACACAGAAATGGATGGATTTGATACATGCAGTTGAATCCAGCCTAGGTAGAGACCAAATGTGAGATCCACATTTTTTTGCGATTATCATTATCTGTACCTTCTTTATTCAGTTATTGAATAAAACTAATGACTTTGAAAACACAATAAAAACACGGTTCGGAGGCAGTTTTCTCTCTCTTGAAATCACTCCGTGGTTTTGCAACGACCGACCAACAGCACTATCTGATCGGTCACAAAAAAATCCCCTATCATCACCGACTAACACAACACCATAGTCTGACTCTTTATTAATTGTCTTATTTTTTGGTTGACTTTGTTTTTCTTGCACTGATGAAAAAGTAAATTTCTCCATTAGATCAATAAAGCGTATCTGTATCTGTATCTGTATCAGTATCAGTATCTGTAAAACAAAAAAGAAACGTGCACCACTTTGGATTAATCCAATTTGTCTGCTTCAATGTGAGAACTGACAGTTAATATTGCAGAAATATTACAGAACAGTCAAAATGTTTTGTATTGAAGATTTCAGTTTTAACTGCTGATGTATTTCAGTTCTAATTATTGGTTATTGGTTTCCATCATTAGTAATAATCTGTGCTGGTTTTGAAAAATCCAAATCGATTGATCCTCAGTCCAAAAGCAAATCAGGAAGAAATAGTGAAGCTGATGGAAGGAAACACGATCTAATGTAAATCTTTGTGATCTACATTCTAAGTATTAAAACGCAAATTACAACAGAAATATGGATGGACATCAAAGCTCCTGAGTAAACGAGTGAGTGTACGACACAATCAAACAAAAACACAGTAGGTGAGGAAAGGAAAACACGTGAGAGAAAAAGATAGATGAAGCAGGAGTAAGGAAACGGAGGGAGGCAGCCGGGAGCAGGCAGCCAGTACGAGACTGAATGAAAGAGTTTGGAAGCCAAGAAGTGTGTGTGTGGCCATGCCAGGCCTCTGCACCAGTCTGTTGGTAAGGAAACGCACAGGAATGTGTAGCTTTCCAGTTTAAGGCAGTTTAATGAACATCCAGGGCTCTATTTTTTGTGTGGGTGCACAGACTGGAGCACACAGAGAAACGACATGTTGGAATTTTCTTAACCTTATAATGTGCTTTATCCATTCATGCGGGGAAGTAAGGACTGTGCAGTGTGCATGGTGGAAACATGTAAGGAGAGTTTTATTAAGAAATGAGATACAATACATCATTCATCCTGCTGACTTCTGCAGCCACTGATACTACTCTGACTCTTCCAGCTGATGTTAATGACAGCTGATGGATATACAGTACTGACCTGTATGGCTGCGGATGTGGACCCTTAGCGTGCCATTGCTCGCAAACTTTTGTCCGCAGTATGGGCATATCTTCTCCTTCTCCCCCGTGTGGGTCTGGAAGTGAGGTGATAAAACACACATATGGTTGGTGTTATGAAAAACATTTGTAACATTCATCCTCACATCCTTCCTACATCACAAAGTTAAATGTGACGAGTAAAGACTCAACGTCAGAACACATGATTTTCAGATATTTATCATCGGTGCATGATCAAAAATAGAAATTCAACAGTGTCGGGAAGATTGCCTGTGTATTAATACTTACTGCAGAGATGTAAGCAATGAGTGTATGGAAACACAAAGGGATTATCAAGATAACAGAAAACTAGTAATAAATGTATATGTTGTGTTACAACTAATCCACTTCATATTCAAAATGGAAGGTTTCACCTTCTCTCCTTTTCCCTCAGTATGAAACGGTTAAAAAGATAAATTACAATTATGTAAACTGATCAAATGTACAACTTATTAGTAAATTCATCCACTCGTATTGTGTTTGAACATGTAGAAGTAGCCTGTGGTGCAGATGTGGCCTTGCTCTTTGTTTTAAATCAGGGACTTATGGGAAATTAATGTTACATTTTATATTTCAGAAAAAATACTAGCAACTTAAAAAGTGATGTCTTTATTCAAACTATTGATTCTAAGAATTTAACTGTATTCCAATGTAAAGAGTGCAATATGCAACATACATGTAGAAATATAGACAGATTAATGACATTATATCTAATATATGAATGGGCTGGACAAGTTTTTAAAATGAGTAGCTTCCCCAACTGTCTCACTTATCTACATCCATAATGATTGTGTGGACACTGATTTCTATGCAATGGAATCGGGTCAAATTTGACACAAAAATCCTCTTGAGTTGCTCAGTGCGCCTCTATTTACAGAGCCATCAGTGTGGAGCATTAGCTTCTAATGTCAACAGACAACTAGCTCCCCAGCACAAAACTCCAACACCAACAAGAACGGTAATTATAGCACCTGTAAACCATAACTTTAACTAAATACAATTATTTTTATATTCTGCATGCTGCTTCTACATGTATTCTTCCACATTATAACTTTATATACATTTTCATGCAAACATAACAATTTTAAAAAGTACAGAATCTTGATTTTGCCTACGGTTCCTTAAGTTTTGCTTTATTTTTGTACAAAATACATTTAATTTCTCTATCAGTGCACCAGACTTATTGCTCTAGTCTGTCGATGAAGATGCACGTGTTCACATGACAGCTGATCCACAGAGGTGAACTACACACAGGATCAAAGAACGCAGACAAGCAGATATACCAGAGTCCAAATCCCTGAGGACTAAAGGCCAGGGTGCACGTATGCATTCATCTCTTCATCCTCCTCCCTCCTCTTCCTCTCCCTTCACCTCCTGACAGTCCACAGAGTCGAGGTCTGTGTGTTCATAAGGGCTGCACATGCAAACAAGGCAGAAGTGCATGTGGAATGAGTGTGCTACCTCCACCACTACCTTTTCCTCCACCCCCTCCCCCTCCCCACTCTTCTCCTTGTTGAAAAGTACTCTCTGAATTCCTCTCCTGGCCTGTTGTAAATTCCCGAGAATAATCGTGAGTATGAAAAGCTCAAACTCAGAGCGACAGTTTCAACAGCAGTACAACAATACAGGAACACCTCCTCTCTGGGCCCCCATCCTTCCCTCCATCACCCCACTGTGTCCCTCTGACACCTCGGGTGTTTCGTTACAAAGGCTCCATCCACACTCTCACACACAGACACACACACACACACACACACACACACACACACACGCACATTAACACATACATCCACATGAGTGTCCAAAATGCACACACTCACATTTATGCACAAACAAACATACATGAACACATGTGTCCCAGATGGAGGATGGTTTGCTTTGTTTAGTTAGTTGTTTGTCCAACAGAGAAAAAAAAAAAACGCCAGTGGGATTTTCACCTTCATAAACAGCCACAGGAAAACACACATTTCACATGGGAACATCACGTTACAAATGGGAGTGTAGAGATGACTGGTAGTTTTAGGTAATTATCAACAGGTTTAATGTTTATAAATGACTGTAATTATTCGACACCGTCCCTGTCATTTTCATTCATATGTGCATTCTTCTACACCAGCACTAACAGAGATGAAACTATTTTGTACACTGTGCAAAACATACATTGCATGCACATACATGCTTACACATACACACCCTCTCATGTAACACTAATCCAGCCTCACAGGGGAGAAAGTATTTACTCCAACGCAAGATCATTCTAGGAACAACTCAAGCCTGTTCTGCCATTTAGGGCATCTAAGTGCTAAAAAAAAACAGCTCTTATTTATTTTTTCACTTCACACTTTCATTAAATGTGCAAAGTTGGCTAGTTTTTAAACTAACAAATGTTTTTAGACAAACAAAAGAGAGCTGCAACTAAGACTTGTGCCAGACAAAACAGGACAGAGTAGTTGTTTCAGTTCCAGAATATCAAAGTAAGTGTACATAAAATAACACTTCAGCCATCCTATGACCAAACGCCGGGTTATTCTGCACATGTAAACACAGCCAGCAAGTTGTCGTCTCCTCGGCAACCTGACTTTGATCAAGGCCAGATCTCTCAGCAGCCTCCAGACCCCCGTAAGCAGTGAGACAGTTCAAATGCCTGTCTTCAGCCCTACTGTTCTGAGACAACCTCCAAGACATTTTCTTTTTCTGTGTGCCAAGAAGCTGTTTGGTTTCAATCTTGATCCATAACCACACCGGACGTTGTCAGATTTAGGCCTCATAATCTGCAGCGTGATCTGTTTGGGGCTTTGAAACCCTGCGGAGCTAATGGACTAACTGCCATTTCTAATCAACATAGGAATCGATTCCAAGCCTTCATGGGCAGCAACGGTCAAGATGGATGTCTCTGCCAGGTCTGATATCGGTACATTTAGCTTCAACACTGTTAGTGAGATGAGGAGTAACAGTCAGTCACAGTATGAGGCAATATTAAAAAAAAGGAACCATTGTATAGAAGTTCTAGCTTTCCTTACATCTGGGTTTCTGTCTCAAACACAATTAAGCAGGTAATGGAAATGTAAGTTTCAAAAAGTTACATTTAACACTTTTTTAGACTGGTGATGCTCCTGATATGAATAAAAATACTGCATGATGGGAGGAGTTTATACATGCAACTTCATGTTTTTCTGTTTTCTTGTAACTGTCTATACTTGCACCATCACCAAAATGTTCAACCAAGCGCTAAATTCTCACAGCTTGGGAACCAAACATCAGTATGTCATTGGCACTGAATGAATCACTTATATATCATAGAATTAAAAAAAAAAAATCCTATTCTTTGGTATTAAATTTCCGTTTCCTAAGGAGCAAATTTCGCTTGTGTCAGTTAATGACATTATGTTAACAAACAACATCAAGTAAAAAACGTGTCTTTATTACCTCTGCCCTAGGAGATAACTGTTAACACTCAGCATCTGCAATTTTGGATTTCTTGTTATATTGACAGTTATGACAGTGAGTAAAGATCAGTGCATGTTGGCTCTTCAAGGTCAAAGGGAAGGATCAGGAAACGTTAACATTGGACAAAAGTATTATTTCAGTTAAAACTAACCTGGTTTAATTCTGATTTACCACATACAGTATATGCTGTCATGATCTAGTTCTGCAAAAAGCTCCGGTTTCAAGAGATCAAAGTCACAGTAATTAAATTCATTCAAGGAAACTGTGGGAAATCTTTATCTCCGTTAAGCCGATGTGATTACTGGGAGTGGTGCGCTGACTTTAGATGCCTTGGCGGAGGTTCGCACTGCTTTCTAGTTTATGTTGTAAAACTGGTTTGAGTGGTAGAATCCACAGCTGCTGAAACATAAGACAATTTAAATTAAACCTCACTGTGGTAAATAGGATTCTATTTTTTTGTATTATAACAAAAAAAATATGTCCTTTATTTGTTTTTCTACAGTAATGTGGAATGGAATTCTCCTATAGTTAAAACTGGTACTGATAAAAACAAGCATCAAGGCATTAACAAAAGTGAATGACATCCACATATATAAATCTAATAAACCTTACAGGCCTGTGCATTGTTTTATTTAAGACATTTGAAGATACTTAAGGGTTTTAGACTCTTGAGGGCCGAATGTTAATGCAGTATTTCAGCTTTGCTCAGACAGTCATACGTATTTTCAAGGTTTTATAAGTTATTTCATAACTGTCAAACTGTGCACTTCAAAAATAAATATGACAATTGACCTTGAACTCAATCTCAGGACAAAGTGCCCGTCCTCGCAGACATGTAATCACTGTGTGTGATTGAGTTTTGTCTGGCTCGACTTCTTTTCATTCACCTTCTTGTGACTCTTCAAAACTGAAGGAGTGACAAAGGCCTTCTCACACAGGTCGCACTTATACTTCTTATGGCCGTCGTGCACCACCTGGATGTGGACGTTGAGTGTGTCCTTCCTCTTGAAGGTGGAATCGCACTGGTCACACTTGAATGTCCTCTCACCTGTAGCAGGGACGGAGATGCGGGAACATTGGTGAGAGCCATTTCCAGTTACCTATTGTTGTGTCTGTAAAAACACAGTCATCATACACAGCAAGAGGGGACCCAATTTCAGCAGGGCGATTGTGTGCAGAAAACTACGCACAATCGCGTTGGTGATTGTGTGCGGACTATTGTTTGGGGTGTTTCATTGCAGCAGACGACCCCAACAATAGTCTTTAGAATAGTCTGGTTCAGTTTTTTTAAGTTTAAACAAAAGTCTTGTTTTATTGTGTGTGTGTGTAGCCGAACCCATCCCCAGGGACACAGTAAAAGAAGCTGCTCTGCCATATGTTTCGTCTGAGTGTCAAAAATCTGCAAAAAAACATGGCCTATTTTATTAATCATTCCAGTGAAAAGCACTAAAATGCCAGACAGACAGCGCTCAGACTGGGGCACAGTCTCAGCTGTTGCATACAAGAGCTGCTCGCAGAGTGAAGCCTGATGTTTTCCTTCACGCCTCTGCTCTCTGCCTCCATACAACAGCCTCTATTGTTGACGAGTGGTTGTTTCCATTATATG
This sequence comes from Apogon talboti, assembly GCA_037367365.1. NCBI lineage: Eukaryota > Metazoa > Chordata > Actinopteri > Kurtiformes > Apogonidae > Apogon > Apogon talboti. Next base: position 326,929 of record JAPQRQ010000019.1, on the reverse strand, counting down.
GCGATCATTCAATTTCCACAGAGTAGTTTGGAGAGAGTGCCTGTCTGTTTGGCGGAGCAAGTGGGTACAAGCTTGTGCTCATTCTCCTATTACCAAGGCCAATGATGGTCAGCTGAATAAAATGAACACCAGTGAACGCTGAGGTCTACTGTTTCTAAATCAAATTGGACCATTCACTTGATGATAATTAATGTCAATGATGCCCCCGCATAGATGATCTCCTTTATACTTGGAACGTGTGCCTACAGACACATATACACCCTAATTTATAAAACACACAGACCCAGAGGATGATTATTTAGGGGTTACAAAAGGGAAAACTCCACCACAGACATCTGACCCTACAATACTTTACCATACATTTTCCCTTCAATTTGAAAATCAACTTAATTTCACCTGAAATTGCTGTGCTGTGTATTCACCAGAGACACATTTATTCAATGGTCTATTCTCTCACCTACAGTGAAATCAAACACTCGATCCTCCCGCCCCACATACTGTCTAAAACTTGATACATAATACAAATCCTGGTATTATATAGCTTGCCTCCTGAGACGACGGCAGGAAATGCCTTGAGCTTTACAACCTCTTTGTTATCTGTCTTCATTCGGGGACCAGTAGTGCATCCTTCCACGGCTGGACTGTTCAACACCTCTGCCAGATCACCGCACCCAGGGAAGTCTAGGCAGCCTGTACGCATTCCCATATCTGCTCAAAGGGACTGTTAATGGGGGTGGGATGTCTGCTGTTAATGGAAATATTGACGACTAAAGGCCAATAAAAATAAAGGACTATCGCCTACCTAACATCCCATCACTGGTTGTCCTTTTCTTAAAATGATGGTGTGTGGTTGTCACAAACTAGTCTGTATAAAGCGTTTCTGAAGGAAAAAGTCTATACAGCTCATCAGAATTGCAGTTACATTGACGCTTTTGTATTTCTGTTAAAAGGAAAGATTGAGGGAAGTTGCTGCATTATTTGTCGCCTACCCAGACTTGGCACTTCACTGCATAATGTGGGCATGATTATCAGTTTAGAAAAGTTATAAAATTGTCACTCTTGATGTGAAAGAGGAGGCTTTCAGACGACTCACATCTAAACCCTGAAAAACTTGAATTCAACACATAATTATGAGTAAAAAGAAAGAAAAGTGATAATTTTTTTTGACATTTTCAACCCTTTAAAACAACCTGGTATTAGGTCCTGTCACAAATATTACATAATCCACATTATATCTTTATTTACAGCTATTCTATCTAAAGTATGACTGCAACGGTATCTACAACCAACTAAAATGTCACATTTACTTCACTATTTCCACCAGATTTATCTGGTCCTCATATTGTGCCCCGTTCAGCTCTAAATGCTCAACTATCTGTCATTTTCAGTAATTTTTTTTGTACATTTAAAGATTTAGAATGGAAATCATGCACTACTTGCATGACATACTCTACTCTTATGCAAATATATATAGTCTATAGAGATTTATTACTTACTACTAGTATTATTATTATCATTTACTACTATTATGTTTATGCATCATTTACTATTATGTTTATGCATACATTTTTTCTTGCAATTTATTTTGTTTCTGCCTTGACCAGTGAATTTCCCAGTTGTGGGATCAATGAAGTCTAATCTTATCTAATCTGATCTGATCTGATCTAATCTAAGTATTTCTTAGATTAGATCTTCTTCTTTGTGCTGAGAGCTGACAGTTTGTTGACATTAGCTGCCATTATTTTACAAATTTTGTGGAGTTTGTAAAGTTTTAAGTGGCTAAGGTCAAAATATGACCTCCCAGCAAAATACAGACTCAATCACAAGCTGCATCTAAAAACAAAAGCATTTGTTCCATTTCTTTCATGTGTTTCAAATGCTGTCTGATTTTATTTATGTGCTTCAGTGTTCATTGATAATAAATATTTCTTCACAGAATGAGGAGAAAAGGCCAAGCTTTAATTGTCGGAATTATTTGATAATAAACCATTACTTAAAACGTCATAATTCTGACCAATTTTTTTGTACTTATTGTACATATTCACCATGTGGACACTTTCATACTTACTATTGTGGATGAGTAAGTGACGCTGTAGAGAGAAGGGGGTCCGGAACAAGGCTTTGCACTCCTCACACTGGAAGGGTCTTTCCTCCGAGTGGGTCTGCAGAGAGATGTGTTTATCAAGGGTAAGTGGAGCTGCCTCCTGCCTCGGTGCGGATGCTGATGGGACTTTTTAAATGGATGTAAAGGGATCAAGCTTAAGGCTCCATAGCTGATTTGGTTTGTTTACTTGATGAAGACAGGCAGCTTGAGGGGGTTTAAGGTTCAAAGTGCTTCTGTTTTCCTGCCCCCTCCCATCCGTCCCCCCACCTATCTGTCTGAATGACACCTCAATCCCAAAAGTAAACATGGGGAACCTCAGGGGTGGAGCTGGCCCGAGACCCTACAGACAACAGCCACCAATGAGACCTTGATTGATTATCCACATTAAAAAACTCAGCTTTGAAGTGACCTGGACTTTTTTTAATGAATCTCCTGTGATAGATAGAAAGTAAATAAACACCACAATTACAGCAGGATGATGTCTACTCACCTTCTTGTGATTCTTGTAGACGTTACGGTGAGCAAACTCCTTCCCACACAGTTTACATTTGTATGGTTTGTCCTCGCTGTGGATGATCTTATGAGCCGTGACCTGGTCCAAACGCTTGAATGATCGATTGCAGATCTCACAGGTATACGGTCGCTTCTCTGATCAGTGAGAAATAAACAGAAATGCCTTACAGCTGAACAGAAATGTGGAATAACGACGTGAAGTTTGATGAATATTGGTCTTACCTGAGTGTGTGATCATGTGGCGTTTCAGTTGATTGGTAGAAATGAACTTCTTGTCACATGCATGGCAGTCAAATATTTCATGCACCTATTAGGCAACAAAAGAGCAAAACGTTGAGCATTTAAGTCTTTTGTCATGCTGATATTTTCAGAACTCAGTACAGAGTACTGATAAAAAGTGAAAGGATCGTGATAGTTAACAGAGAGCGGAGCTTGTACATTTTCATTAGACTGATGTCTACAGACAGAAAAGCAATTAAAGTGATGAAAAGTTCCAGTGCTTTTTCTGCTTGGGAGCATCGCCCTAATAATTGCACATTCAATGGTTCCCCGGCGAACAGCTACAATAGCATATGCTAATGCAAAGCTGCCCGTCTTGTCACAGCTTCTACAGCAAAAGCTTGTTCAGCTAAATGATGATAATGGCACTTTTAAGCTTTAAGCTTCTTTGGAGCTAACTTGTCATTGTGGAAAGTTTGATTGCTCCTCTGTAAGAGTAATACATTATTTTCCACAGTGTTTAACTAAAGCTAAGCATTTTTCCCCTAAAAATGTGTCATATTTATTATAGCATGACTTCTTGTTTTTTAACATCTTCATTGAATGTTTCCTGGTATTCTAACACAACACTGTATGAAAGTCTAAGGCCAATATTAGATTTGTTGGTTTAGTAAAGTTCTAATGACCACACATATGCATTTCTCAGTCTCTGTATTAAGGTACAATCTGGATATATGAAAGAAAAGCAAAAATAAACGTTTCAGGGAAAAGGCGGCTTCTATAAAACAAAGTGGTATTATATATAGTGTGACCTTCCTTTGCTCTTAACTTGTCTTTAACCCTTTTGTTCAGACAATGTTAATTTTCTGATGTTTTATACCAGGTTTCATTCAACACGTCAGATGTTTCTACCTATTTGTGCTGCTTCTTGTCATGGGGTCAGGGGGTCACATTAAATAGTGACTTTAATGTTTAAAAACCATTTAGTTCCATTTTTTGTGTCTTTTAAGGCTGTGCACAGAGAGAATGAGAAATAAATATGTATGATCATTTCAATGCTGCAAAAACAACAAAGCTAAAGGTAAAGACTCTGGTATGGTACTGTACATTTTAACATCTGTTCACGAGATGGATCAGACAATAGTTCATAATCAGAACATCACTGCCAAAACATTCTTTTTCTACAGAAATAGCACAATGAGAAACAAGGAGGCCACAGAGGAATATGATTATTTTAAAATACCCCGGAGGTTTAAGCTAGTGAACACTGACGCAGGTGAAGTAGGTTAAATGATGTACTGCTGATCTATTTCACAACTTTCAGGTGACTTCAGGTGTTGAACAGTTTGCAAATTGCTCCATGATGAATGATACAACAGGGATGGATTAATGCCTGTTGATTAATCTCGATGATAGATATTGACAAAAGAAAATTAAATTTTGACGGCCGGGTCATGTTAATTAATAAGAACTGATAAGATAAATCATGTGGGACAACTCATCTTAATAATGCATTGCTTAAAGTCACTGAAAATGTAGCCCTGAACCTGAAGCAGATTTTTACATTAACTGAATAACACATTTAAACTGTGCATGATGGTCAAAGCAGGAGTACGGTGAAGTGTGGGTGGGTGGTCTGACAACCTCATACGATGATTGGTTTTACAAACCACAGTCTGTCATTTCATTGAATCAAAGAGATTGTGTCATTTTATGCTGTCCTATTCCTGTTTCCAAACTTCATGACAGCTTCAAAGAGTATTTAATAACGTGGGCCTGTGCAACATTAATAATCCAAGACAGCTGCACGGCCTAATGTACGACTTTGCTGACTGGACAAATGACTTCATATGTCTCTCTCCTCCCTAACATGATGTATATGTAAACAATACAACTGGTGGATGAGGATCTGCTTATAAAACCCAAAAGTTGATACTGTGCAAGAAGTTTGAGATGACGACAACGTACGACCAAAGTAAGAAAAGCAGTAACTGAAGCCATCATTTTTCATTTAGCTTTAACTCCTTCCTGGCTAAATTAATTTACAATTATATTTAGAAAAAATATTATTTGTTTTGTTGCTGTCAGGCAGATGCTTAATTAAGTGGAGAGTGATAATTTGAATATAAAACATATAACTATGATGCAAATTAGCTACATTAGGCATAATTGTCATAATAGGAATTAAACAAATTTTCCAGTATTAGGTATTATTTTATTGATGCTGCAGTGATTGATCCCAGTCAACAATCCAAGCAAAATAAAAACAATCCAAAAATGTCATGAAATTAATAAAACCATTAGGAAAGCAGGTAATTAAAATTGATCCATGAACGTCATGGATTATAGATAACCAAGTTACATATTTACATTCACAAAGCATGTTGAGCAGCACCTTATTACACAAACTGAGTACTGAGGCAATTATGTGCAATAGTCTACAAGGGGTTAAAGTAGTGCAGGATGTGGTTTTTAAAATTCTTATGCAGACTGTAGATCTGCAATGTGACATATGAAGATGCAAATATGTGGTCAATCCTGTGATTCCTCACCTTTATGCCAAGTGCGATTATTACTATGTCTATGTTGATTTGGATATTTTTCTCAATTTTCTTATTTTCTTCTGTTCACATGACAAAATATCTCTGTCCACACTACATTGCAAAAACATCTACATACAAGTACAAACCCTTGGACAAACCATTGTTTCAGGCTGATTCTAAACTATCAACACTGCAGGTAATACTGGATGCAGCAGCTGCACAGGTTTAAGTCTGTTAAGAAGTCAAGCAGAAACCAGTTAATCTACAAACTTACCTGTACATTAAGTTAAAAGTGTTAGTTTGGGTTTTTGACATAGTCGCCACAGCACCAGTGCATGTGTTCTTCTCCCAAATGTCTCTGTCCTGACCATGATCTACTGCAGGTAAAACACTGACTTATACACCTGCATGATCTATATCTGATGTTTCAGGTGCATGTTCATTACACAGAGCAAGTAAAGACATGCATGTATCGGGGTGTGAGGCCATCATTCTCTAATCCCTCTGTTTTCCCTGTCAACATGGATACACACAAACTGGAGTTTTTGTAATGTAAATTCAGTGTTTGTGTGGATGAGAGGCCTATATGTAGAGAAAAATATCCACATTTCGAATTATCCTCATTGATGTGGATGGGACATACTGTACATGTCAAAATGTTACACATGCCCATTGGGATGTCATTTTCCAATCTCCATTTTAAAGAGTGAATTTGTACTGTTATTTTATCTTTAACTCTTACTAATTCTTCAATTCATTATCCAGTAAAACCACATAATAATAGTATTTTTAATATGAAACAACATGATTTTTAATGCAATATTACATTTCAATTGTACAAACAGAAAAATCCATCAGTTGATTTTAGTCTGGCCCTTCAAAATTAAAAAGAATGATTGAAATAAAAATTGTGGATCGCGATTGTGATTAACAACATTAATAAGATGTTTTAACTGTGTTCATCTCACTGCCCTACAGCCATCACTTTACTACTTTTGGCCAGTTCGTGCAATTATGCTGAGAAAATATCTATATGACATGTCAAAGTATGCCCTGCTTTAGCCCAGCGACCCTCTAAAGCAGGGGTGGGCAATCCTGGTCCTCGAGGGCCGGTGTCCTGCATGTTTTAGAAATTTCCCTCTTCAAGCACACCTGGT
>JAPQRQ010000019.1:293064-320293 GCA_037367365.1 Apogon talboti | reverse complement strand
CCGCTCGCCCCTCCTGTGTCTCAGCAACCTGGAGGCATACACAGGTAGTAGAACCTCAGTTTGAGGTAGAACTGGCAATTTTGCATTGATTCTGTGCATGACCTGTAAATGCATCACTATATACCCTTTTTCAAAGCATAATATTAAAGGTGTATTCTCCATTATTGAGTATCATTTAGCATAGTTTCCTAAATTTTAGGATGCTATTTGGAGAATCCTTTGGACAGTGCCTGTTTTTAAATTGTTTGCTGACCTTGACCAGATGTTGCACTTTAAAAAAATGCTGGTGACCTAAACTACCTTGCACTTAAAAAAAAAAAAAGTTCAAACTCTTGTTATCATTTTGTGTTATTACTAAATTATTGACAGTTTTTTTTCTAGGTTGCCCAGGTTGCCCTTATAAAAGAGATCTCGATATCAATGGGATTTTATCTGGTTAAATAAAGGTTAAATAAAGGTTAAATGAATAAATTTCCTACACGACTTTCATTCACTGTGCCTCTGTTTCAGTGGCCTGGGCCGATTTGATGCTGTCTCATACATTGGAGCATCTGGACTATATGACATGAAAAAAATTGGGGAGTGGGCTACACAATCACGACTGGACCCCAACGATCCCAATAATGCCTCCATCATGCAGCTTTTACAAGTATGTAGCTTCACACTGTGGTTTACCAAGAGGCTACAACAATCCACAAGACCTTAAAGTCATGAAAACATCCAACAAAGCATATTCATCTTTGATTCCACAGGTTGCCAGTAGTGGAGAGGTGACCGCGCCAGATTACTTCCGTCTTGAACAAATGCAAGAAGAGTTCAACTTTATGACTGATGAAGAGTTGGACAGTTCCAAAAGGTTTCGCCTGCTCAAGCTGAGGAATCAGGGAGTTCCTGAGTTTCGTAATTACAAGATGGTTCCTCCCTATGAGAGGGAAGTCACTGAGAAGGTGTTCCAGGTGAGTCTTTCAAATGTCTAATATTTGGTTAAATATTACACATGGTAGAATTAGGATTCACTAATCTTGATTAAAAATGATTTCAGGAATATGAGAAGAGACTGAAGGAAGGAAATATAGTTGACACCAAAGAACATCTGGATTCACACAGGGCCTTAGTGGCCACATACCTTCAGAAAGTTAGTACATCCATGTTATGTAAACACGTTTTATCATCTCTGGCACAGAGTGTTAACTGTAATAACCTTTTTCCACAGATCAGAGAATCTGTTATCAACAGATTTCTTCTTGCCAAGCATCACTACCTTCTGTCAGATGTGGTAATAGAAGAGGAGATACCCAGCATTGGGTAAATACAAGATATTATTAACTGACTAAATTGTCTTACTTTCAACCGCCATCTTTTATAACATACATTCTTTTATGTTCATAGCCTGCATGTTGTGTGTTAAAGTAAAATATACACCTTTTCTTTCTCTATGCTAAGTGCTGCTTTCCATAATTCACAATTTATGTTTTATTCACAAAAAATTTCAAGGTGTGCCTGATTTCCATTTCTAAAAGAGGTTAGATAACTTGGATTACTTTGAGCCAAATCAACCTGTGAGACAGAATGACAGAGCTTTAATAAATCACAGCCTGATGTAAGTATGCTTTTTGGCCCAGTGCTGCTCCAGTTTATTTGATCTTACTCAACTCAGCATTCCCTTGGCTGAGTGTTTGTCTCCTCTGGAACTGTTAAAGGCTGTTTTAGAGCATTTCACGCAACATGCGGACATAATAACAGAAATCACATGTTAATTTCAGTCTTTGATGGCAGTTAAAGAGATTGGGACATAATGATGAGTGTCAACACTAATCACATTGTCACATATCGTTTATATGTCAATCACGCTTTAAAGTGAATGCTGTATTTTTTTTCTTTTCCACTTTTTCTGCTATTCTTCTGCTATGCGTTTGTTTCAGTGGTGCAGGTTCAGGGTATGTTTTTAGCGTTTCTTTTTCTCCCTTCCTCTGTGTCCCCCTTTCTATGTTTAGTTCAATGTACCAGTACTTTAGTAAAATTAGACTTTAGTAGTGTTCAGTCCTCCCAGGATTTTGCAGAGTTTGTTGCACAACCAAAAGCTGCTTCGTTGTCTTAAACATTAAAATATAAAAATCCTGGCAAATTATGCGCTTATCCTGACCATATTTCTTTAAACCACAGCTTCAAATGCTAAGACCCTTTCCAAGGAAGGGTGATGCTTGAAGAGTTTCCCTGTAATGTGGAAACATTATGGATTTCTCCTCTTATTTAACAATTCATAAATGGAAATCTACATCCCAATAACATTCTCAGACATTATTAGGTAATATTAGGGAGGCATTTGCACATACCTGGAAGGGCTGAGCACTTGATATTAATAAAAATGATCAAATCCCATTGATTATCCATATTTTTGATTTGTACATAAAAGATTACTATATGCATTAAGTGAATAATTTCAATAGTTTAAAGACCCTTTTGCAGTACTGTGGGCTTTTATTAAACAAGTGTTTGTTGTGTCAATCAGGATTCTGGGTATAAACATTTTCAAATTGGCTGAGCCCAAGCGGCCTCTGAAACCACAGAGAAAAGAACGAAAGAAGGTGACGGCTCAGAATCTGTCCGACGGAGACATCAAACTGCTGGTCAACATTATCCGAGCCTATGACATCCCCATCCGCAGGCCTCAGAACAAGTGAGCGAGCAATACAGAACACCTCACAACAGATTAGAGTCTCTGCTTTTCTTCAGAAATATTCACCTGAACTTTGGTTCAATGTGTCTTTGTTTGCAGTAAACCAGGACAGTCATCTCAGAGCGCCATCCAGAGCAGCGATTGGATCCTTGGTCAGGTATAACCCACTTTAACCCACCTCGAAGGCTAATTGGCTTCTTTATTATGTGACATCTACAATTATGTTGGTTTTTTTTGGGGTTTTTTTAGGTACAAGTAAGGCCATTTGTGGAGGTTTCTTTTCAGCGCACAACTCTTCAAACAACTACTGCTGATGGACCAAACCCATCCTGGAGTGAGGAGTTACAGCTGCCATTCAGGTGAAAACTGGTGTAAAAATGTCTACAACACAACTACAATCAGATACTTGAGTTACTACTACTACTACTACTACTACTACTACTACTAATAATAATAATAATGATAATGATAATGATAATAATAATGATAATGATGATGATGATGATGATGATAATAACAACAACTATTATTATTATTATTATTATTATTATAGTAATAATAAAACTTATATATGTTTTAATGGTTTTTCTCTTCAGTGCCCCAAATGGTGACTACAGCACTTCCAGCCTGCAATCAGTCAAAGATGAGGTCTTCATCAGCATATTTGATGAAATGGTGTATGAAACTGGAGTGGTTAGTTAAATACTTTTAGGTTTCCTCTTACAACAGTTGTCAGTTATCCTGTTCTAGCACAGTCCCTAAATGACATTGATTCTTTTCTTTTTTTTTGCATTATATTGTTACTCTCTCTGCTTTACAGAATGACAAAGATAGAGGGAAGTCGATCAACACCCGGATAGAGAGGCACTGGTTGGGTTCCATCAAGATTCCTTTTAGCACCATTTATTCTCAGTCCAAGGTGAGCATCTTTACTGTTAATTGTTTTAACAGCAAATCACACAGACTGTCGGAACACATGTGACTGCTTCATGGTCATTATATTTGGCAGATTGATGGGACATTTAAGGTGAACACACCGGCAGTGTTGCTCGGGTACAGTAAGGAACGAGGCCACGGGGGCAACGGCGGTTATGACACATGGAGGCTAAGTGAGGGAACGTTCATCTCACTGTTCATCACAATCGAACCTCAGCTTGTGCCTGGAGAGCCAATCAGAGAAAAGGTACACTTGGTTAAGTGTGACTAGATGTGACTATCTGATCAACCACCTATGTTCGTATTCATTGTCCATTTTCCTTCAAGTTCCCATTTCACATTGTGCCAGAACAAGGAACATCTGCTCAGCCTGGAATCAAAAGTATTCCTTGATTTGACACAATTTGTTTTTTGTTCATGTTGTTGTCATGCATCATTACATTAATTTTGTTTTGTCACTTTTTGTCATATGTGTTTTTTTTAATTTGCTGCATATACAAGATAAAGGACGTGAAGGTAACTGCTCTCTGTTTACTGTTCCAAGTCTTTTTTTTTATTGAGCCAAATAACCCAGTTACGATCCCTTCATTCTTAAAGGTTCCGTAGGCTATATTATCAGGGGAAAAAAGAGCAGTAATCTTTCAGTGTATGAATTCTGAGAAACACTTCTGTACCTCCTCTTGGCTCTGTTTTCAGGTGTCTCAAAATCTAGTTGGCTTTGGCCAGTCGCATGTCTTTTCAGAGAGGAACTAGGTAACAATGAATGATTGACAGCTCTAATGACCAATCACTGTCAAGACTTAGCCTGCTTGCAAGGCAGTCAAATGTGCACTGACTCATCTTAGAAGCAACATGGCAGCTCCCCTAACTCTGATATTTTAGCTTTCCATCCATCCATCCATCCATCCATTAGGGTTTTTATTTTCAGATTTGGCACAAACATCCACTTGAATTCAAGGACAGATGTTTGCTCTGAATGAGGTGGTCAAAGCTCACTGTGACATCCCAAAAAATCAATTTATTTTTTCATTCAAGGAATTCATACACTAATTAAGACAAAAATTATCTTTCAGACAGCATATTTTCCACTGAAATTAAGTCACCTGAATTATGTTGCTATATTGACAACTTTCATTTTCCACTACAGTTAATACCTTCACAACATATATTGTATATTATGAACTGGACAGACATGATAATAAATTGCAGCTGGACTAATTAGCAATAACATAAACTTTTGAGGCAGTAATTCTTGTTTGCATATTACTGACTGGTATTTCTAATCTTTAACAAATGATCAGTTCGACAGCCAGGAGGATGAGCAGTTACTGCAGGCTTCAGAGAGATTTGAGAGGGAGGCATCACAGAGTTATCCTGACCGACCCTGCATTACCACCGTCATAGACCTCAATGGAAAGACAGTCTTCATCACCCGCTATATTCGTCCACTCAACCCCCCACAGGAATTACTGGACATGTTTCCCAATCACCCCCAAGAGGCCATGGTCAGTCCAGTTGAAGCACATGCCCTACTCTGAGATAAAATGTACTTGTGAACGGATGTAGTCACCCTAGCCCACCCTAAAAACTAAAGCTACATCCTGCTCCATTCTTTCCTTACACAGGCCCTGGTTGCTCGTTTCGTGTCACTTATCCCGTCACTACCCGATAGAGTTGCATTTTCTGGTACCTGCGACCTGTGGAGCACCTGTGATGTGAGTGAACACTATGTGATAGAATTATTTTTAAATGCAACAACAGCAAAACTTAACTCAAGTTTTCTCTTTCTGTTCCCAGCAATTTCTCACCTTCCTGGCAGGAGATGAAGAAGAACACGCTGTACTGTTATGCAACTACTTCCTGTCCATGGGAAAGAAGCCCTCGCTGATAATTGGCACTGCTATACCAGAGGTGGGTTCCAGTAAATTAGGAGTCAAAGCATCAGTGAACCCTATCACAATACAAAGGGGACATTTTTATAGGGCTTAAAATGTTCATCGGGGGGGGGGGGATCAATACTGTGAACCACAAGGGGGCGCTAGAATAATAGTGTAAATGTTTTGGTGGGTAACAGGAAAACACCACAGATACATAAGAGTTATACCCATGTGTTCCTGTCAAGCTGCTTCTGTTGACTTAGGTTGTATCTCTGATCCAAACCACAAAATCTGCAAAACACACTAGTGAATGGTTTTGTCATCCTGATGTCAAATGATTCTTTGTCAAAGGTACATGATACTGATGTTTAATAGCGTAGTGGCTTTTTTTTCAATAAACACTGAGTTAAATGACCTCCTAAAGTCACTGTAGAATATTTTTATTTAGATAGAAATCACAATTTAAAGCCACAATATACATTTGATGCTAATCCAGTGGTGGCCCAATAACATATAACCTTAAAAAATGTTGTTACTGACTCATCATGTTGTAGCTCATTGTTGATTTTGGTGTTAATCACTGTGACTTCAGTTTTATTTTGTTGTCCTACATCAAAACGATACGGTCAAATATTTTAGACTTGTGCACAAAATTCAAAATCTGTAAAACCTCCTACTTCAATCTAGCCTGTGGACGTTTCCTTTGACACACTTCAGAAGCAAGACTCTCAGTTGCATGGGGGTGGTGTGCTTGAGTTGATCTGGGTTTGGATCTGTATTGTGTGGGGGTCCTTGGACCTCATTCTGATTGGTTGAAATTGCAATTTCTTAGTGTATTTGGGTATGGAAAAAAGAAATGGCTGTTGAAGGTGTCTGTAGCACAACTAAATTTTCTAACTAATTTCTTTAGGGGCCCACAGCATACGTCCTGACCTATGAGCAGAACCGGTACCTGATCTGGAATCCCAGCAGTGGACAGTACTACAGCCAGTATGACACCTTCTGTCCACTGCAAACTATCGGCTGCCTGGTCACATGTGACAATGTAAGTATGGGGAGAGCAACTTCAGGGCTTTAGTTGTGATATGAAGTCGGTTTGCTTCTGGTAAGTCACTTTGACTTTGTGTTTAGGTGTATTTCAACATTCAACAATACACCTCCCCAATGCGGGTGAGTTTTGACACTGGAAAAGCCAATCTGTGGAAGCCTTTTTTCTCACGATCCTTCTCCAACCCTGGCCTGTCAAGTGTACAGGTGAGTGTTCAGCATTTCTCCATAACCTTATAGTATGTTCTTTGGTGCGATTCGGTATTCTATGTGATCATCTTCAGCCAGAGCAGCTGGTGTATCGTCGCATAGACAAGGGAGCTGCAGCAGAGCTTCAGGACAGGTACTTTATAATAGCAGTAGTGCGTACTTCTAGCACTGTCTTGTTGATTTGTTAGGCTCTAATAACAAACGTATGAAACATCTCACATTTCCTAGAATTGAGAAGATCTTGAAGGAAAAGATCATGGAGTGGCGCCCTCGCCATCCAACCCGCTGGAACCGCTACTGCACCAGCACCCTGAAACAATTTCTGCCCAAACTGGAGATGAGTGGTGGGCAGGACTTGGCTGAGGGGCACCGGCACGAGCTGCAGAGCCTGCTGGGAGACCACAGGGTAAGTGTGAAGGAGTGACTGAAAACCAGCCTCTAAGGTTATTTCAGTACATGGTCTCACTTAAATAAACTCCTGTGACCTAATACTAATAGGTTTTTTTTTTTTTCCATTTTAGATTTCAGGATTTCCCTTGCACCTGCCGTTCTCTGAAATCCGGCCCATCATAGAGGCAGTCTACAGCACCGGAGTTCACAATGTTCAGACGTCCAACGTTGAGTTTGCCCTGGCTGTGTATGTACATCCCTATCCTAGTAATGTCCTGTCTGTGTGGGTGTACCTGGCATCCCTTATCCGCACGTGAAACAGGAGGCACTCTGTATCACTGGCCTTTGTATTTATGTATTTTACTATGTTTTTTTACACATACATTTCCACTTGCTGGTCAGTTAATTTAAATATACAATCCAAACAGAAGCCTAGAATAGAGCAATGCCTCAAGACCTGAAAAAAAAAAATCACTGACTTATCATTACATTAATTTTAATGAATTGGCTGCAACAGAGAGCAAGAATGTGCAGATATTTTTATTACCTGATAAGCTCAGCATACTGGGCTGTCTTATGTTCATGTACAGTTTATTATCCTGTTATTAATACATGTCACATTTGCAAATGTACATTTTTTACAGATTTTTTTTAACACTAAAATGAAAATGACCAATAACTGCTTTAATTCCAAGACACTTTTATTGTTCTGCTTCTGAATTTCACATTTCCAATAGAAAGCATCATGCAAAACCTGTGAACAAGCAAATAAATCCTACTCCAGACTGATTAAAGATGTAATACAATGTACTGAAAGCTGAACAACTACACAGTAGGCTGCTCCCAATCCAAGGGTTATTCTATTCAGACACCTCTTAGCTACTGTACACTAAAAGCCCTTCAGTGTCGTATCAAAATAGTCTCTCCTGTATGAACATTGGTCCGCTTTTTTTTTTTTTTTTTTACTTGCAACATTGGAGTGCATAACAAAAAAATAAAAGGGCTTTTGGCGAATACGAACAAGTATCACAAAAATGGCAGACTATACCGCAACATGGATCTCTATGCCTAGACACTGTTCACTGATGTTTCAGTAACTGAGGGGCTACTCTGTGTATGAAGGATTTTAATGTCTTACTGGATAGAGTGGGGCATGTGGGCCATTTTCCATAAAGAGAAAAAGCATGAGCTTATCCTTCTAACATGACTGCTGTTCAGCTCTAGTACAAAAGGTGGTAACAATCAATTTAATTTAATTAATTTTCAACATCACCCTTGTCCTGCATAAACAATATCAGTTTATATACATTATGGTGATTATAAGTGGGTCACTAAACAGCTGTGGGAGAAGCAGACTTGTGTAAATAAGCATTGTTTGTTTAACTACAGAAAACACAAAGTTCTTGGTTTTTACATTTCTATAGTTAACTTTTTCAAAACAAAACAAAAAAAAAAAAAACAACCCAGAATTTACATTTGCAGACACTTCAAATCCAATATCGCCCCTTTTCTGAAGGGTCATTTCCATTTAAATACAGATGGGAATGGAAATAACAGGAGCAAAGTTACAGTTTCATCAGAAACCTTTTTATAAGTGACACAAAATACAGCAAATGGTTTTTTCTAGGATAAAGTGCAATGAAAAGAGATGGGAGAATTCGTGAGAGTGGTGCTTGACAAGATCACTCTCCAGAGCGACAGCAGGCTCTGAAGCCACACTGCAGGTTCTGGCAGCCGCTGGCCGTCTCTGCATGGGGACCTGGGGAGAAGCACCACACGATGGTCATCCACAAAATTACAACCTACAGGAGTCTTTAAATAAACAACAAAATTTGACATAATACATCCAGAATAAAACACAAAGAATAGAACAGACAAATCTGTGCAGTTCATAGAGTACATCATACTGGCTACAATAATGCTTACTTACCTTCCACCTCAGCATCATCGGTTACTTACACTAGGACACATGCTGTGTAGGTGGGGTTAATGATATTTGTTACATTGCTCACACATCATTTCCATCCACTATCTTTACCAACACCGAGTACACTATGACATCATAATGGTGCATAATGTTTCCAAAGAGAAAAGAAGGCCTGAAGTTTCCCTTGTGGACGTTACCATTGATATTGTCGCAGTAATAGAAGTGCTCATCATTGAGGGAAGGACAAGCTGACACCAGCTCCTGCAGCCCCACCTCAGTGATGAAGAGGCAGCCCGATAAGTTCAGATGTTCCAGGACAGGAAGTCCTCCACGTTGAGACAGAGCCCTGAAACACAGATCAGTACATTCTCATTACAGATATGGTTGTATGTGCACAGTGTGGCAGAGGAAATACTGACAACTGGATCTAATGGAACACAAGCTCTATGCTTCACTGATCCGAATTACTATGTGGAATACTCGCACCTTCACTTCCGTTTTTATTTGCCTGTAATAACCACTGAAATGTGGTCTTACCAACACTGAACATGTGACAAATGTTGCAGGGTGGAGTCGACTGAGCTACGTGACAAAGTGCTTGTACAGCTGACCTCACCCACAGTTTATTACACCGGCTTTTGTTTTCAGCGGGTACTTGGCACTAAAAAGGAGCTCTGTAACTACATCAGTGCAACCTGAATAGATGTTTTAGTTTGTTTCATTCTACTGCATTACAGCTTATTCTACCATTCCAAATAAATTCATATTAATCCAGTTTCTTCTGGCAAATCATGCTACTTAAAGTCCCCATGAAGCAACTAGTAGCATTTTATTTACTTTTGCACATTAATGGCCGAGTGTTGTCTCATATGAGGCAGTTATTTTTGTTTGTAAAGAGTTACCACATAAAATGTACAAATAATCAAATATGATGATATAAAGTATGATTTCATTCAACTATGATTGAATTTACACAGAAATGGCATATCACCCATCCCTATCCTCTGTATTTGGTCAGCTATTAGTATATAGGTGACATTTTGCACAAGATAATTCTTAATGACTGAATTTAATTTCATGGAGACTTTAAAGGTTCAGTAAGGTCTGCGTTTGCTTCAGGGGTGTGTTGTTGAAGTCTGTTGTGCTTGGGGCCAGTCATTTCTTGATGCGAGCTAATTCTACTTCTAAGCTGTCTCATAGCTTACACACATCATGACAATCTGTACATTGATTTCTATGTAGAGGACGCTTATCTGTTTTCCTGTGAAAAGCACTAAGCTTGCTCCTGGATTCTTCTGTGCCTCTTTTCTACTATAGCAAATGTGGCTAACATTATACACTATTAAACATGGAGTCAGCTAATGGAAGGACCACATCTATTAGTTCATGTTCTTTTTGTAAACTTGTATACTGTTCTTTGTATACTGTTTGTATTTAAACTTTGTTAACAACTAACGTTGTTATTTAAATAAATAATGGATGGACCAGCTTTCAGTACAAAATAGAGTGCATATCATAAACTTCACACAACCACATGCAAATCTTACATAATGTCTAAAAAAATGTTATTTTACTTTGATTGAAATGAAATGAAGGCTGATCTTTACCTCAATCCCATATCTGTGATTTGATAACATCCAGAGAGACTGAGAAATCTCATTGAGCGTTTTGCCTCTGTCTGGTGAGTCCTGTTTTCATGCTCAAGACACTGCAGACTCCCCAACGAGGAGCATTTAGTCCGAAACCCTGCAGTGCTGCCTCTGCTGCTGGCCAACTCGCACTGTGGCTCTGTAAAAGTCCTGAGAGCCACGTCACTCGTACAGCAGGTGGAGTGACCGCAAAACACTTCCCTGGACATGGCGTACTGCTGTTGCAAATACGAGACGTTTGAGCCTGTCCTGTGCCCTCGCCTCTCGTTCCTTCTGCAACAGCATGAACCTCCCACAATCTGCGTCTCTATGAAGCTATCTGCTTCAGGAACAGACAGCCCGCCACGACGACTCCAGTCTGCTGCATCTTCGATATCAGCAAGGTCTGAAGAATCCAGCACCCAGACTTGTGTAGGAGTGCAGGCAGCACCCCAGCGGCCTGGCCCCTGCTTGAAAATGAAGGCCTGGCGCTTCCTCCTCACTTGATGAAGGTTACTCCCATCCACAAGTGTGATTTGTACAGGGGAACTTTTGAGAAGCTTGGCTCGCTGGTCTGAGCGTTTTTCTGTGCTTGTGAGGTCACCCAGGCCAACGGACAATTTCTTCAGAGTATAATCTGTTATCTTCTCACAGCCTGAGAGATCCAGGTGCTCCAGAGAATGACATGCGCCAAGAGATGACCAGCTGAAAAACAGGGATATTAAAAATACACTGATGAGTACAGAATAAGCATGTGGCTGGTTCATTGTCACACTATGTAACAATTATGCATTTTCAGAAACCACTTTCAATACAGTGGTTTCTGCTGCTAAGGGTCTTCATAAAAATAATAAAAGAGTAGATGATATTGCAACACAGCACAAGATTATGAGAGATGTTTTTACTACTGCTGCTGAGAAAAATTTAGGTGTAGTTTACAAACAAGGTAAACAGCAATTTTATTTAACATTACTGAAGAGAATGTGATACCATAGGCAACCAAATGAAACCTTACATTGACTGAAATTACAGGTATCCAAATATGGACAAATATTTGACATAATGTGAGTACACAAATCAACCAAATATTTAACATAAGTCTAGTTGTTCATATTATGGCATTTAATAGTTACCTGTCAAATGCTAAATCTGTAACATCAGTCTGTGTCAGATCCAGATGAGTAATATTGGGGCAGAGACTGAGGATCTGGCGGACCTGGAAAGAGGACAAAAATAAGTTATAGTTTTTCCACAAGATTAATTAAAACATTTATACTGTAACACAGTGTTGCCAAATGATGTCAGGTGATATCTAATTACAGTGTGGTGTCAGTTTTCTTACACTACATACCATTTTACTCGACACTGTAGAACTGTACGCCAGAACAATAGACTTTACAGAGGCACCCACAGCTGGCAAGAGGTTCTGGATAATCCCATTGAGAAGTCTCTTCTCCCGCTGAGCGTTGCTAATTGCCACGTAGCCCTCTGTATTCCCCGATTCATCTAGGAAGACAAAGAACAAGACAAAGGATTAAATAAAGAGTACATTTTATCTATGACTATTAAAACATAACCTACCTATGGCTTTCTAGTGAAAAAGTTTATTACAAGTGAATTATAAGAGCCTTTTAACCTTGTGCAGACTACTAAGTAGGGGGGAAAAAGGTGATTTTTCAAGGTGCACAGTGCACGGCTGGCTGCCTAATACTAATAACACCATGTGCACCATCTCTTCATACTCCTTTTAAAACCAAATACAAAAATGACTCAGTATAATCATCCACATTAAATGTGTGACATACTTTCTTAACTGTTGTGTTGTTGATGTATAGACTGCATTGAAGTCAGTAGCTCACCAGACTCATCAACATCAGCATCCTCGTCCCACTCTTGATAGGCCCGACCCTCCTTCTGACGACTCTTCACCCACTCCTCATCAGGCTCCTGGTCAAGATCTCCAGGGGGACCATTATAATAATCACCTATGTACAAGAAACAAAAGAACTTACCACCAGTCAACCACCACAAAGCACCAAGTGTTTGATAATTACCATATAATGTGATTTTATATTATGAAAGAGATTTGTAAACAATGTATTGTTTTCAAAAGGTGAATTATGGAAAATTTAGACATGCTGATGTGGTTATGTGAAGTTTGTATTCTAGTCTGGTGTGTAATGGGAGCTGATCATTTTTTGATGTGAGCTAACGCCATTACTGTGCTAATGATGCCTATGATATCATGGTATCAGCCTATACACACTAATATCTACAGTATGTAATGGTCAGTGTGTAACACAGGATAGCGCTAGCTTAAAAATGCAGCCAGCTAATGTCAACAGATGTCCAGCTCCCAGCAAAACAGAGTTTTCAGCAGCCATAACTGCCCTACCTCTGGCCCAGCGCACAGGGTAGAGGTGCCTCCACAGAGAACCAGTTTTGGCCAGCTCTAACCAAGAAGAGCACACTTGACTACAGCGACACAGGTCTTCAGGGCCCAAATAGTGAAAAAGCCTCAGCATGATTTCTGAAGGAAGTTGGGAGATGTGGGTTGAAGAATTCACATTCTGCTCCAGTTCTGAGGGAAAAATAAATAAAATGACTTTGCTTGAAAAACAAGCTGATTGTTGAAATGTTAAACTGTGTTTTTCCACTCACCAAGAGACCTGAATTATTTAAATTGATTTAAACAACTGCCTTTGTTTAATTAGTTATACTAAAATTGCAAAAAACTTAAACGCTTCAGTTGAGATGGACAGATTTTTTGTTTGACCCTTTTGTTTTGTGTCTGACATGATTAATGTTAACTAAAATATTCACTAACCATAATCTGTCTTCTCATGGTCGGCGTATTTGAAGGCTTTCTGCAGCTCCTCTGCTTGTGTCCACAGACTGAATCCCTTCAGCACCTCAGCAGCACTGCCCCATTGCTGCTGGCTGCAGTGCTGTGCTATCACCTGTTTCTTGATGTCCTTGAGCTCCTCGTAGGTGAAGTACTGCATAAGCATGGGCTGAAACACCTGCAATAAGTCTCCACTGTTAACAGTTTCTAACAATGCATAGAAACATATACAACATTAAATAAAACTCTTCAAATGTATCTGGAAGTGTCACATTTGTCTTACCCAAATATTGCATCATGCTTAAACAAGAACGTGACATTTAAACATATTATACCTCTTCTTCCTCCTTCATGTGGGGCAGAAAGTCTTGGGTAAAAGCCTCTAGTCTTTCCTTCAGCTGCCGGGCATAGTTAAGCTGCTCATATTCACTCTAAAACAAATAACAATTATTTATTTGTTGGATCCCTTTAAACTCTGAGACTTGTTCACCATTTACAATGGCTATTAGTTAAGTGTTTTGGTGACATAATTAGATTTTTTTTACAGTACAACATTTAATGTAGTTATAAGCAGCTCAGCATTACTTTTTCTGATGAGACTGAAATGACAAACTGAAATAAATTCAGTCATTAAAAAAGCACCAAACAATATTATTCATCTCAGGAGAGACATTTTTCATTTAAAAGAGACTGCAGGATCTCAACTGAAACAGAGTAGAGTGACTGGGGCAGAGTGAAAGTTAAGATTTAACACAATTACATCATTTTGGAAAACCCATTTTTAGTTTGCCAGCGGCTTGAGAGAGAACAATAACACTCACCTCCTGTTAAGCAGATCACAAAAACAACAGCCCTGACCAATATACAAAGCATCCCACTTACCCCTTGAGTTTGGTGCAAATATCAAAGTGTTCATTTTATGAAATCATACACTGCAATTAGTCAAATTACTTACATTTATATTATTTAACCCTATTTACAGTTAATGCCTCTTCATGAAAAGTATGTTACCAAGGTCATGTTAGTCGAGCAATGTTTGTGTGGCTACCGTAGCCGTTATTCTAATGACAGGCTGTTGCGTTAACCTATAATTAAGCCATGAGTTTTGGCTGTGTCCTGCTGGACTCATATGTGACTTTCTTAGACTGCACTTGGTAGGTGCCTTATGTCTATTCCCATTTCTAACTACAACGACAAAACGTCTTTCATACAAGCAAAAACAAAACAAAACAAACTTATTTACCTTAACGCTGTGCAGACCTTTTTCAAAGAGGGACAGCATCTCCGAGAGTTTATTGTCAGAGTGCACATTGTACACAGTGCAGCAGCGCTGCTGCAGGAGGCCGATAATGTACTCATTTTCAATTTGTTCATGCATCTTAAACTCCTTAAATGTGGCGCACAGAGACTGAAGAAATGAGCGGAAATCACTGTTGTTAGAGAAGTTGGTCTTTGACAACTGTGAAGACAAAGACAACAACAAAGCATTTATTAGACGTAGCTTGTACTTTTACAGAGCCCTTACATGTAAGGGTCAACATATAATGGCATTAGAGCAGAATAACAACCCAGACTGTGGTCCAAGTAAACTCGGCTTACTAATAATGTAGTTTAGCTTACGCTAGCATCCACGTTTTGTGTGAGCTGTTTGAGCCGTTATGTACGCCTAACCCAACTAGCAGAATTTTGACACTGAGCCTAAAAATTAGAAGCAATGTATACAGTATATCAGAATAATGTTGCATAAGAAATACGTAAGTTAGTTTGCTAACAACCGATACAATTAGCCACCTTTAGCGTTAGCTGGGTAGAAAGTTCATAGGGACAAACCAGTTCAAAACAATAGCCACATTAACGTGTATGTGTAATGTGCTAAGGAATAACCCATCAAGCATACTCCTAAATAGCATTGATTGCAGTACTTATTTCTAATCACGAAGTTAGCGAACGCCTCCAGCCTAGTCGTGAGACAAACATCGGATAGGTTTATGCCTTCAGTGCTGTGGGCAGTAGCTAGCTGGAGTGCTAGCTAGCAGCCACTCGTCAGTTAAGTAAACAGCTCCAGATATTCCTCTGTAAATCTACATTTTGATAGTCTTCGTTTAATATACATACCTTCTCACAATATAGACCTACGAGCTGCTTCATTCGCCAGTGTGGGCCAGTAAAAACATCCACCTCATCAGGAAAAGGAGCCATCTTCACACACTTATCCTCAGTGCGTCATATGTACTAATGGTGATACAATCAAGCAGGAGGCGTGGACCACTGAACCATGTGACCGCAATGAGGTTTCAAAATGACGATAGAAAATCCAACAGACCAGGATTAATGAAATAAGGATTTTATAAAATAAGGTAAATAAAGCATAAAGGCTCTAATACATAACATATAAAAACAATTAGATAAAATACTTAACATAAAATACGAACGGATATTCAACCACTACTTATCACATGTATTTTCATATTCTGCAGCTTTGTTGATTTACAAACAAAAATGTTTAACACTGGTAAAGGAATGGCGCTTTTAAACGTTATAACAAACTATACCCTGTAAACTGCATGTAAGTGCACTTAAAAGTTTAGCTTCGGGAGAAATCAAAATGACGTTTTTAAGGGTTTGACAGTTTCAAATGCCTTCGTATGATAGAGTGGAAACTGTTGAAGCGGGGCAAAACCACGAAAAATATGTTCGTCGATGTACCTCCACGCCACAGTCCGCTTATGGTTGCTATGGAAAATGTCCACAGCAACAACCCTGTAGAGGATAGACGGACAGCTGTGTAGACCAATCAGCTATCAGTCAATGAAACAGTGGCCAATGAGAATCCAAGAAATTTGTCTCTAGTTAGCTAGAGTCTGCGATGACAGTAGCATGTACCAGATCCTCTGTGAGATAGCAACGAAAAACACTAATGGTAAGGCAAGTAAGAATATTTCCACACTGGCAACCAGTGAGCTACGTTAACTATATTATTCGTTGTTGTGTACAGTATGCAAATATCTTACGTCAAGGTGTTCTTGAAGGCTAATTTTGGTTTATCTAGCTGCTCTTCAATGGTAACGTTAGCTGTCATGCTACCAGTTGTATAAATGTGTTGTCTCTCAGCATCACAGCCTGTCTGACAAAAGAGGCATTTTTTTTCTTTTTTTACGTAAATTGTCAGTGGAGCTACGACGGCCGTATATTAACAAGGAGAAGCATATCCATAACTACGGAAGTTAACAATAATAGATGAATTGATTTTTTATACAAACAAGCCTCAAACTTAAATCTTTAGCTTCATGATCAAAGCTTAGCTTTGCAACGTGTCCCTTGCAGACCCAGCATGAGAAGCCCGTCAGTCCAGTAACATGGAGAAGTACGACAAGGTGAAGAAAATTGGGGAAGGCTCATTTGGAAAAGCCATCCTGGTCACATCAAAAGAGGATGGGCGTCAATACGTCATCAAGGAGATTGGCATATCTGGAGTAAGAAACTTGTACAATAATCTATAGAACCGTTTGTATGAAATGTTCTTTCTGTCTCCCTCTCTAACCCCCTTTTTTCCTTTTACTGTGACAGATGTCAAGTAAGGAGAGGCAGGAATCTCGAAAAGAAGTTGATGTACTTGCTAATATGAGTCATCCCAACATTGTCCAGTATAAGGAGTCTTTTGAAGGTATTTGTATCACCTGTAGAATCTTGCTATTAATTTAAGTATGAAATAAGTAATATACTGTGATTATATTAGGGTATATAATCATGATTATGAATTTAATACTGATTACATTATTTTTAGAGGGAGGTTGTCTGTATATTGTGATGGACTACTGTGAGGGTGGAGACCTGTTCAAGAGGATCAATTCTCAGAAAGGAGTCCTTTTCTCAGAAGAGCAAGTAAGTTACCAGTTGCCTTACTTTCTGACGACAAATAATGTGTATTATGGACGGTAATAATGTATGGGTTTTAATATATTCTGTTGTAGATCCTTGGCTGGTTTGTGCAAATTTGCTTGGCACTGAAGCACATACATGATAGAAAAATTCTCCACAGGGACATCAAATCACAGGTATCAATTGGTTCTTGCACCACATTATTTAAGTTTACTGAGAGATGATTTTAATGTGTGAAATACAAATATTTTCTTGTTATTTATACAGAACATATTTTTGACAAAAGATGGGACTGTACAACTTGGGGACTTTGGGATTGCAAGAGTGCTGAACAGGTATGTGCAATGTCATCTATATAGATGTCCTGATGAGTTAAGCCAAGATTTAGGAGCACAAAGGCAAAATGCAATTTCCATTCTGTTCTTTATTCATTTTCAGCACTGTAGAGCTGGCAAGAACATGCATAGGAACACCATATTACCTGTCACCAGAGATCTGTGAAAATAAACCGTACAACAACAAAAGGTACTAATTTGATGGTTTGGGATGATGTTACTTCACTTTTTGTTTCCTCTGTGGTGCTTGAAAGTACTTATCGCTCAGTAAACTTCTGATTCATGCAGATTTGGGTAGTGGTTTCTGGGAGATGTAACAGTGTCATGTCTCCCCTTTATTGATTAAAACTGCCTATTTATGTCAACAGCAGGAAGCGTTATTGATTTGTTCTTTAACTATTTGATGTATGCAAGTAATCTAATCCACTTAAGTTACAACAGATGAAGTAAATTAAACAGAACTGATGTGTAAAGAACAGTGCACTCAGGTATTTAAGTCTTTTTCTGTTGTGTTTGTGATGGAGAAAAGGCAAGTCTCTCCAACGGCTGTAGATAGTTTATTGAATGAATGTAATCCTACCCCAGAACCTATCCCTGCCAGCCCATTTGTATGCACCCGCCTCTCATTTTCCCTACTTTTCCTCCTTCTGCAGTGATATTTGGGCCCTAGGGTGTGTCCTATATGAAATGTGCACTCTTAAGCATGCAGTAAGTATCATGTGTGTGTATGTGTGTGATGCAGATGAATGTAAATGTGTCTTATGTAACATTGCAGTACTCTGTGATGTATTGATTTCCTTAAATGCACTGTGTGCAGTCTGTAATTTACATTGTCAGAAATATGGCTATCTAGTCTTTAACTTCAATTGCCCTGCTTTATCCTAACTTTAAATGATCAGATATGATCATCTTAAATTGTTTCTCTGTCCTGGATTTAATAATATGCTTAATGTGCTCTCTCAGTTTGAGGCTGGCAACATGAAAAACCTGGTTCTGAAAATCATCCGTGGATCATACCCCCCTGTGTCCGATCGCTATTCCAAAGATCTGCGTTCCCTCTTGGCCCAGCTGTTTAAACGCAACCCCAGAGAAAGACCATCAGTCAGCAGCATACTAGACAAACCTTTCCTCTCCTGTAGGATAGAAAAGTTCCTCACACCACAGGTAGAACATATCAATTATCTTTGATACAGTTACGTTAACATCATCTGTACAATGCTCTAGTTTGAACAAAACCTTTTTTTTTTCTCCATATTCCAGATTATCGCTCAGGAATTTCGCCATACTTTTCTTCACAAGCAGCCTAAAGTGGGTGGGGTGCAGGGGCCACCAGGTAAGTATAATATAATGCAGGACTTTAAATATTCAAGGATACCTTTTGTTAAATGGAGGTTCCTACATCTTCGCCTAATGCATTCAAACTTTTTCTGAAAACAAGTTTTATCTCAATACATAAACTGCTTTGCCAAAAAGAAATCTCATACACTATTTCATTGGATGGCCTTTAGCTTTGATTATGGGACACATTCACTGTGAGATTATACTATGCAATGTTTATAAATTGTCGAAATAAATGTCACATTTTTTTTTTTTTTTTTACATCACAACATTAATTTTACACCAAAATCTTGTATTGATGATGGGGAAGTTCGTCCGCTACATTTCCCCAAGTCTTCCCCAGCACATCCCAAGTATTTTCAGTGGGGTTCAGGTCTGTACTCTGTCGTTGCTGATCTATGTGTGAAATTGATGTCTCATGCTCCGAGACTACTCTTTCATGAGGCTGGTGAATCCGATCATTATCATAGTAGAGTTTGTCTGCAATCAGGGAACCAAAGAAACCATCTAGTGATATTCAAACCTGGTCATTCAGGTAGTCATTTTTGGACACATAACATTGTTGAACCTAGACCTGACCAATTGAAGCGACCTCAGATCATAACACTGCCCCCACAGGCTTGTACTGTAAGCACTAGGCATGATGGGTAATCACTTCTAACGCTTCTGTTTTCACCCTATTGCCTTCATCACTCTGGAACACGGTCTGGACTCATCAGACCACATGCCCTTTTTCCGTTTTTCCAGAAAGAAGTCTTTAATGCTCCCTCACAAATGATGGATAAGAAATGAGAAGCTATTCACTTCGCCAGTTAGGATTAAAGAACTTGTTGCAGCTGAAGCATATTAATAACTGCAGGAATGATCTAATTGAAGACTCTTAAGGATTTGTTTAGTTAAATCCAGGTGGCAACATTTTATTTGGCTGAGCAGTGTATATTCTCTCTGTTAGTTCAGTTAACCCAATCACTTGATGAAGCAGAATTATAGAATAAGAGCAATAACAGTAAGAGACTTTTTCGATCACATTGGGTCAAACGTTTGCATACACCTTGCTGATACTGGGTAGCTGTGCTTTTAAATTGTGTAACTTGAATCAAATGTGTGAAGCAGCCTTACCCAAGCTTCATGCAGGAATTTTGAGCCATTCCCCCTGCACGGATTTCTGAAACTTTTTAATTCTTTTATTATTTCTTGTGAATTTCCCATGATGCCATACTATACAGCCGCTGTTGTACCCCTAGTTGACTCCCAATAATGACAATTAGCCAGTTTGAAGTTTTAAAGGCATGATATCAGTTTACAGAAGCTTCCTGACTATACACATTTGTTTTGTTCAGATTTAGTGTTATATGTTTATTCATTCTCACTCAAATTTTGGGAGCAGACTAACACATCCGGCATTATCAGCTGTGTTTTCTGTTTCCCTTCATAGACAGCAGTGTGTCTGTCTTTGTCATGATGCTAATTTGCCTCATTTTTATCTTCCTCCATCTTCCATTTCTTCTTGTTTCTCTTCTGTTGCTAACTGAACTAAGTAAATATATATATTGAAATTACATGTTAAGAATTGTGAGAACTGAATTGGAATTAATTCAGCCAAGGTTTAGGTGAACTTATGACCTCAGCATTTGGAGGTGTTTATTTGCTGTTCTGCAGTGTTTTGGCACTTCCACAAGAAATTTATGTTGCTGCCAATCTAACTTGTCAATAAAGTGTACGATTTTTTTTTTTTTGTCCTTTCTTTCTTTCTGCAGAGACCTAGAGTCCCATACTCATTATTCACAGTCAGATTGTTACCCAAGCATTGCATCTTCTTGTGAATGTTATCTTATGTATTTGTTTTTATTCATTTATTTTCTTCTTGCATAATTAGCCAAGCGTCCTGCTCCTGGTTCCACATCACTCATTCCCGCCCAGAAGATTACCAAACCAGCCGCCAAATACAGAGTGCCTTTAACAGTGAGGAAGGTGTCAGATGCTGCCAAAAAACCTGTGGAGAAAAAACCAGCTGTGAAGCATAAACCGGTCAGTAGACAGTAAAGTGATATGATTTCTCACTTGCATTCACGGCTCCTTGTTGTTCTGGGTGTTAAAGAGTCTGATGTTGAGCTCCTACTCTAACATGTCAAAGGCATCGTCCATCTGTGTGAGTGTGTGTTTTTGCATCATAGTGTGTTGGCCACCTCTGAACCACAGTGTTGTATGTTGCTCAGGCCCCTCTCCCAGCAGCCCCCCAGAGAAGAGTGAGTCAAGTGGCAGAAGAGAGGAAAAAACACGAGGTACAGCTGAGAGCCCCATAAAACTTTATTCACTGTTAAATTTCCCTTCCCTTCTTCCTTCTAGTTTACTCAAACATGAAGGTCCCTTCCTTTCAACATTTTTTGTTTCTCTCCATCTCATTATACTGTATTTGGTCCCTATCTTCACCTGTTTTCTGCTCCTGGACCATTTGGAGTGTTCCCTCTGTTTTAGCTCTCCCATTTTAACAAAACTTTACCTCCTTGCCTTCCCGCCCAGTGACAGAGCAGTCCTGCCTCTTTCCTTAAAGTGGGTTTCTTCTTTACGGTTCAAACTGACATATGTTTGCCTCAACTTACAGGATGGTATCAGAAAGAAAAGGATGGAGCTAATTGAGAAAGAGCGGAAACAGAGAGAGCAGGTGAGTGCATTGTAGATGGATGGTTGTAGAGATACCTTATAGTGCTTGTGGTCTCTGGAAACATTAAATCTGATTTGGTGTCAATTATAATGGGTTTTCCATAAGGCTGAATTCTGGGGCCTTTTTTGTTATTGTTGATACTGTGTTCTTTGAAACTCAGGTTATATAAATCAACATACTGATGACACTCTTGTATGTTGTCTTTCTATACATCACTTCTTTGCTGATTTATAAGTTGCTTTTAATAATCCTAAACCAGTTCATAATGCATAGTGTGTATTGTCAGTATTCAGTACATTTAAAAATATTAAGAACGTTTTTGGCATCTCTGTAAACAATGAATCAAACATTGAAGTAATACACAATTGTATTGTAATTGCCTCAATTATTCTTAGTGGTTTTATTATTTTAATGTTTTATCACCAATATTTTACAAAATTTCATGTTTTAATTCCTTTATTACAAGGAACTTGAGTTTTTTTTTGTCCACTGGATATATTGTTCTCAGCACCACTCTTTCCTTTTGTTTTATCAGCTATATTGCAAATGCCTCAATACATTATTTAATTGAACAAATGTTAAGTGAATGAGTTATTATAAATTTTTTTTCTGATCTGCTTTGCCCTCAGATGTTCCTTTTGAAAGCAGTGCAAATGAAGAGATATGAAAAGGAAAAGGTAAGTTTTAAGATCTGCCTGGTTGGAGGTAGATATATTTTTCTACTTTTTAATCCTTAGTTGAGGGGCCACAGCATCATATTTGAATAATTTACTATTTGCTATCCTCTAAGTTCTTAAATAAATGATGAATCTGTGATCTCTTAAAGATCAATCGAATTAACCAAGCTAGAGAACAAGGCTGGAAGCACGTCTTGAGTTCAAGCGGAGGAAGCAGCCCAGAAAGAAAGGTATTAGATATCACTTATTCAGTGTCTCTGAATTTTACATGACATTGTAAGATTACTGATTCTGTTTTGTCCTGTTGTGGTTTTTAACACCCTTTTACTTTATAAACTTAGTGCTTTGTAGGTGTTGGAAAGAGAGCTGCAGGCATTGGCCCATGCCATGTCCCAAGCTCTGCTTCAGGTCAGACTCCAAACGCCTATGAACACTACCATGCTGCACTTGACCAAAAGGCTAAACCACAGTCAAAAGACAGCAGCAGACCGGGATCCTCAGCTGGAGCAGGCAGTCCTATTCGGTAAGTTCAGATGGCAGCTTGTTTTTGCCAACTCATTTTTTATTTATCCTTTATTTAACCAGGAAGGAACCACTGAGTTCTTTCAGAGAGTCCCAGTTGAGATGGCAGCACAAGCAGTTTCACGTAAAATACTTTTCCACATGTCAAACTTATATTGTAGTACATAAAAACAACAGGAAGGAAGTTGCAGAAAAAATAAGAATAAAAGCAAGCAAAATTGGACATGGAGCGCACACCAGCAAAATCCATAACCATCAGCAGTATATATATATATATATATATATATATATATACTGCTCAAAAAAAGCTCAAAAAAAGCCTGCCACATAATTTTTTCACTTTGAATTCAGCCCTTTGTAGGCTGATAATTTTCATTTCCATCAAACAATGTGGCATCCTTTTGTTCCTAACACACTACCCAGTCCATATCAGTATAGATGTCCAGCATGATTTTAGTGTATACTGGTGAGCAGGAGGGGCAAAGTGTTGTGTGACTGCTTTGTTTAATTTGATCATGAAGTTTATGTCTTAATAGATTTGTTCAATGCTCTATCATGGTGTGTAACCAGTGTTCCAGCTGCTGCAGGCCCAGTGCTACCCAATGGTCCTTCCCGACTTGTAAACCATAGTGCAATCAAAAGAGAACTGCAGCGGCTGCAGCATGTTTCAAAACAAGCCCAAATTAGTAGGTCAGTCAAGCAGCATTCCCTAATCATGTTACAGATTTGGAAACTTTATATCAATGTATTTTTTTATTGTGTGGAAGGTATTTAGTTTTCATTCTGCATTCTTTTTTCAGGCAGCGTGGTCAGATGCCTCCTGAACGGGCCTATCAGGTTGAGGAGTTTTTACAGCGTAAGAAGGAAGCCATGCTGAACAAAGTCCGTGCTGAGGGACAGCTGGTATGTATTGTGGCTTGCTGTGTTCTCAAATGAAATAATTGAACCTTTTCCAATATACTACAGCTGTCATGTCTCCATACAGACTGAATCTGTGTTTATATCAACTGACATGAAAAATGACATTGATCTGTCTATGGCGAATGGTATGATGGCAAGGAACAAGATAAGCTATTGATAAACAATTAAATGAACCTGAGCAGGTTGTAAAACCAAAACATTGAGCCACAATGGGCTAAAAGTTCAGCAGCACAGGGTACGGAGTATGACAACCACCTTCACATTCATATAATTCAATGTTAAAGGGTGAGGCTCTGATTATTTGATGTTGATCTGTTTAAAGTAGTCCTCCATAGTCAGTGGATTAGCCTGCAATAGATGGCGGGCAACACAAATCAAGTTTGAAGATGACAGGCAAAAAGCGCACTTAAAAACCATCGCTTTTAAGTGTACACAATATTATTTTGCCACTTGCTGTCATACAGCCTTTTCTAATAATGAACTCAGATCATTGTATTGCTCTCTTAAAAACTCTTTTGACAAAACCTCCCCTTGGAGAATACAAAGGTTGGTAGTGTACCATTGTCTTGGTTTCTTAATTTGTTGTGTTGTATTGTGTGTCTCCAGTGTTTTAAAGTATTTTTTCAGATAGACTAACAAGCTAATTAACTGATCAAAGCAGTAATACAGCAGATTAGTGACTTGTGTGTTTTGTGTGGTAAAAACAACTCCAAGGCTTCCATTCCCTGTCAAAAACGGTTTTCTGATGACAAGGTAAATTAATGAAAAATATTCGAAAAGTATATAAAAGTAAACAGATACTGACTTTTTAATATAAGTTTTGCTGCTGCCCTAGCCTCATCAGTGCAATGCTGTTGCTTCTATCTGCTTGTCCAAACTCAGATGGTGCTGGCACTGAATCAAACAATACACTTACTGTGGATAAGTCCTGTATATGAGGTCACTTCAAGAAATCCGAACAAATTCTTTAATAAACTTTAAGGCCCTACATTGTGACCTCCTTCTAAAGTGTGGTTAAATTGAACTGTAAACAGGGTGCTCGGCAAAACCTGGCAGGCATCTATGGAAGCCGGGCTGGTTCTGTTCGCTGCAGGAGACCCAGAGTCAACAAAGAGGAGGAGGTAGGCGCCCAGGCCAGAAAGCCCAGCCCCACACTCCACTGCATTCATGGCACGCCTGGCTTGGCTCGTCTACCTTCATAAATTACCTTTGTCGCATCCATATTTCAACCCAGCAACTTGCACCCAGTCCTCGCCCAGTGTGTTGTGTTCCACTGTTTGGTTTCACTCCCAGTAATGGCTGTTGTCATTTATTATAAATAACCACGCCCATTTAGTTAAAGTTTTCTATTACAGTTTTTTTACTTTGGGTAATAATGATGAATAATTATGTTGACATAATCTGTGACTCATTGTTTTATTTATTGATTTGTTTGTCTGGCTGAATTGTTAATGTGTTATTGTAACATGATATTGTTTGTTAAGTAAAAAGGTGCTCTCTACATATCCATATTTTTGTATGTCTGATTGCGTGTGCACTGCATATGTGTTATTAATGCTGTGCCCACTCTCAATGTATGTGTGTGAAGGTTTGTAACACTTCTGTATTTGTTTTCAGGAGTACTTGGCAAGACTGAGGCAGATCCGCTTGCAGAACTTCAATGAGCGTCAGCAGATCAAAGCCCGACTCAGAGGAGAGAAGGTACAGTACTCTAATCTAAGAGCCTCAGAGCACCTTGAATCAAAGTCTTTTCAACTTCCATGACATTTGAGCTCCTGGCTATCGTTGGTTTCTGTTTCAGTATGACAGTGATGGTTCTGACAGCCAGGAATCCAGCGAGGAGGCAGAGCTCAGGAGAAAGAAGATAGAAGCTCTCAAAGTAAGTCTGCCTGGTAAAGTGTTACAAGTGTTATTTGTGCAAAACCTAAATATTAACCTTGTTTGTAGTACTGTTATGTCAGCAACTACTGTCAGATGTACTTTAAACAGAGCAGGGTATTAGATCACAAAAACCATTATGGCAGTCAACCTCACCCTTGATTTTAAAACAACCAGCCCTTCCTGCCTGGGTTCTTGTGGCTTGTTCTGTAAATAGGGATCAGATCAAACAGATGTAGTGATGCAGTCCAAGGAGTGCTATAACTAATTCTAAAGTGACAACAACCAATTCAGGAAAAAGAAAACACACTTTAATGAGCTGCTTCTACATGCAGACGATTATGAGAGAACGTCTGCATGCACATATTGATGGGCACGTCTCCTGATGGAGATATGCCCACCAAATTTATACCGTTTATACATGTTGGCATGGCTTGGTTTGTTGGGGTGATATGTTTGCCTGAAACAGCCTTGTGCAGTTATAATATCTGAGTACTTTGAAATATAAATATGTATGTAATAAGTTGTACACAAAGACAATGTAATGTAAATTATAGGGCAGTAACTTTCAACAGAATCTTGCACTATATTTGGCCGAGGGGTATTAAAAGTGCACAGCACGCTGTTATATTTACATTTTGTATCTCCTAGGCCCAAGCCAATGCCCGTGCTGCTGTACTGAAAGAGCAACTGGAGAAGAAGAGAAAAGAAGCATATGAAAGAGAAAAGAAAGCATGGGAGGAGCATGTACGTTTAACTGTATTTCATCCTAATATTCCTTGACTCACTTCTTTAATGGGCTTTACTTTAATTATAGACTAATCTCATAAGCATTGTACTGTGTATTGTTAAAGCTTGTAGCTCAGGGGGTGAAGGTTGGCATGGCAGCAGAAAATGTTTTGGTGGCAGCAGCAGCAACACCGTCATCTGCCTCTGACGGTCCTCTTCCACAACCTACACCCTCTCAGCCAGACCCAGCTGCCAGAGCTCCAGCCCTGCCCGCATCCAAACCCTCAACCCCGGCCATGTCTATGACTGCTGCCCTGAAGAATGTTGGAGCCGTCAGTATACATTTACAATTTATCCTACTGCACATAATATATTTTTTGATTAAGTATTTATGGTTTTGCTTTATGTGATTGGCAGATCACTCCACTAAAAGAAAGCATGCCAGAACCAGAGTCTGCGACTGTCACCCAGGTGAGTTAATAAGTGATCACAAAACACATTTTGTTAAAAGTGACAGTGAGCTCATTCTATTTGACTGATTAGATTATGAGAAATAATTTTATAGCTCTTTTTTTAACAAAGTTGTGACAGGTAAGTTGTAATCAAACTATATGTTGCTACTGCTTTTTGTGTTTTAGAGTGACAAAAAGCAGATCCTGCGCAGACTTAACCAGAACCTCAAAGCCCAGAGCCCAGTAGAGGAGGTGAAGGAAACACAACCAGCTTCTGTCGAACCACATCCAGATCTCCA
>JAPQRQ010000019.1:233061-292964 GCA_037367365.1 Apogon talboti | reverse complement strand
TAATAGAATATGCAAACGTTTAATAATTAATTCTCACAGCCTTTCATGATTCGTTACATAATTCTGCAGTATTAAAACGTTAATGTTTCCTTAAACCCGTGCAGCTAAAGACCTTTCATTAGGAATAAATTAAGTCATGGAGACGGATTAATTTGCCATCCCCTCATCTGTTTTTATCGTCGCTGTCACAAACATAAATTATTAGCAGGTCTTCATTGCTTTTGCTATAAGTTTTAATAAAAAAAGGATTGGTTGAAAACTACTGTGGAATGATATTCACGGATTTCAGGCAACGAACCTGACAACCCACTGTTACTGAAATACATATACGACTTTGTAAATGCATTTTCACCCATGTAAAATCCAGACTATAATTCAGTCTGGATCTGAAGGTGTACATTTTTAAGTTACAGCTGTACATTGTATGCATAATTTAATAATGCAAATCCAAGGGCCATTTCACACTATTTGATTTGCATGTAAAATGTGTGCCTTATATAGAGAGTGTATGTAAAATAAGGTTTAATGTCTTCAGTGGTGATTTTTACTACACAATGGAAATATATTGGACTTTTATTACACAAATTCAGGCTCTGTCTGGCTCTGCTCTCCCATATGGTTCCCCTCTAACTTTATGCAAACTTTTAATCAAAGGCAACAGAGAACAGTATTTTCACAACTTTTATATACTGTACACATCAAAGCATATCATCCAACATTTATGGGACATTGTGGCAGCGTGTTTGTTTGTAGTTTCATTTCTGACTTAGTCATTCTGTTTATGCCCCAAAATACGAGTTGTATAATGCATTAGGTTTGTATTTTATGTTGAAAGTGATTTGCATTTTACTCAGTAAAAGGCACATATTGTAGAGCACCTCAAGGTGTTTGTACAAATATCAAGCTAAGAACATTAGGGATTCCACCAAAATGTTTATGGTTTTCTTTGAACTATGTAATTGGGTACACACAGGCTCAGTATGGAGTCAAAGTATAAGACCATGGTTGGTTTTCAAATTAAGTCGAGGTAGAGGTTTGTATATAATTTTATTATAAACTTATTACTTGGCTATCTACATAGCCTTGAATCTGAAGCGATGTACTGAATGATGTTGCTTATTTCTTAAAGTCAAAGGATTGAGTTAAAATGCAAATTTAATGTGTTAATGAAATTTGTTAGATTTGACATGTGCTCCAGGCCTAGTTATGAGGACATCAGAGAGACAGATGAGGATGGGATGTTTAACATCATACTCTCCCACGCCTTTTCTCTGCTCAGCATGAGATAAATGAATTAAATTTTTGGACTGAATTTTCCATAAGGCCTGTGCTTGGCTTGATCCTAACTCTCAAAAAAAAAAAAAAAAAAAAAAAAACCCACAGAGAAAATATACGCATTCAACCGTTATCAGGCAGCCTTCATTGACATTCAGCTACGGTCCCTAATCTAATTTGAAAGGAGGTTGCCTCGAGCTGAGTTTGTAACTTTTAGAGCCTTATCAAAGTAATACAAATGGAGATCACTGAATGTGAGTGTCCTGATTTTAATAGCACATTGAGCCTAAAGAGAACTTGGGCTGGTTTCAATTAAGACATCATTTCTTTAAAGGAAAAAAAAAAGCATTGTAAACAAAACCCTCTACCCTCAGTGCTTCTCTTGGGTACATTTACAGTAATGGACTGTGTGAGAGAGAGCAGTATTGCTGTCAAGGCTCATCCCTTCATGGATATTGGGACATATGTCTTGTCACGTCTTCTGCTTCTCTCATCCACATTTATAGCCAGTAACACAGCTGTCACCTCCATCATATGCGAGGCTGTATATATTTGTGAGTGTGCATTTGCAGCGTTTCAGATTTTTGCCCTCAGGTGCACTCATTATAAAAGATTATTGCCTCCCCTGACTTTCTGAATAACAGAAAACAGACTTTGCATAACATGAGTGTGTGGTAATACATAGGGGTCAAGCAGAAAAAGAGGGCAGGGGCCATTGTCTGAGCAGAGGTGGAGGGGTGGAGCGCTGCCTCCTCATAGTGATGAGGAAATATGACCTGAGGGCCTCTGCCAGCTCCCATGGGATCAAATGTGACAGAAGAGCGCCACCTACATATAAATCTCCTTCTTTATTGCTCCTTTCTCCCTCTCCCTCATCTCTCCCTCTTGCTCAATATGCAGTGTCCTACCAAATAGATAAAAATAAATCACACGTTTATTGTCTGCCTGCATCTTGCTCGCTCTTTCTTCCCTCAAGTTGTTTTGTGGCTGTGCCTTTGCTGTGAAGGGTATTGAGAGTCAAAGGTCTGTTTCCAATGTATTTCTGTAATAAAAGCAGTGCCTTTGGAAATGTGCTCCCTCTCCCTATGTGCCGTCCTGTCTATTTTTATATCAGGCAATGACAGGTCCATCAGTTTGCTTTTGCCTCCAGAAAAGAAAAAATGCTTAGTTTAATCTGCAACAGAGCACCATTACCTGCAAATTGTATCACAATAATTACATTTGGACTGTGTAATTGTCTCATTAAACAGCTGTAATAAAATGCAAAACCAACTTTCTGCAGCAATAACATGAAAAATTGCCAAGCAGGACATAAAACTGTAGCGGCTTTTATAGCACTTTTATTAGCTTGTTGGTTAGTCTTGTTCCTGTAACTCCTGCTCTCAATAAAAAGGGGAGAAATGTGTTTCTTTAATAGTCAGTATTTTAAAAAATGTGACCACCAGATGTCTCTGTGTCTCTACTTTTTTTGCAAGAGTATCAAAAATAAAATCATAAGTGTGAACATGTTGGGTCCAGATAATAGCAGACTGTGATCCCATGTTCATTTGTCTGTGTTATATCAGTGTAAGAAATATGTAACTTAAGGGTATTGTTTTAAAAGCTTACAGCTACAAACAGATGGATGAAGAATATACTAATAAAAAAAAACAACTAAAAAAACATGCTGTTTTTCACGAGATCTTTGAAAAGATGCTGCCGTTTGACACATCATTACATATCATTAAGCAGCTCAGTTCACGCCCTTTTGACAACGCCTTCACTTTCACCTCGTAAATTCTTGACCTTCACTTTAATTTCAATCAATCTACCTTGATTGCGCCTTGGTTTTTTTATTGTCTAAAGAAGCATGACTTACTAGTGGAAACAATTAAAAACATAAGTGAGTAGGGAGATAACTATATCTATAGCTATACTTTATCTATAACTGACAGGATGAAGAGTATAAATACATCGCAGTTAACCAATATAAGAACGAAAATCATATGTGCCTGTTTTTTGGGTGTTTTACTAAAATTCTCACAAGCTGCTTTTAATATAATTAGTTATTGCTATTATATGTTAATAAGTTACTTCGCAAACGTTTTAGTACATGCATTTAAAGTCATGTTCTGCGCTTTCCGGACAGCACCTGAAGCCCACGTACTCCCTCCCCCTCTTTGCTCGATTCCAGCAGCAATACAGTCCAACAGCGCAGAAGTACTAGCATGGCGCTCGGTGTAGTTGGAGTACCGTTGTCTTGCCTGCCTGCTTTTCATGTTAGGTTTTCCTCTAGCATTTAATGACTGTATTTCTATTTTATACATTGTACGTCTCTGGAGACCTTTTAAGAACAACATCGCGTGTTGAATACTCTAAATACGTGGCAAATAGGTAGCTTGCTAACTAGTAACGTTAGCAAGAAGGCAAGAATTAGAAGATACGGGGCAACAAGAGGAGGAGTCCTGTTTTGGAAGGGGTAAGCTCAATCGCCTTTAGTGTTTGAGTTGTTTTTAATTGTTAGAAGTGTATTTCCCTCTGTCTGCTAAGTTAAGGGAAACATTTTCAAAGGACAAATTCTTTAAAAAACTTAATTTTTGTTTGTGTAGCGTGGCAACAATAAAGTAGTGACCCCCCCCTCGTTAGCGACGGTTATGCTAGCAAAGTTATTACAACTGTTAGTTTTACATTGGTAGATATACATTTTCATGTTTCTGATGAGTAAACAGTAGTTGTCTGACTTTTTCGGTCATAAAACAGCAAAGAAGTGCGGTACACGTTTTTTATGTACTGCTGCTAGTTGTTACGTAATATTGACATTTTCCGGAGTAATATTACACTACGCTGAACAAGATTGAAAACTGTGGCCACTCTGTGTTTTGGCATTTAAGTGTCTACTTCCGACGTCAGCGGTAAGAGGGATTACATGAGGCAGATTTTAATGTTAACGGAAACGTGAGATGGCTATGTTAATGTGAAATAGCTCATCGTATTGTTGCTCTTTAAAGATAAATCACAGTCCTTCAATTCTGCCCCCTTTCTGTGAACTTTATCTGTGAGCTGACTGTACAAGTGTTACTAACGAGTCATAGATGCAAGATCACAGTTCCCAGGTGTAGTTATCTACTGAAGTAAATTAGATTAACTTGGTTTTCTATCCCTAATGTGTTAATCATCTGTGAGACACTAGAGTAGTAGGTTTGTGTTTACCTGTGTTGTCAGCTCATCACTAAGGTACAGTCATTCATGTGTGAACGTGTGTCAGTTTTTCCAATATGACTAAAAGGTATTTTTTTCTCATGCTCAACAAATGAGCCTGACACTGTTCGACTATTTCAGCCATATGTAAAGCCTATTGTCTATGTATGTCTATGAATGACCTATTTCCTGCCCTTACAGTTGACTAATCTGCATGCTATCATGTTTTTCTCTAGATGATGCAGATGCCATGGCCATAGCCGAGGCATGGGAGTGACGTGATGGCACTGGTCCTGCTTCCACACAAACACCTTTTCAGCCTCTTGTTTTTCTGCTGAACTGGAGGCAGAACACTCAGAGAATGGACGAGTCAGTGTTGTTGGATTTACTTGAGTGCCCTGTCTGTCTGGAGCGGCTTGATGCCACGGCAAAGGTGCTTCCCTGTCAGCATACCTTCTGCCGCCGATGCCTCCAAGGCATCCTGGGGTCACGTGGAGAGTTGCGCTGTCCAGAGTGCAGGACGCTAGTGGAGTGTGCTGTGGATGAACTCCCCAGCAACATCCTCCTTGTGCGTCTTCTGGATGGAATAAAGCAGAGGCCTCGAAGGGCAGGTCCTGGAGCAGGAGTCTGTACAAATGGTACATCTGGGGCTGTTGCCAGAGCACACAGCAGTGGAACCAGGGACCAGGGCGCCCCAGCAGCACAACCCCAGCGTGCTCAGGCTAAGAGCACCCTTGTTCGGGTTAGTATACTCACTGTGGCTAAACATGGATCACTGAGCATGAGCTTGTTTCCTATTGTGAGGGCGAAGCTGAAACAATACAGAGAAAATCTGTCTGGATTAAAAGCAGCATGTTGCATTACTGGCTCTCTAATCTTCACTGCAGATTAACTGTTATCGTGGCGATCTGAAAGCCGGCCAGTTGACTAGAAGCCCAACATTATTAATGGCAGTGATTTAGAACAGTTAATAGTAGAGCCAACAAATGAATCTGCTCTCTCTGTCGGCTGCAGCAGTGCTTTTCCCATAAGAAGTGTTCTCAGGTCTTTCTTAGTTGCTGACATTGCCAAAATCCCAGTCTTCTTGCACTTGAGATCCCTGCTTAAGTGTTTGTTGTGAATTGCCGTGACAAATGCAGGGTGGGACTAGAGGGTGGTTGTTGTAAAGTGAAAGAAGCTAAATTAAATTGTGAACTGCTATGTGTTTGTGATTTAGCAGTGCTTTTAAAACTGATGAAAGAGATGAGTTGTTAAATTAAGGGAGGCAGGAAACGACACCTTAAATTCCTCTTTTGGAAGCCTAAGGAGACATGAATTTCTGTGACTATCAATGTTTTTGTCCTTGTGGAAACACAAATTGAGCCAGGTGCAGAAACAGACAGATGCTGTAGCAAGTCCTGTGTTGGTATTGGCTGGCGTTTATCTGAAAAAACAGTACCATTTCTCAGTTATTTACAATAATCTTCACTGTGTGTAAATGGGTGAACCGTCTCAAAGCTGGCTAGGCTATTTGATGTTGAAATTATGAATGGGCA
Organism: Apogon talboti; assembly: GCA_037367365.1. Lineage (NCBI taxonomy): Eukaryota > Metazoa > Chordata > Actinopteri > Kurtiformes > Apogonidae > Apogon > Apogon talboti. The sequence goes on along the minus strand of JAPQRQ010000019.1, from coordinate 286,977 downwards.
CTGTGGGGGGGGGAAAGAAACATTTAAGCATAACAATGTCACGTACTGTCTGTTAAACACTATAACACATAAAAAAAAAACAGGTCTGAAAAATGTGAGAGCTGAAATTGTGCAAGATCTGCGGGCCCCTTTCTGAGGAGCTCAGGTCTCTGTAAGGGGAGGATAGAGTAGATGAAAAGATGTCAAGGTCCTGTGTAGAATCACTGGAATGTCAAAGTGCTGATAATATATCTGCCCGGCCATGCAGGTATGAAGATCAGAGACCCTGCTGTAAATCGCTACTGGGGGACCCGCCTCATTTGCCAGAGTATCACTTCAGAGGATTTGTGCTCATTTCAAAGCCGTTCTGCGGAATTTCCCTCAATTATGAAAAGCCTGTTACTAATAAAGAGGTGAATGCATAAAAACTACCAAGCTGTTGATTGTAATCCTCAGTGTAGATGAGGACTGTAGAATGCTCAAGTGGCAGGGCTGTGTGTGATTGTGTTTCAGATTCTGTCCTATTTTCCTTGCATTTCTCACTAATGTTATTGACTAACATCTACTTGCCATACTGCAGCATTTTACAGATGGCGTAGAACAAGAGGATACACGGTTGTGCAGGTGTAACATTTTCTGAACATAAAAGGCTGAGATCAAAGCTCTCGCTGATTGCCGAGCCTGATCTGTGGCCAGCGCTCCATGGGGACTGATCGCTTCACTGCCCCCGGGTGACACCCTCAGTCCCACTTCTTCATTGTTCGCCGTCTGTCTCCCATTTTTTGGGAGGTATCTTGCAGCTTGAACCAGCTCCTTTGGTGCCGTGCTCCTGTTCAAGCAGAGCTCCACCTCCAATTCTTAAATGGCCAGAGAGAATGACTGGAAAGGCAGAGCGGTGAGGGCCGCCTGACAGATGCACAACAGGGTTTTGTTTCGGGTCCCCTCTGATCTTTCTAACTGACCGACACGTGTAGAGTGGCCAGCAGAGATTTTGTGTGCGTGAAGGCTACCAGTAACAGAAGCTGATGAGTGTTAAGTTAAGGTGTCGAGACAGAATGGGACAAATGTTTAGTGAATAACCTCACTTTCTACCCCCCTCCTCTTACCTTCTCCAGGGTTGCAGCAGTTGTTTGACACTCTGTCCTGGCATTTCTTTGATGAGGGTGAATGAAAAGGCTTGTCTTGAATTCAGAGCCATGTGGTTGTCTGGTCAGGTTGGTGACTCACTTCCACACTACTCAGTTTCATGGATGTTTTGTCTTCCTCTTTGCCCTCATTGACTCATATAACACGGTATTTTGTTAGCACAGATTGAAAACAGATCACTCTGTGAATTTTTTGCTGTGAGAGCAAGTGAAGTCGTTGGAGTTGTCTGAAGGCCAGGGGTCAGGGTTCATGAGTCGTGGCAGTCAGGGGTCGGAGCCGACTTGAGTGAAGGGAGAAGAATTAGAGATTTCTGTGAATGTCTTCAGTTATAATTCAGGACCTCTTGGGAGTTCACACACTTAAAATAGACCATCTTTCATGATATTTTTATCCTTTTGTCATAAAACATTAAGCCACACTACATTGTCGGCTATTTAAAAGGGTGTACTTAAGAATATTACTTTCATTCTAAGCTAAGTTTTGGATGTGACTGTTCGTAGACATATGCGTGTGCTCCGACTTGCCTTTTCTTGTGTTTAGCTGATGGAAGACGAGACACTATTCTCTCATAAGCTCTTGAGGATGTAATTAGGTCATTTTCTCATCTTTAGCAACGGGAGCTTCACACAAGGAAAGTTTTTTTTTCTGTTATAAGCCATTTGATATCCCCCTCCTGGTGTCATGGTTTCCCTTCTAATCCAGTAAAATTGATTCTAAACCAACAGGATGTTAAATAGAGTCTTAGTGCGTTCTTCTGATTGAATAAGGTGGTCTAATGTGTTGTCACCTCCAAGACTCTACTAGGTACCTGAGGTTTTTTGGTTTTTAAATGAGGCTGCCGTGCATTCTGTCTTATTGTTTCATAGTTGATTTATTTCTTCAGAGGAAGAAGAATGTTGTTTATGAGTTCCTTATGGAGAGGTATCTCATTAAAATTCCTGTGCACCTCCCTCGTCTGAGGTCGATGAGTCACACCGGCCCTCTTTGATGACATCATATTGTTGTTCAAGCCTTTTCCTCTTGGCCGACTGGCTGACCTCTGCCTGTGTTTCAGAACCTCGTCATTACAGCCTTGTGCTGCCCACATTCTGGCAAACGCATACTTACTCCTTTCCACTGGGAATTTTTCAAGAGCGCTTTAGTCTATTCATTCCCACTCTCTCAACACACTCACACTTTTTCTACTGCCTCCCCTGTGTTTCCCACTGAGGTCTACATGTAGTCATGACCTTCTGGACAGTGCGTGCAAAGGATTTTGCAACCACCTGTAATTTTCTCCTATGAGGCTTTGATACAGGCTGTATTTTTACCCCCATATTTCTGCTGTGTACCTCCTCCCTCCTTGCCGTCTAAATCCAGACTGGTGCCTGTTAAAGGTCTAATGAGATTAGAGTTTATTAGACAGTGAGTCGGCACTGCTCCCCATTCTCCTTGTACTGCTGACTGCTGACTCTCATTCTGAAGAAACAAAACTCTTTTTTTAGTGCAACTAGTATCTCGGGTAACTTGGCTCTAAAAGCTTGTCTAATGCTGGCTTAAGTCTTCCTCTTGTCTTCCTCTTCCTCAGCTGCAGTTTTTTGCGCTAAATTGTAAACTGTCTTTTAACATTATGGTTGGTGACTATAATTAACGTAAGTATCAACCCCAAAAGCAGATACACCACTGGCTACATACTATTACAGTTCAGGTATGTACATTCCTACTTGGCAGGACCATTTGCTGCATGTCATTTCCCCTCCTTTTTCCCCACATTTCCAGTCTCTCTCCACTAGTTAGTCATTAGTCGGGTATCTCAAAATTATCAAAATTTTCAGAACATGATGCATTTCAGTTTGCTTTAGCCTCTGATGCATTTTGGTCAGGATGTGCAACAGTTTGTCCAAGTTGTCTCAGATTTGGTCCTTGATACATTGTGTTGTGTTGTTGCTGTATCCCATGTGAAATAGCATTAATGTTTGTTTCTTTATTAATTCAAGGAACATTGCAGTCTCTTCATTAGCTATTCCCTCATGCTTTGTCTTCCTCCATTCTTCATCTCTCTAAGCATGGACACTTAACTTCAGTAAATAAATGACAGATATCATGTGACTTGCTTTCAGTGCAGTTAGTTTTATTTTATTTTTAACAGTATGCAAACTGTTCCACCCCTTCCAAGTGTAAAAATCTTTTTTTGTGATATTTTGAGATTCTTTCAAATCCATCCAAGGTCTTTTCACATGCAAAATCATCTTAAAACCTGGGTGAAAATATACTCATAGCTGGGCCACACCTATACCAATATTTTGCAAAACATGTTTTTTTAAATTAGTGCCTCTGCCCAACTTGATGAACATCTAAACCTTCTAAGTCTTCTGCCTCCACAGGGCCCACAGTGTCCACAGTTTAAAGTCTGCCAGAAACAATGGTTTGTCAGAGTGTTTGTAACAGATTGTGGTCTTTGCATTTTATTTTGTACAGAGGGATTTCGTAAAAACTAAGATCATGTATACAGTTGTTGTTGTTTTTTTTTTGTTTTTTTTGCCTTTCATAGCTTCTCATTGTTTCTGCTGGTCTTCTCACCTCCTTTACCGTTGTGGTGGTGAGTAGTGCTGTGTGAATAACCATTCTTGAAGTATGGGTTTACATCATCCCAAGGAGAAGTTGAAAAGGCTTAATCATGTGATTCAGGTGCAGCCTTGTTGCCTCTTCATTGTAGGGTAACACTGCACTCCCCTGATGAAGGGTGTACAGCTTTGCGTCTTTGTCATCTTTGTCCTTTTTCTACATTCAGCATTTTCCAGCCTCTGCATATGCCACCAAGGTTTGTCTTATATTTCTCAGTCTCCTTTGAACCTTTTTTCCCATGTAGAGGAGGATCTTTCACTTTAGTGTCTTTCTGAGGAATGCCATGAGTAGTAGTAGGTCACTGTTTCTCCTCTAAACACTGGGCCTGTCTAGTCTCGTCCCACTTGCCAGTTCACATTCACCTCCTTCAGTAAAAGCTCTTAAGTATCAACATGTGTTTACACGTACTGTCTGTCTGGTATCTTACACATTCTATGCATTTTCTTCAATGCAGCTATAATGAAAGATCTTACAGAACTCTGTCCATCACATACACATAAGATCTGCAGATTTGTTGATACTGCTAATCAGGCATACAGTGATGTGTCCGTGCACCCTCAAGCCCCACAGCAGGCTCTGCTCTCGCAGCTGTCTTGTTGTAAGTCATCATCTTCGAATAATATTGGTCTACTTCTCTACTGCAATTTTGACTCCTTTACCTTAGATGACACTGTGAAGGTTTTTTGATGATTGTAGTTATCTTTGGTGCATTTACCATTAGATTGCGGGTGGTCCGCTGTCGTTTCTTATGCCCATCTATCATCTCCTGTCAAGTTTGTCAGCGAGACAATAGTAAAGGAAGCAGCCATGACCTCTTCTTGCCACAGTGCTGTCACACCTGGCCAATGACAGCCTTTCTTTAGCACTCATTGTATGTGTGCTACAGCTCCAGGGTCCTTGATGAAAATACTCCATGGACACTTGTTCCCACAGCCTACTTTAAAGTGGAACTTTTACCTTAATCAGACAGATTCAAACTAATTGTGATGGTTAAATGGCTTGTTAGGGGGAGAATGGAAGCCCTCCGCCTTCCCACTAGTGCCTTTAGGGCTGAATATGCCACTTGCAATTTCTCTATGCCGTTCCTGTAGCCTAGATCTTGTCTTGGTGGTCTTAGATCTCGTCTCTTGTGAGAAACGGTACGATTTACGGCACTACGACACAAACACACCCCCAGCCAGGTACGACTGGCTAGCTGTAAACACAAGCCGGCCATGCCTCCATTTCACAGTCGCTTACCATAGCAGAGCCAGCAGAGAAAAGGAAGAGGTTGCCATTGTCAGAGGATGGAGGAAGAAGAAAAGAGTGGGTGACCAAACCAGGAACAAGACAACAGTCTGCCTTGATCTGGCTTTTACAGAATGGACAGAGCTGAAAGAAAAAGAAGCATCAAAACGGATGAAAACTTGGCATTGTTGCTGTTGCACTTGTAAGTATCGCTGAGATAAATTCTTTATACTCTATGTATTTCAGTGGATTTGTGCGCTCTTGATGATTCTATTGGTTGTAACAATGTTTACTCATTTATGATCTTATTTTATGAACGATGCCTGGATGCTTGTTGGCTAGCTGAGATGTTAGCATACTCAATAGTAATCATGGTTGTTTGTGTCACGTAGGTGTATGTTTGTTCAGTTTACGAGATCTCTCCTTGTCTGCCTCAGGAGTGCGTTTTTATTACTAGCCACTGAATTTTGTCAGTTGAATCTAGTTTTTGTGAGATGTATGTAGTTCATTATGTGACCCATGTCTAATTGGTTTCGTCTGAATAGTGACTGGCATAAGAATTATCTTTGATGTTCGATCTTAGCTAGTGTTGTATGATATTTGTCTCTTGTACAGTTGAAGGTCAAGAATCTAGATAGCGCTCTAATCACTAACGGGGCCAGGACTCTGTGACAGATGGGAGTTGCTGATGTTTGTTGTTATAAATGTTAGCCCCGAGATGATAGCGCGCTAAACAGTAACGGGGCCGGGACACAGTGACAGGTGGGAGCTGCTGATGTTTGTTAGCCTGTTAGCTCTTAAGTTGTGCGGCTAACGTTAGCAGTGTGGTGCTAGCGGCTGCAGATGGAGCCTCAGATTACTGATCCATGCACTCACAACAGGCGTGTCAGTGTGACCTGTCTGCCTGGATGGCAAGGGGGTTCCTGTCCGCTAGCACTGAGCTGCTATCATTAGCTGCAGAGCTTAAGAGCAGCTCCGGTTCCACGACCTCCTCTGTGAAGTTAAAACAAATGTCTGAAACTTCAATGTCTGGCTAAAGTTTCCCATTCCATTCCATTCCAGTAGCGTAGTATTCGATCACTATTTTTTGCCCTCTCATTGCTGGCTTCATTGAAAAAAAAAATGCACATGGTCAGAGGAGGAGGGTTAATGGTGGGTTTTACAACAGTGAATATGTACTTCGAAACTGTAGGGGGTGCGCCATAGAGAAAAATGCTATAAAAACAGGGAAGAAGAACCAAACGGTAAAATCTTACACAGTTCCACTTTAATTGGCTTTTCATCATACAATAATGTAACTCATAGCACTGCACTGCACTGTTTAGTATTATCTATCGTTACTGCATGGGAAGTAACAAATGTTTTCTGTGGAATTTATTATTTTCATTGTTTTGTCAGCTGTTTGACAACCTATCATGCATTGTTTCTCTGCCCTGATTAAAAGCTGGTCCTAATACCTGGATGGCCTTAAGAGAGCAGTTTGACCTCCACCCTCTGTTGTGATTGGTGGCCCAGAATTGGTCATCCATGGGCCATTTGACTGCTGGCATGTTAAGTGTTTGGTTCCCATCCCTAAGGCAGAATCATGATTTGCAGGGAGTCTTGTTTTCAGTTGTTTGACCCCTGACCCTAGAACTATTACTGGCTATTGATACACCTTCTGGCTGCAGCAGCTGCCTCAGACTCACCTTGCTGCTACATGAAGTTGTGTGGTCCCTGACCTCTTTCTTAGATGGGAAAGAAATTTCTTGGAAAAATGTTTTTCTCAAATCTGCGGTTGTTCTGCGTATTTGCAGTTCTCCTGTCCTCTGAACAGTTTCCTGTTTTTCTTTTATGGCCCAGAGGTGCAGTTAATCTGCATTTGTCCCCATGGTGGCATCTCTACCCCAGCTATGAGAGAGCATCTAGCACTGCAGCATTCTCACAGTGACTGTATAGTGTATCACTTGGTTCACATGTCTTTAAATGTGTAGTGTGAATGTTGAATTAAATATCCAGCCACATTTACACAGCATAGGCTCCTGTAAAGAGAAAAAATTATAAATAGAAAGCATTTTTCAAGTATTTTTAATGAGTCACGATTTTAGCGGCAGTGGTAATTGTTGCATTTTCTATCCACTAAAAAAATACAAGCACGATGATGTACAACATTTAGACAATATGATTTGTAAGTCTGGACATTTCTGTAGCATCACCATACTTCATTTATAATTGTGTGTTATGACAGATTTTACCTTCATCAAAAAGTTGCAGCTACTGCATTTTAACTGTCCATCACTCATGACTTATACAACTCATACACTTCCATGGGATGCATGAGGCTACATGTTTTTGGTGCTTTTTCCACATCTAATACGTCTTTGCCCCTGGCACATGTAGTGAAGCATAATCTCCACAGACAGCTTTTTAAATCAAATACATTCTCTGCTGGTTGCATAAGTTGAACTTTGTGTCATTATATGAAATGATTATTCAAGACTCTTATGAGCTTCAGTCATAGACAATCTCAGCCTGCTACACTGGGCGAGGAAGATAAAATTAGTGAATTAATAATTGATCATAATGCTTCTGTCCTCTGTATATGCTGCTTGAGAACATTTTATGTCCATTAAATATCTGCAGTCAGCTTTAGAAAGACAGTCCTTCTGTACTCCCAGCGTTTCTTTGCAACAGCTCACGAACAGCTGGTATAGACGAGAGATTTGATCGTGGGTCAGAATTGCAGTCAAATGTACTTTAGTCTTGCTGATGGACTCATGTGATGGCCATATCTCCCTCTTAATGTAGATTCCGGGTAACGCTTCCTTGCAGCAATATCATTCATGTTATGGAAAATGATGGTGTAAAATGTTCAAATTCAGGCTACCAAACGCCTGTTTCTTCAGTTACACCACAGGTGTGAGGTCTTTTTTAGTGATGGCCGGTGATTAATTGTTGAAGTGGATTTGAATAGTGGAGCATGTTGACAAAGGCAAGGGGTGGGGAGTTATTAGGTGGTGAGGTTCACACGACCAGAAGGAAGCACTACAGATTTACATCCCCTCTCTACTGCCATCAGAACTGTTGTGATGAGGTAAAAATGCACTTTGAGCTCAGTTGTTTTGCACAAACACACAGCCTTCCCTGGGTGAGCTTGGCTTGACGAAACCAGGGGCAGTGTTTGTTTTAATGAGTCACAGACTGATTTTAGATCCATGAGGGCCCATTACGCAGTCTAGAGCCACAATAACACAGGTGTGTAGTGAGTACACAAGCTGCCTTGTGACAACACTGTGTGGAAATGTCACCCAGGTTTAAACCAGCCAGGCTGTATTTGTATTCTGAAAGGTGTGATCTTTATGCTGATCATGTTTAGTAGAGGCTCAGCTCCCACATATATGGGCATCCTGATTAGTTTAGAGACACCAGCCTCTGCCTCTCCTTTCCCTCCAGTTTCTAATGGTATTACTACAGTCACATTTTGTGATGTGTCAGCAGAACTGTCCTTTCTGTCTTGTTTATAGTAGAGAGGAACCAAGAAACAATAGCAGAAAGCAAGGGGAATGACATATGATAAAGGTCACGCAAACTAGGAATGTTGCCATTCATGACTGGTGCCAAGACTGCACAATACAGTAAAAAAAACTGACAGCACAGTGTTTTTTTTTAGCTATATTTGTCTATGTCTAAAAAAAATACACCAGAGGCCTTGAATGGCTCTATTCAGAAAGAATGAATCGTTCCAGAAATATTGGCTGATTTTTGGTGAGAGTGCATCTGTATAGAAATTTAAAATAATAATTTAAAAAAGCTGAAATGAATTTGAGCAGCAGTACATTTGGTTTTAACACACCAAACACAAAAAGCAGATGAGCACTACAACTATTCATCTGAAGACATTTTTAACTGCATAAGCGCAGCATTTATGGGTTAGTAGTATCAATATTTTTGCTAGACTTGTGAGTCTATTTAAGTCAGTTCATAGTGATTCTTTAGAGTCTGTCAGCTTGAAATGTGTTTGGTTGTGCTACTTGAACAAGCAGGAGTTTATGTAATGTGTTTGTGACACTGAGGAGTTATGAGCCCTGATTGTCTGCATTGGTTTTCAGATGTCCAAGTCATCAGACTGTGCAGTAATCCTGGTTTGACACAGATGCTTTGCTGAAACACAAATGTAATGGGCAATGTTGGAGATCTTTTTATGTTATTATGACAAGTGTAAAAATACTTTCTGTTCATTATGAAACTAGATGAGCAGTTTAGACTATGGCAGGCAGCCACACAGCAGATAATCATGGGTAATGGGAAGCACTGACTCTATATCCAAGACTCCTGAAATTGGAGTAAATCATGTTTTATCAGCCAGACATCTTTTGCTGATTAGTCATGGAAAACAAGACCAATGTGAGTTTTTCCAAAAGAATTTGTTGCAGTTTACCACTGTATATGAGATGATTTGATAATTGGTGCTGGTGCCCTAATTGGTGCTGTATTAGTGTAGCATAATCCTGTAGAAGAAGATATATATTGATATATTAATTTACTGATAAAATAATAATAATAATAATAATTTTTTTTGAAGCCGATATTTGATCAGTAGTAAAAATGTTATAAGATATTTGATCAGGTACCTGTGTGGGCAGCATTTGAATTTTAATAAATGTTAAGAGTACTATGTGTACATGTATTGATAATTTAATTTATATTGCTGCATAAAAATCTTAATTATCTGAGTGTTTCAATTGTATTTTACGGTCAATGTACTTTAAAAAAAAAAAATCGGCCTTAAATATCGGTCTCAAAAATTGGCTGTAGAAATCAGCCGTCGGCTGACCAAATTTTTAAAAATCGGCATCGACCTTAGAAAAATCCATATTGGTCAGCCTCTACAATCGTGTTGAGGGAAACCACTCAGAAAACACATACAGAGCACCCAAAAAACTAGGGAGGGCCACAAACCCTCATTAATGTACCCTCATTTTAAAATAATTAATTAATTAATTTTAAAAAATTGTTTATTTATTTATTTATTTATTTTTCCTTCCCACTCCTTGTCACGCTGTAGATTAAGAAGAGCTCGCAGCTACATGTTACATCTGGGTTAAGTCAAGGGCGGAATGGACAAACACTCTGTTAAGAAAGTGAAAAATGGTCAGTGTTGTGCTGCTTCTTGAGTTGGAGAACAGATGCAGTGTTTGTGCCTTGGACCTTTGCCAGCTCTGTGTCAATATCCTGTCTTTGTTTGTCCACTGGAGAGGCGTACAAATACCAGCCAATGCAAGCAAAAGTTCTTTAGTTGCCCACTGGCCTGACATCCAACACTGGACAATTGAAGAATCATGAAACTAACTACTGTAGGAGATAACTGAGATGGGTTATATTGGTCAGCCAGCAGCCTGTAGAAACTTCCTTGTCAAATTTCCCTTCAGCATGCAATGTACTGCATGAATCGAAGTCAGTCTGAGCAGAGCTGAGCAGGTGGCTCACCCTGAATGAGTAAGAGGAACAAAAGGCCACAGACACTGCACGCTTTCACCAGCACAGTGGAGAGTAATGTGAGGAAATACTTAGTATTCAGCTCATATTGACTGGTACTCAATACACAGATACTGTGGCATTTGTGAACTAATCCCTCTGTAACTTGGATACAAGCAAACTTCATAGGTGTCTCATATGTGTTACTCCTCTCCTGGTACTAATCCAGAGCATTAAATATGTGACAAATGGACATCTGAGCTTGTAATCGGATTGAAACAAAGCTTTTTTTCCACTGGCTCGAGAATTGAAGAGTTCTATGGTATAATTGTGTAATTCAACAAGTGTTATATATTTAGTCTTTCAGTTTGGTTTTTGATTTTATTGTAGTTTAAGTAAGTTTTATAAGTGCATACGGTCCTTATTAAAGATACCATCCAAAGTCATCTTATTGTTGTATATCAGTTTTAATTTTTTAAGTCTTCAGTCTTAGGTTTTTTTGATTATAATAACCTTGAGGAAGGCAGTGTCTTCTAATGTGACTGTGTGATTGTCAGCTACCAACCCCAGTTTTTCCCAGTTTGTCTGTTCAGATTTCTTTCTCTTCTCTTGCTGTTTGGGCTTCACTAAACGAGTGTTCTTGGCCCAGAGTCTGTGTGTCAGTGTCACAGGAACAAGATATAGACTCGGCATGTCAATCCAGCTTCCTCTCTCTGTCTCATTAGCTTTTTAGTCATTTAATCTCACACCGCTTCTTTGCCCTTGTCTTTCTAGCTTTCAACTGGCTTCCTCACTCTGTTCTGAAATGTGAGTGGGTTCCTGTGAGAGCATTTGTTAAGCCCAGTGTATGAACTGGCACAGAGTTAAAGAGTTCTGTTCTTTCAGTCTTTAGTCAGACAAGCAGGCCGGGTGATCCTCTGGCCACCCAGAACCAGCCGTTACCCCTCATCGACGGCCAGCGAGGTAAAGAAGCCAGTCTGCACTTGTAATGCTACATAAAGAGTAAGGAGATTTCTGTAATTGCATTTCCACATACATCCACACACACAAAGCTTCATGAAAACCGTATGTAGGACAGCTCAGCAGTAAAATCCATCCTCTCTTCCTGCTAAAATGTTTTCTTTCAGACAGCTAATCTATAGATTACCATGCACGCAGCCCAGAAATATCTTCATTGTATGTCCATGTGTTGAATGTTTTTATAGACTGGACCACCTCCACCTTCACCGCATGTCTTTTTACATAGAAAACTCTATATGTTTCCTGGATAGGCACATTTTGGCCTCACAGGCCATGCCTCTCCACTTCAGGAAGGTAAGCTTTGATCACAGTCAAGCGCTAAGATTCCCATGAGCCCCCAGGCTACAGCTCAAGGTCGGGAACTGCCAGTAAAACTGTAGATTGCAGGGGTCAGTGAGTGGTTACTCCTGAGTGCTTTGTAACAGGCACTCAGGAAAGTAGGAGATATTCTGTCTCTCTCTCTTTCTCTGTATACTGTAAGTATTCGCTTCCACTGACCTGGGAACATGAAAGAACATGAGGAGGAATGGGAGGAGAGATTTGAGGGCTTTTGAAAACTTCCTGTTCTTCTCATCACATGTGATCCAGGCGTCCATCTGGTGTCCAGACTGCTCTGCATGTTTTCATGCCTGTAGACTAATGTGTTGGATCTCATTTGCTATGTGGTGAGGGAAACAAACGAGCACAGTGAGTTGTAGGGATGGCATTGGTTTGGGGTAGGAGGCACAGTGTAAATGTAAGATGACAAATGAATGGATAGAAACACTAATTGCTGTGCTAAGTAGTGTTGCCACGGCACTGCATTGTCTTACGTAAAATACCTTGAAAAATTTCAATCATCTGTTCCATTTATGATAGCATGAAAATAACAAGATGTGAACTTTTAGATTTTCATAAAAAGATTAAACCACCGTAATGTGACAAGAGTGTACAACTCTTCTTTTCTTGGTTTTTAGCAGAGTAATTGTAGCAAACGTTAATAATAGCGAAACTTGTTTAAGTCATTGAAAACACTGTTCTTTCATACTTCCTGATCTTTAGATCAGGGCTTTAAAAAGAATTGCAATACCTACTGCAGTACTGTGTGTATTTCAACTGGCTATCAAAGAGAAATGAGCAGAACTTGGCTCTGATAGTGGCCAATGGTTAGTAGTAAGTCTCTTCACTAGAATTACAACATCTACAATAGTCAATCCTCTTATGATGATATACAATTGAACAAAAGGTTTTGATCTAAAATTCATCTATAAATGTCCACATAACCAAGTTTGGCAGGCGTTCATTGACCTCGGGGTTGCTCTTAGAGTTTCAAGATCAGTAACATGTGGAGCATCCAGCGGGAAATGTAAGGTGCCTTTACGTAAATCCTCATTTGGACAAACTGCTTTCTCTGTTTGTGGAATCAACATGTACAACTGTTTCCCTTCATAACTTAAACTGGATCCTGATCGGATGCACTTTACATCAGTATGTTTCAGATTTTTTCAATAATCAATTCTATATGGGCATCTAACCTATTATATTTACATTTAGGTATTTACTACTTTACACCACTGACTTAGATGTAATTAGGGGATATTATTGGCAGAATGTTCAGATATCAACTTTTTTTCGGTCCCAACCTATCATTATTATAACATCCTTTAAAACTGCACTACGTATGGATCTTTACTAAACTGGATCATCCAAATGTTACAGTTCTGACATACTAATGCAGGAAAAGTGATTGCTAGCCATCCCTGGTAAGTTTCATAACTTAAAGTTCCTGAAAAGCTTGAATAGATTAACATCTCTTTGCATTCTCAGAAAATGCAGTGAAGTAGATAAATGATTTCTACTATGCTAGGCTGAGCATCACCTACATTTCATGAATGCTGATTTCAGCTAGTTTGTATTATTTATGCATTTTTCTCTCAAAGTCATTATTTAAGAAATGAAACCAAATGGACTAAAGTGAATGCACAAACTCTGGTCTATTGTAATGTGTACGATGCATTAATGCATCCAGAAGCGACCAGCTCTATATGTAAAGTGTCATGAGATAACTTTTATTATGATTTGGCGCTATATTAATAAAATTTGATTTGATTTGACTTGATGATACCCAAGTAATCACAATAGTAGATCACAAATAAGCTGAATCAAGAGCACATTCCTTTACAAATCTCCATCTCAAATAAATACCAGTCTCAGTCTGTCTCAGTTCAGGTGCAGCCTCTGGTACTTGGCCCTTGATGTTGCCGTCCTACTGTGCGTTGCTGTATCTTTAGTTTTTATGATGGCGATGGCCCCTTAACTTGACCACCCTGGGGCCCATCCCCACACCCTCTGGACATCAGCAGGATCCTGAATGACTCTCTTTCTCAAGATTCACAGCACTGTCAAGAGACCCATAAATAGCAAAAATAAAAGTGTTCCTGTGTGGCGTTTCCATAGAAACCGGGGTGGAAGTTTTTCTTTTGTCTCAGACTGGGAGGGAGACAACAGCTCCAGATGAGTAAGCGGTGACTGCTGCTCTTATGAAAGTCCCTGTGTGACAACATTATTCAGATGTCAGTGACTCAATCTTTGACATATTATGATTGTTTGACTCTATTTACTCTTGGTTGAGTCACATTCTTGATAGTCCTTTATTAATGCAGTGTTAGTTGCGTGGCACAAGGGATGACAGAAAGGTTGTGTTCAATCACTATATATCTTGTGGTTTTTGTATTGCTTTGGAAAAGATAAAGCTTTATGCCTGTTTGGGGTGTTTTTTTTCTGTTTTTATTAAAACATAAAACTTCTAATGGTGGATGGAAACATCTTTTCAACATTTAACTGACAACTGATCAACTGTTTTCTTAGTGTTTTCCTGGATTTTCTCATAAATCATGAAAACATGGCAGGTGGTACCAAGAGATAGTGTTGACTGATGAGGAGGAGGAGCACATTATTGCTCAGTCTCATCCATGCAAAATCTCAGCCATTTCAGATGGAAAACAGTAATGGAATATGCCAGTTTACAATAGCTGGGAGTAAAGCACCTTTTACCCCCATCTTTTTTCATTCCAAACCAGTCGATGGAGACACACTGTTTGCTTTTCCTACCTACCCAAATGACTTCAGATTTAGTTTTGTGGAAACAAAGCTATTTGATACAGAACTGAACTTGTGCTGTGAAATATATTAGCATCTATTGAACAAATTAATGCAAAGTTTCTACAAAACTTATGATGCTACTTTTGGCTAGATTTCAATAAGTCATGTTCCCCTCCGGTGGAGCAGGATAACTGCTTAAAGTCAGCATGATAACATCTCTTGCCCATTTCTGTGTTTTACATTAGGAAACCCTCAGGTTGTCAGACAGCATGGGGAGGCTGTGAAAGAAGCCTGCTGTACAGTAGTCATTAAAAAGGCCATTAGGAATCAATTTAAACTTAAGCAGCTCTAATGGAATCAAGATGGCTTATGCTTTCAAAATTCCTCATTCTCATCATGTGTCACTGCTTGTTATGCAATGTTGGTGGCAAAACGATGAGTAGAAAAAAAAGTAACTTGGTAATGAATAACAAATGTCCAACGACCATCTGGTCAGCGCAGCAGATGCTTCTGGTTCCTCCTTTTGTAGGACGTCTGACATGTCTTGTTGTGGTGGTGTTTGTAGAAAAGCAAACCAGACAGATTTACCCCCTACACACAGTGTTTTGGCAGCGGTCCCCCCTGTTCATTTCCCACCCCCTGGGGAGCTCCTGCAGGTCTCCATATGAGAGAAGATTCATGTCTGGCACTTGGACGTAGGGGGTAAAGGTTTCTGTCTACAGACAACCTTTGAACCACTGACGGAGCAGAAGTTAACTGTAACCTTGACATATTAGCAGCTGTTCATGGTGTATTTAAAGCACTGAAGATTCATTAGTAAGTGTGATTCTGTTGTGCTGTTTAGTTGTTTAGTTGACATCCGTTTTGACCCTCCCACTTTAAACAACTTAGACTTCATCCTTAAAATTCTTTTTCACTAGGACTGTGTAAAGACAAGCTGTTAGTGTAATTATCCCCATATGACCCAGTGTTACCTCCATTGTACTACACTAATGCGTGTATAACTGTATGTCTCTCTGCTCACTGGTTGTTGGTGTCTGGCTGTGCTGTAGAGCAGAACACTCGGGTAATTCAGTTATAATCCAGTGCTGTGGAAGACAACACTATAACATCCAAATCCCTTTAGCACACCGGTCTAATTGCATTATCTGCGATACAGGAGTAATTGCACACACCAGCTGATGCTCTGTACCTTGGACCTAATCTCTCTCCCTTTTTCCTCTCTCTGACTGTTTTTCTGCCTTATGTACATATAGCTGCATGAGCAGACTCCACTGAAAACAAAAATGTAATAATGAAAGTTTACACAAGTTGAAGTTTCAGTACAGATGTTTGAGAGCCCAGTCTAGATGAAAATATAGACTTCTCCAAAGGTAAAAACAGGCTTTTGGGTGTTGCTGGGAAGGTTCTTTCCTTCCTCCATGTACACAAAGTGAATGTCAAGGTATTGACATATATTCATTGGTACTTAGATTGATATTAATACTGTGTGTAGTTGCTGAGATGAGCTCTGTTCACGAACAGACTGTGTGCACTAGGAATACACAATTTAGTGGAAAAGTCATATTGAGATTTTTAACCTGCTTCAGTAACAAAGAAAATGTGTATTTTTGTCCAACTCAAACAATACACACTTAAAAGAAAAAGTCCACAATGTCACCACAGAGCAGGGGTCTTGTTTGTATTTTCACAGTTTCTCCAATTCTGTCCAAATAAAAAGACTTAACTATAAATATAAATGAATCTGACACCATTTCTCTGTGCTTCTGTGTTGAACCGGGGAGTAGAACAGGTGAGTCACATCTGACTGAGTCTGATCAGAAATCAGTAAATACAGCTGTCAGTCATGTTGTTAACCCTTCCCTACCTGAAACTCCCCACGATCAACCAACATTATCATCACAGAGTGGGTTTTCTGTAGCCTGGAAACAGACTTCACAGAACTGGGTAGATTTCTTTTTTACTCTTAGACCACCTGAATAACAATATACTGACTGGTAAATATGTCATTTTTGCCCTTTTCCCCTAAATGGACTTAATCAGACATAAAAATATGATTTAAAATAATTATTATTTCTCATGTTCTCTGACATTTCCTGTAAACTGTAGTAGAAATAAATCTGTAAAAGGCCATGCCACCATTAAAGTGCTACCACATTTTGCCTCAGTTTTCAGGACTGACCTTTTAGTAAAAACTTGCAGTTGTCACAGTTGTTCAGTGATGAAATATGTGGTGGTGTCAGCTGGATGTGAAAGCACTTACCTAGCTTAATTGCTGACCTACTTAATTGAGCGTTGTATCGCTTTATCTCCTCATGCACCTGTCACAGAGTACTAACACATTCAGAGGGCAAGAATTATGATTTTAATTGGCTTTATACCTTAAGACCACTACATTCACCACTGTGTTGCTGTCTCAGCTCAGAAATATTTGAGCCACTGAACCATTCATCAGCATCCCTACAACTGCATATTTGACATTGATTTTGTCAGGATCAACATGGCATAAATTGTAGTGAATATAAAATTCTATCCAGACACTGTCGGGGGCTGCAAAATAAATAACCACGAGCTTCTTGTGGTTTGCAGCTGCCTTTTGATCCAAGTGGAATATTGCCATTGTGTGTAATCATGCACTTTAAATTTTTAAAGAGGCTAGAAGTCATTAGATGAGGCCCACAGATTCTCATTAGAGAATTAGAGCATCCCTGTTGTGGCTTACTATATGCTATATTTTTATTGCTACCATAAATTTTAGCACAGTTGTAGAAAACAATTGGAAAAATGGATTAAAGAAAAATTGCATTTGCCTCTCACTTGATCAGGACAAATATATCTGATCCTCTTTTCACAACTCTCTGGTATTGGCGCCTGAAATTGTACTGGGGTTTGTCTGCAGAAAAAGTCCATGCAAAAATTATGAACTAAAGGGCTAACATGCACATATAATGTGTATGATTACGTGTTATTTCCAATCACATCTTGTGTCTCTATGTCTTTTATCTGCATTCCTATTAGAATTACTGTCCCTGCTCTTCTCCAGGGGACTGCTCCTCTATGAAGGCTCATTTAGCCACGACACCATGTTTCCATGGATGCAAACCGGATATTAACCCTAAAGCCAATTTTGCTTACTTATTCATTTTTAATTAAATCAAATAAAGGATAGACAAGTATCACTGCTGAGCAACTGCTCTTTTTTGGAAGCCCAGATGGAGAGAGAAAATCTAGCTGAGGAGAAGCCATGAAGGCGAATTTTACACCTTGTGCAAATCTGCAATCTGTACCTTATCTTTATACTACTGCTTTATTTGAATTTTGACGTGTCGTGGCATGGTCATCATCCTAGAAACGCAAAGCAGAAGCCACTGTTGAGTGGTTAACGTTATTTTAATGCTGAGTATATTCAGTCAGTTGTGCTGCTCTGTAACAGGATCATATGCAGGCAAGATTTCATTTACTTCAGACTTTTTATGAGGACAATCACTTTTACCATGTGCAAAAGTCATTACATAACAATGCTGACTTTGGTCATGGTGCTGCTACTAAATGTTTTATTAAGCCTTGACCTTGTACAAAGAGTCACTTAGGACTTTCACACCATCAGGATGAAAAGCCTTTCACGTTCACCAAATCAATCAGTGCCTACTGATTTTGTGAGGTGTCATTTGAAACAAAAATGTTAGCACTTCCACTTTGATTTGCATTTTCATCCCAAAACTCTCTGCCAGGCCTGGGTGGGCTCAAAAGCCAGTTTTCCCCCCTGAAAGGAGGCCCAGTTCTAGTGCAGTATGCAGGGGGCTGCAGTGCCCCTCCTCCCTCTCTCTTCCTACAGGCTGGGCCAGCAGAGCCAGAGACCGATTGGCTCTGCGCTTCAGGCTGTGTGATTCTCTGCAGTAGGGTAATGTCACCCTGGCTCACCATCACTGCTCATTCTGTACTTTTATTCTCCTCTGAGCCTTTAAACGGTTCATTAGTCTTTAACAAGACTGCAGAGCCTGCTCCAAACTCTGCTTTAACCCCTCTCTCTCAGGCTTACTTTATCTCTCTGTATCTGCATACACTGTAGCCATTTTTCCTGTCACTGTCGATGTTGTCCAGCGTGTTTGTTGAGATGCAATCAGGTGGTAGTGTTTGTGATTCTGATCACTGCAAAGGATGTTTAAGTGCACTTGGGATAAATGGTGGGGGGTTTGGTTTGGACTGGAGCCTTCCTCATAGACACCCACCCTGAATGGAGAACATTGATGCTTCTCTATCCTGCTACTCCCCCTACTCGCTGTCCCCTCTTTTCCTGGATTGTCATTCTCTGAATGGGCCTTTCAGGACTCCAGGACTCGCAGGCTGAGATACAAAAACAACCTCTGCAAGATAAAGGGACAGAGCCTTGAGCCTTCTGAAGGCGTTAGTCAGCTAGTCACAACCAGCGAGGCTCATCACCCTTTGACTGTCAACACACTATGTAGATCTTTTGATGATCAAGGCACAAATACAACACCTTACAAAGTCTTTAAAAGTAGTGGATTTGCTTAAACTTTATTATGCGTGTCAGAAATGAGGTGTTATTTCATATGTTTATGCTTGCTTTGTAGTTGATATAGGAAAGGACTGTGAATGCTGTAGATTGTTGTTAAGTTACAGCGCCCTGTTGGGTTTTTGTATTTAAATATTTTCCATTCCACAGTTCGCTAGTACTACTCTTGTACCTTTCTGGAAGTGTGCTCTCGATTGGTGATTAATTTTGCATGAATGCTGCATCTTTGAAGTAAGCCTGTGTCCCATTTTCTCACTGTATATCAAACCTAACTTGAGAAAGGGAAAAGCAAAATATTTTCCCAAAGTTGTTATACTAACGGAGTGAGTTCATTCTCTGTTGTTACTCTTAACTTTTTTGTTTGAAAGCTGTCTCACCACTGTTCAGTTTGTGCCAGAGAAATGGGAAATGGGCTACATGCACACTGACATGTTTTCATTTTAAAACATCATTTTAAAATAATAATGATCTTCATCAATCCCAGCATTTTAGCAAAGTTTCAGAAACATTCTCTTAGAATTCTACCATACTCAAAATGTATTATTCATGACCAGCAGGGCTCTTAACAAAGCTGGATATGGGAGAGGGTATCAACAAATCAGGGAAGAATAGGTCATTACCGATAAGAACTTATCAGGCAGCAGTTTCTACATTATCCTTTCCAAAATTCTCCCATCTCTGTACATCCAAACTACACTGCCAGAGTTGTAGAGATGTTCAGTGTAAATGCAGCAGAAGTCTTTAAGCATTCCACATTCTAAAATAAAAAAAATATTATTGCAGACATTGCCTTAGGCTTTGTGTTTGTGTTCATTCACTCTTATTCTGCTTACAGGGTGTACCTCAGCTCCCTTGTGCCAAGGCGCTTTACAACTACGATGGCAAAGAACCAGGGGACCTCAAGTTCAGCAAAGGCGACATCATCATTCTACGACGGCAAGTGGATGAAAACTGGTACCATGGGGAGATGGGAGGCGTCCATGGCTTCTTCCCCACCAACTTTGTGCAAGTCATCAAGCCACTGCCGCAGCCGCCGCCTCAGTGCAAAGCTCTGTATGACTTTGAGCTTAAAGATAAGGAGGCAGACAAAGACTGCCTGCCCTTCTCTAAGGTGAGACACAGCAGCAGGAGTTGCACCAACCCCCCCAGTTCTGCCACGTGTTGACTGTTGTAAAATAAAAATACCTCTCATTACTCTGACACTCTGTCTTGTAAGCATTCATTTTCTCAAGTTATGTGTTTTCCTGTGTGAGAATGTAAGCGTTGTCAGCTGAAACGCCCAGAGAAATTGTTTAGATTGTGAGCCAGGCTTGTTGATGAACAGCTGTAATTAGGCTTGATAGAAAACTGCCAGACAGAGCCAGGCACGGCTCAGCTACAATAATTGTGTGGTTCCACAGCTGGTCACTGTCCAGCTTTTTGGGATCATACTTTGATGTTGTTGCATTCTGTCATCAATTGCTCATGTGTGCCACACGAGCACAAACAGAACCAAGCTTAGTAAGTGATTTTATCAAACCTAGTGTCATGTCCCAGACACTGGCATTTTACTCTTGGGCATGTTCTCTTTAATAAAACATCGCCCCTGCCTCATTATTTCAGTTCAGTATTTGTTCCTCGAGGACAAGAAACACTCTTAGTAAGCAGTATCCATAATTATTTTCCCCCTTCTTCATGCAACACTCTATATGTTTCGAATTTCAGGATGATATCCTGACTGTGATACGCAGAGTGGATGAGAACTGGGCAGAGGGAATGCTGGGAGATAAAATTGGAATTTTTCCCATCTCATATGTTGAGGTAAGACAGTTTGCACCAATCATTAACAAAGTAAATGCTTAGTGAACATTAGAAATATGTTGAGATCCTTTGAATAATGTTACAACCATTTTTTCTTCCACATCTTGCAAAATCTGTGCAATATTTCTATTCCACTGTCTTTGATATGTCCCTATATTTCATAAAACTGCTAAACATGTCTTTGAAGCTTTAGATTGTGACAGTCTTACACTCCCTCCAGCTATACAGCTCTCTTTTAAAAGTATGTGGGATAATCCAGACTAAATGTATAAATCTTTGTCTTTTTAAACATTTTCCCCTAAAAGCTGTCAGACTGTTCGCTTTCCATTATTATGGATAGCATAAACAAGCACAGAATATATCTTGTTGGGAAATGTATTTGGTAAAATAAAACCATCTGCTGCACCTGTTTGAGAACGATAGTTGATAGAAGCACCACAGATGCGTGTTGAGGTTTGTCTAAAGAGGTTCATTTCATTCTGAAGCTGTTACTGCTCTCTTTATTCTCTTCTTATGTATTCTGTCCAGGTACAAAACCTATTCAAATTTCATGCACCAAAGCAAGTGTTTACTGACACAGTATGCACGATACTTGTCAGGGTATATATTTTCACAGAAGCGAGAAAGTAACAATAACAGAATTGGATATTCTGATTTCTCTGACTCTAAAGTGTGCACTCATGTTCATGTACATTAACAAATAAAGAGTCACAAACAAATATTACAACCCAAAAAAGATATAGCATATGCCGCTCAGTTTTGTCGTCGCTGTAGTAGCCTTTGTTGCCCTTTGACTTGGACAGTAATCTACAAGTGCTGTTAAATGTGGTCTTAAATCTAATGAGCTTAAGCTTCCTCACCTTGTATATTCTACTTAATCCTTTCTGTGCTGGCATGTCACTGATGAACCTGCACAGTTTTTCTCCTGGATTGGAAGGAATTGCTAAGCTTTTATACCTTTTATGTCTTAAGTAGTGGGAGCAGCTTGGGGCAATGTGTGACAGCAAGTGAGAGCACCCTGTGATTAACTGAAACCTTTTTAGTGTCGTTGCTTTGATTTTTACCTTCCAGTCACACATTAAGGTGCTTGAAAGGGTCGCAATAGCAGCAGTTGCACCGTTGGATTAGAACTGTCAGCACCCTGAGACTTACTATGTGGAGTGTAAAGATCTGATAGATCAGTCTGCTGCTTTTCTTCTCTAGTGACTAGTTAAAGATAAAGGATCCATTATAATTAACTTTATAACAAACATTACTATCACTCCTTACCTTATCTCTGTCTACCTTACTCTTCTCCTCATTGGCCCCTGAACCTCCTCCTCTCTCCTAGTTCAACTCGGCAGCTCGTCAGCTTATAGAGTTGGACAAGCCGTCGGACTCCAGCGGAGACTCTGGAGAGGGGGCCTCCTCGGGGCCCCAGAGCAATGGTGCCCAGCGGGCAGGGGAGAAGAAGAACAGCAAGAAGCGACATTCCTTCACCTCTCTGACCATGTCCCACAAACCCATGCTAGCTCCTCCCCCTCAGCGCCACTCCATGGAGATTAGTGGACCTGTTCTCATCAGCTCCAGCAACCCCACAGCTGCTGCCCGAATCGGGGAGATCAGTGGGGGGCTTTCCTGCAGCGCACCTTCACAGGTAGGGTACACCACAAAAAAGAAACAGTTATAGGAAAACAGTGTTGCCCATTCTACATATTGTAATCATTGTGGAGATTAAAATCACTATTAGAATTGGCTGAACCATCCAAAGTAAACTCTTCATTTAACCATTAAATCGTACTTGCTTGAATTATGTACAGGGAGTCCGCTAAGGATTTCACACGGATTGCTGCATATTGAGAATTTACTAGGCATGTTGTGGCATTCTCTAACCCAATGAATGGGTTGAAAAGACTCTCATAACCACATGACTTGTCGCTATCCTATTCAGTGGTGTGTAATTGCAGAACTCAAATACAGAATCAAACAATACACAATCATGCAACAGAGAAACAGTATCAGGCTTGGGCCCTTCTTGTTTTCACAGGATGTTTGTTGCTGTTTAAAAGCATCTTCTGTCAGCAGTTAGGCTCACTTCCCCTTTCCTCATCATACCAAACAGGCCATTGCTCCATCCAAGCGTTTGAAGTCATGGGTGCGTGACTCCACTCGTCCGCAAAAATGACTCCAGCTTAGCCCTCAAGGTTTCCACACCAACCGTGAATTACAGTTACTCACAGCTGCTTTATAGAAGCCAGTCCCAGGAGATTGGCTTTGACTTGGTGTTTAATAGTAAGACAGACAGACAGGCAGGACAAGTGTACAGCCAACCAGAGCTTTAAACTCATTCCTTCTTTCTGCTGAAAATCATTAAATGAACATCGACAAGGGTAGGCATTTGTGGAACAGTGTGTAATGCATTGTTCAAGTCCAATAATCTTAGTTAATGGATAAAAATAACAGTATACGCCTTTGTACTATTTTCAAGTAGTTGGTATCCTTTTTATTTAGGGCTATGAAAGAGTAATGAATTAAACATTCAGCATTTGTTAGAGTGTTTTGTTTCTTACATATTTACCAATGGTGCATCAGCAAGGGCCTGTTGCAGCACTACAAAGTGCATTTTTGTTTTCATGTTGTTTATGAATAAACTAAGTGTAGTCCATATCTAGAAATAATCACCTCTACGTTTAACTTAATAAGACCCCAAACACCAATAAGGTTTCAGAACAAGCTTCAAGTCTCTAAGGTGAAGAGGATATATCTCAGTATTTCAAAATTAAAGTGACGTTAAATGTTTGCTGATATGTTCTCACTGTAGCTGCTGTTTTATGGTTATTTAATAAATATAGAGACAGTATTAAAGCTGGCCTTTGGTTTCCTACTTCATACTGTATGTATTAGCTGTGCTGCCTTCTCCTGCTGGTACCTCCCCATTAAGCGTAGCCATTAATCTTTAATGTACAGTGAATGAGGAGATGTGTGTCTACAGCATAGTGACTCGACAGGATGTTCCGTCTTTTTTTCAGACCAAAGCCTTTTCATGTAGCAGTGATTTATTTTTCTTTCCTTGCAAAAGGTGTAATTTAATGACTCCAGACTTTGCTTTCACCACTAATGGTTATCATGATAGTTAGAGAATTAAATAAACTTCTGTTTACACCTGTAAAACGATCCTCCCTGTTGACAACAGGCCCAGCAGTATGTCTGATTTACAGATCACTGTGTTTAATAAAAACACTGTCAAGAGTCTCTCCAGGCACAGCACACCCTCTTTCTTCTCAACCCCCCTTCACCTCTGCTCATCTTCTCTCCTCCCAACACCCAGACAAAAAAACAACAAAGGTAAGCCCTAGTTGCCTAGGGGGCTGAGTTGTCTGTCTTGGAAAAGAGCACCCCTCCCTTCTACCAGTGTACCAGACAAGATGAGCAATTGTCAAGGACAGAAAACGGGCTGTTGTTGATGAAAGCAAATTCTTTTATTTACAGCAGCATACTCACAAGGTGTGCGTGTACACACAGTTTACAGGCAGTTATTTCACTATCACTTATAAGCACATTGTTACATTTTGCTTTTCCTGGCTACACCTGGTGCATAGTAGATAAGGCAGGGAAGAAAGAATCAAAGGTTCACCTTAAGAGGAGGCGGCTCTGTCTGGAGCAGTCATGCATGGAGAAACCACAGGCTTCAGGGAGGTATTGGGTGTCCAACAGTATGGCCTTGTTACCAGGACACCATCGTGACTCATGTCGAGCACTGGTTGGTGAGGCCACCTTTTTTATGTGCCCAGTGAGATATTCTGCTGGCTGGTCACCTGATTTTCATCAGCCAATTGGATCACTAGGATAAAAACACTGTGTTGTGAAAACAGAGTCATTTTAACACAACTGTTATATATTTAAAAGGCGTTGTCTTGTACAATTCTAAAAACTCATCAAACATTCCACATATGTCTCAGAAAGACTTGATGCATGTTTCGTGCCCTCTGCTGCTGTTTATCCTGTTCATTTTGGCTTAAAATCAGACCCGCTTCATACTATTGATGGCTCAATTTTCTCTTCTCTTGACAGGTACACATTTGCACAACTGGGCTAATCGTGACCCCACCCCCTAGTAGTCCTGTCACTACGGCAACGGTCTTCACATTTCCCTCAGAGACAAGTTACACATCCATCCCTGTGGTAGGTGGAATCTTCAGGTCTCTTACAACAATAATGTTGGAGTGTTAAATCTTGCAATCACAATGCCAAAACAACTAAATGATTATAAAATTCACAAATGACATGTTGTTTCACCTTAAATATTTAACAGACTGAATAACTTACACTAATGGTGCCAACAAACCTTACTAACAGAGTACACTGACTGTGCTGGCATTATTGGACGACCCACTTGCTTCCTGAGCCACAGCCGCACCTTTATAAGTTTGATTCAATGGAAAAATGCAACATGTAGCAGTAGAAAATCAGCTTTCAGCAAGCAACACGGCTCAGCCTGTTCAGAGAATATCTCTTTTCTCTTCCATAACTTTGTAACTTAATGTGACATCTTCACAGCACAAATTTATTTACTGAACACGCTGCTCCCTGTTTGTAGTGGGGAAAAAAAACATCAGTACAATGAAAATGTCAAGAAATCCCTACAGCCTACACAACAGCCCTCACACTTCCTGTCTGTCTGTGCGTATGCTCTGGCATGTGGAGTTTCTGAATGAGCAGGAATGTGTACACAAAAGGTTGAGCTCTCCGCTTCACTTGGGAACCCTACATGATGTTTTTGTACAGATGATTTCTCCAGCCTGCAGGCAACCTAATTATCTCAGCCCAAGCGTCAGCAGTGAACCAAAACGCACATCGACACTCACACATACACATAGGCCTATACACATACCACAGGGCTGTCTGAGTGCCACTCTCCTCCCCCATTGTGTCATGGAAGCTATTACTCTGCTGCTCAGTGCAGTGTCGAGCTTGGGAAGACTTGTCTTGCTCTTAGGTGTAGGAGTCATCATTTCAGCTTAATAAAACACTGTTACATGGTTGCGATGTTTTTCTTGTGCTTCATTCCGTCTTAATTTTAATCCTGCAAATTGAAAACAAGAAGCATAAAAGAGTGCTAATTCGCCGCTGCAAGTCAGAAACTTGAATCCCTTCTGTCATTACAGACATTCAACAAGGGAAAACAAGTGAGTCAAGATGAATCCACTCAGGATTGCTTTGGTTTTTTTTCTGAAGTATGCCTACAGTTTTTCATTTCATATGGTCCCAATTAAATACTGCAATGGATTTAACATCTCGCTATGTGGTTCCCTAGCAACAAACAAACAAGCAGAATAAGAGATTCTCAGTCGCAAGGGGAAGTCAGGGACAAGAGTACAGCGACTGCCAAACCAGACTCTCCCTCAGTGTCGGCAAACTGGAGGGAATAACCCAGATAACAGATGATCCCTCGTTCTCTTTCCCCCTTTTGTTACTCATAAACAAACTGGTTTCTCCACTTATGTAACATCCACTCTTTGTTGTTTTGAGGGTCTACTGTTACTTGTTGTACATTCTGCTATAGTGACAGGAAATAGATGATGGATTGGTGTGTTTTTTAAACATACAGCATTTTCCAACTATCTTATTTTTTTGTTTGTTTTTTTGTTTTTATTACAGGATGCTCTCCCACCACCCCCACCGCCTCCCCCTCAGTCCTCTGCTGGTGGAGCTGCATATTCATTGGCCGCCGGACAGAGACCCTCCCCCAGCATAAGCGACCAAACTGGGAGACAAAGACCCACAGTGTGAGTTATAAAAACAGTCCCACACTAAAATATGTGCTCTTCTTAAATGTGCAGTGAAATGTCAGAAGCAGTTTGTGCACCGATGGCCCTGGGCCTTTCTGCACATGCTCAGTTAAGAGGGGGAGGTCTTTATCTGTCTGCGACCCCCCAGTCACAGCTGTCAGTGTGGGGCTGCATAGTGTGAGCTTGTGCACAGGTGATGGGGTCAAAACCTGTGGTCTGACAGTCTCCTGGGTCTCATTGGAAATCCTTTCTGTCACCTCTGACTTTTGACCCTTTTACCCTCATTACTCCTCCAAGACGCCACACACCTGATAAGAATTACACTCATGCCTGTTCTCCCGCTGCTGTCTGTGTCAGCGTCGCAGCCTGTCGGGCTCTGAGGCATCCATGTTCCCTTCATCCGCCAACACGAAATCAGACTGAAAACATTCCAGCTGAGAATCCCTTTCTCGCTGACTGCCATTCCAGGCCCAGGCTCCACTGTAGAGAGATGACCCGCAAATTGTTTTGTCCTCCAGTGCTGATTTTCTCTGGGTCAGAGGGCACAGTCCCTGCTGGAGGGTCTCAGTGGAGATGATGACAGATGTACAGCTAGACAGCGGGATAAATCCAGAACAAATGGCTTGATGTGGAAAATGTTAAACTGCTGTTATTTTATGAAGGGAGATTACAGTGAAATCCATGTTTGCTCTGGTCTTTAGTAAACGTCTTTGTTTTCTGTTTGATTTAGCTATGTGGCAATGTTCCCCTACACTCCCCGTAAGGAGGACGAGCTGGAGCTGAGGAAGGGAGAGATGTTTCTGGTGCTTGAACGCTGTCAGGACGGTTGGTTCAAAGGCACTTCCATGCACACAGGCAAGATTGGAGTCTTCCCTGGAAACTACATGAGTCCAGTCAGCAGGTCAGTCACTTATTATACTGAAGTCACGCAAATGGTGGGTTGAGCATCAGCTTCATAAAGCCACAGGTCAAGGGCTTTACCTGTTTTGTTTATTTTAAATGGAATCCACTGTCAGATGATAGTGGTGTTTGACTCTCATGTGTTAGAGACACTCAAGCTCTGCGAAGAATTCCAATACATCACAGCTTTTAATTCCTTGCATTTTTTGGTGGGAACTGAAGGTACTTGGAATTACAACAAAACACAAGTTGACTTGGTTTACATTTTAAAAAAACTGATGTGTGGTCCTTCATGGAATAAATCACATGTAAATCACATAGTTAGGTTTTAGTTTGTAAGAGCAGAAAATTTTATTAACCTCTATTAATATAAGGAGGGCAAATTAAAAACAGTAATGGCCTAACATAAACACAATGTCATTTCATAAACACTGTAAACATGAAAGGAGCAATAATACGTTTTATAGACCACTTCGGAGTGAACGTCACGGTCTGTGTCACCGCAGTTTCAATCTGGTGGCAGAAAAACACTGTATATCAACAGAGGTAAATTGAGAGATTGGAAAGAATAGAGAGAAAAGAGGAGGGAAAAATGTCTTGTGCTGTAGGTTGTCAGAATAGAAATGCTAAAAAAAGCAACCTTAACTTTTATACCGTCGTTGAAGAGGCTCTTTGAGGCAAACTGTAGATGCATATCAAGCCATTAAACAGATGGACTGGACTGATGAAACTGACTGAATCAGCAATGATTTGCATTGTTTCAGTGTACATGAAACAGCACTTACCCAGCTCTGGAAGTGCAGTTGACTGTCAGTATATAGTTGGTCCACTTGTCAATGATTGACCACGTCGTGTAAAACTGCGTTTATGTCCTTGTTGTTAACTAGGCAGCACATCAGTCCTCAACACACAAAAACCATCAGACAAAGCTTGGTATTAAATATCCTGGACATGACCGCAAAGTACAAAGTTATAGGCATTGAGGGATTTGTATGCCTTGAGCTTTTCTTTTGTGTAAATGCTGGGTTTTTTAACAAGATATGAAAAGATGTCCGGCCACAGGAGCCATTTCGTTGGCTCCGTGAACTACTCAGCCAACAGTGAGTATGGATCGGGAAACCACCTGGCTGCTAATGGTCAACTTATCTTTGGAAGACACCTTGTTTCTCGTTGACAGACCATTAAAATAATCAGAGAAGGCCTCTGTATCTTCCATTACTCCGTTTCTGTCCTGATTGTCACACTCCTGACACCGGCTTCCACGTACTGTTGACACCACAACTGTCACTTTCTGCCACCAGTCAGGCCCCGCCCACTAAATACGTCATCACTGTTTACCAACATCAAAATTGTCTATAAGATGTAAACAAAATCCTGTTGGTGTAGTGTTTTCCTCTTACACCTCTTCATGTCTTCCCTCCTCAGGACAGCATCAGGGAGCACCCAGCCCAAAGTGCCCTTGAGCCTGTGCACCCAGGCTGGCAGAGGTATCACCATCGTCAGTCCCTCATCTGCTCCCCTGGGTGCCATCGTACCTGGGCCGGACTTCAACAAACCTCTCACTGTGTGTTCTAGTGCTGTATCCGCCAGCCCCCAGCCTGTGGTGGCGGTAACAGCAGCTCAGACAGCCACAGGTCAACAGCCAAAGGTTCCAATGCACATCAGCTCTCAGATGACTGTGAATCAGGCTCGCAACGCAGTCAGGACAGGTACAGTACAGACACTGACAGCTGTAAAATAATGCATCATGAAAAACACTGAATTATGTAGCAACGCAGCAAATTGTAACACCTTATGATGCAGTAACACCCACAATTTGTATTAATCTGACGTATTCTGTAACACGCAATTTGAATCAAATCTGATAAATTTATGTTAAAACATTATTAAATATACGAGATGTCGCTCTTTGTAATGTTGTAAATTAAATTACAGGGTGTATTGTTTACTCTGAATTGTTTGTTTGTTTTTTTAACATTCATTCATTTATTTTAATCCTCGAAAGTGCAAAGCTACGGTAGACCCTGTATATGTCGCTCAGTAATCACAGGGCTGACATATAACACATATATACATACATAACACCTACTGGCACTTTTAGATTGACGAAGTCGTCTATTAAGCTAAATGTCTTTGGACGGAGGGAGGAAGATGGAGTACCTCGAGTGAACCCACACAGACAAAGGGAAAACATACAGATTTGTTCCAGCACTGGGATTGAACCCAAGACCTTGTTGCTGTCTGAAATTAATTTAACAAATACTCAATTAGACCAATGTTACATCTGGTTCTTGTGTTTTATTCACGAGAGGTAATAAAATCAGCTCAAGTCAAATTGAAGAACTTAATATTAAAAACTTCTCATTTGTGTTGAATATTTCAGTGGTCTTTTGACAGGACCCCTCAAAAATATTACCTAATAACCTGTGAATGTAGGGAAATATAATCAACATTGTGTTCAGATGATTTATTACCACAGTGGGTGTTTTTTACATATTGAATGTCTTGCATTTTGTTCAGTACTGTTTGTATTGTTACATGCTTTGCTGTACGCGAGAGGTTCTAAACGTCTAACATGGGGTTTGTTTGTTTGGATCTTGAACGTTGAATTGCAGCTGCCTGTCATAGTCAGGACCGCCCCACAGCAGCAGTGACACCCATCCAGTCTGCGACACCTGTGACTTATCTCCCACATCTCACAGTGTGCCCGCAGCCTTCCTCCAATGCTGCCCTGGGCTGCACCCGGGCTGGAGTGGCCATGGGCTGCGCCGCTGCCTCTTTGACCCCACCCAACGTCAGCGCTGCATCCTTGGAGGGTGACGCTCTGAGGCCGATACCGGTCCTCTCTGTGCCTGGGAACAGCTCTGCTCTGAACCCTGCATCCACCAACGCTGCCCTCGCCTGCAGACTGGACAAGGATGTCAAGGTGGAACTCTAAATACTCTCAGAACCCATAGATATTTATTAGATGATAATCACACCTGTAACAGTTTTCGTTTGGAAATGCGCATTATTCCAGTAGCATCAAGAATTGTTGGACATCTGGGTTTAACTTATTTCTATTCTTATCCAAGTATTGTGTTCGACATAGTGTTTTCAATGCATATTTACCACATTTCGCCTGTTTATAGTCAACTCTGTATTTTCTACACAAACCAACTGGCCAACAGCCTGCAAAATTCAAAAGCCCAGATTCTGGTTAAAAGGAGAAACACATCAACTTCTAGACAATATGAATGACTTGGATTTCTATGAAGCTAATTGAAATTTAACAAACAAAGCAAAATGCCCTACAGTTCACTAACAAAGTCTCTGGTTTGCAAATGCAGAGTATGATTTCTAACACATGGTGCTGCTACAGGTGCAGTTTAGTGCAAATATTGTTACCTGTTCAAGACTGAATGAAAACCAGTGGCTATGTTTACTCCATTGAACAAGTGTGTTAATGGTGGAAAGAAATCCTCTTTAATGACCAGAAACATTAGAGGAATATTAGATTTTCACTAGTGATGTACATGGCTAGTAAGAGTATTGTATTTTGTTGGATCTTTCTGCTGTAAACAGTCACTGAAGCCTTTCACTGATCATTGTATAAAGTTTCTGTTTCTGTCTTTCATTTCACCTCTTTATTGGTTGTCTTTGATGTGTCTCTGAACAGACAGACATGCTTTTATACCTCTAACCAACCGTTTAAAGCTTGTCTTTGCTAAGAATAGTTCTCCTACCACAGTGGTGTCTGTCATAGAGACACAGACAATCCCAGGCACTAGACCCAACCTGTCTGTGGTTTCACAAAATCACTCTTGTCTCTGTCTCGTTGCCACAGAGAGAAAAGAAAAGTCTACTGAAGCTGCTGTCTTCCAATAAGAAGAAGTCTCGACCTTCGCCGCCCTCCTCTCCCACCCTGGAGGCGGAACAGGCCGCTGCTGGAGAGCTCCTCCAAGGCGCTGTGGGACCTGACACTTCCTCACCCTCCAGCTCTGGTAGCGCCCTGGAGCCTGAACCTGCTGCTGCTGCTGCCTCTTCTTCTTCCTCGTCATCATCTTCCTCCTCAGCCCCAGAGCCCTCTCACAGGAAGGGCAGCCCCCTAGATGGATGTGCCCCTATCGCCCCTCCTCCCCGGCAGCCCTGCTCCTCTCTCTTATCTCAACAACATGACGCACGGCCCATCATATGTGAGAGGTAGAGTCACCTAAAGCCACAGTTTCGCCGTATTGTTAACTCATCTGCCCTGTGCATTGAAACTGTAACACTATATCACAGGTATGGTGCCTTTGTTGTGGTGTGTATCGGTCACTGACTGTGCCTCTGGCTGTCCTCCCCAGGTACAGAGTGGTGGTATCATATCCTCCCCAGAGCGAGGCTGAGCTGGAACTGAAGGAGGGAGACATTGTGTTTGTGCACAGGAAGAGGGAAGACGGCTGGTTCAAAGGAACGCTGCAGAGGAACGGCAGGACCGGACTGTTCCCCGGCAGCTTTGTAGACAGCATTTAATAACACACAACCAAACACATCAGCCCAGTGAAGGTTGCCAGTACCCTACTTGTCAGATATATGATGTTCTTTCGGGCCCACTGTGGCTCTGGTCACTAAAAACAGAACAATGCGAAAGCTGCAGAGAAGAACAGGATATATTGTCGATAAAAGCACAGTGGAGAAAGTCGGAGGAGAACACACTACTCATGAACTTTACTTTTTTTCTTGGTTATTTATATCTTTGTAACAATTCAGCTGTTAAATGTGTGCCTTGTACTGTTCCTCACTTTATTGTATATAAGGACACAAAGACAATTAGTCCTAAAACAACCAATATGAATTGTTGATATAGATATGTAACACACTTTAACTTATTTCATAGATTGGCCTTTTTTCTAGTGCAACATTTTAAGGCGTTTAAGCTGGCACATGCCTTATGCTCTGTTTCAACATTCATACTCTTCTCCCTTATGCTGCTGATAAAAGTTATCATCGTAGACTTTCAGCAGATGGGAGGATCAGATGCAGCATGCCAGAACAAATAAGCAGTGTCATCCCTTGTGCTGCAGAGTAGGAAAAAAGGATTTTTTGCCAACTCCAAAGGCATTACCTAAACCTGAGGATCGGAGAACAGATCTTTCACATTCTAGCTCTAATTCACATCCGTGTGAACATTGCACATCACAGGTACATATCTGTGGGTCATTCACTGGCCTCTCATCTTTTCCTGCTCTTGGTGTGACAGAGGCTTAAGTTTTTAAAGACTGTTCTACCTGCAGGTTAAATATTTGCATGTGAACGCAACATGCAGGGTTTGAAGTGACGGCAGAAATGTTGGTTATGCCTTTTTAAAAATGAAAAAAAAAAAAAAAAAACACACTCCAAAACAGGCTTTGCAGTTCGGATATTGCTTACTTTGTACCTGCTTTTTATTTACTGACCAGAGTAGCTGCTCTCCTAACCTCTCGGCGTCTCTAGCCAAACCCAGACGTAGCTCGGAATCACAAGGGCGACGAGACATTTCAGTAACGGCGCACAACAGATTCTTTTTTAGTGTATATTTATGTTGCAAATTCCACAGAGGCTGACACCTGCTGCTCTTAACCTGGAGACGCAGTAGAGGCACACAGGACACCCTTCATCAACCTCTAGACTATAAACGCTCAAACTCATTCCTAATGTGACTTAAGGCAATAAAAAAAAACAAAGCTAGCTAAAGCACAGAATGTTTGCCTAAAGTAACATATCATTGCATCACTCCACAAAACAGAGGTGTGGAAATGGTGAAAATATGTCTAGAAACCAATCACTTTGACCCCCTTGATTTTTGATTTAGGGTTGGGTTTTGTTCTACATTTTCACCTATACAACGTTTTTAATGAGTGTTGTAAAGACTTGAATTACTGTAAGTTTTCCTTGTGATCAGTGGGGATTTGTAGTTTTGGTGTTTAAAAACAGAAATGGGATAGATAGATTCTAATTGAATACTTTGGAAAGTGAAGACCAGTTTCTAGTCAAAAAAGCACAAATTAATGTATTTTGCCCCCACAGTAAAGT
Source organism: Apogon talboti (assembly GCA_037367365.1). Lineage (NCBI taxonomy): Eukaryota > Metazoa > Chordata > Actinopteri > Kurtiformes > Apogonidae > Apogon > Apogon talboti. Next base: position 253,431 of record JAPQRQ010000019.1, on the reverse strand, counting down.
TGTTTGATGTAAATGAAAGACTGCTAGTGCACCTGAAGGTATAAAAGTTTCATTATGGTTGGAAGTGCTCATTATAGTCTGGCTGTAATGTGACTCATTCATCTGATCTTCAGCATGTTCTCTGAGGGGTCATTTAAACACTCGAGACTGAGGCAATCACTGAATTGTGCCAAATTTGACATTTCATATTTGGCTTTTAAGAATCAATTAACTGACTGAATCGAGAACCAGAGTTTTTGTCTTTTTATTTTTTTGTGTTTTGTTGTTAATTGAGGGGACCACTGTGTAACTGACTGCTGGAATATGTCGTAGTTTGTGTGAAATTTGGAGTGTGGAAAAGGACGGTACAAATCACTGTTAGGGCCTTTATTTTCTTTTTTTGTCTTTCTGAATTGGTACTTATTGTTAGAAAATAACCTGATGTTGCTTTGTTGTCTTGGCAGTCACCACACCAACCTCAGGCTCTGTGCTAAACTCTTGAGTGTCTTTTCATTTCACTGGGAAGCCTTTAAAATACAAAAGCACACATTCATGCACTACCATGACATTACTGACTTCTTGTCCGTGTTATTCATGCATCAGCTGCACAGTTGCACATCAGGAATTGTGTGTCTTTCAGCAGTTACCATACTACAGTATGTTTTCATTTATTAACTCAACAAATGTTCCTCATGCCAAGGTGACTTACTTGATTTTTTTTTCCTTTTTTTTGTCTAGTTAGTCTGTTTTGATGTCAAAAATGGTGAAAATGAACAACATATTTGGCACAAGTCTATTATGTGAAAAACATTCTGAAGTATTTGAGGGAATAGCACATTTTGTAAAAATCTATATAACAATAAAAGCTAATGGTTTCCATAATTCCCTCTCCCTGGTTGCGTCATTGTGTCTTATGTGTGGAAATGTCGTACTATCTTTACCTCTATTTTTTCGAGTGGCCTGTACTGATGTTGATCACATGCAGCCAGGGCAGAACCTGATGGATTTTCAGAGATGTAAGCTGATGCAAACAGAATGTAATACATATGTCCTCATCTCACCCCACTGACATGACCTTCCTTAAAAGAATAATCTGATGGTGTTGATAAACTCAAGGTGCACAGGTTCTGGGTTTTACTATTTAAGAAACTGTTCCTGCAAAAAAAACCCCAAAAAAACACAGTAAGAAGACAAGTGTTCCTAATTACATCTATGTGGGTTAAGTCACATGCGGAGCTCCTCATGTGGACTCTTACAAAGAGAGGTGAGCCTTTGCCGTGTGTTCGGCTCGGAAACGCTGACAGGAACTGACAGGCACCCAGAGAGGTCATTGTGGTGCACACAGCTCCCTGCAGAGGATGGGTTACCATGGAAATAACTTATCCCAGTTTGTGAGCTAGACTATACTGAACAGGAATAATAATAAAAAGAAAAAATAACATTTTTTGCTGCAAAGAATATGCCTACTTTAAATAATTCTGTCAAAGTTCATCATATTTTTGTGTGGGTTCCTCTGCATTGTTTTTTGCCTTGGTGGATGGCATACAAATGCTTACAATATATGCAGGAACATTGCAGCCTGACAGAAATGTGAGTTGTCGGTTTGGTTACAGCAGAGTGGAGGGTGGGGATTTAGATGTGTTTAAATGGAAATCTATATGTGCAGCATGACCAGGAATTGAGTCTCAAGGTCAAGAATTTCTTGATAAGCTCAGGGTGTGTCAACCATTTAAAGCCACTAAGTGAGAGGATTGTTGACTTAAATCTTTCTTGAACTATTTAGTGTACAAAGAGATAACTGACTCCAGAAGGCAAAGCCATTTCAGATTAAGTGCACGGTCCAAATATCCCCACCTTCTGCCAAATAGTGTGGAAATGTGTTTTTATTGAGGATAAGTCTGCCTTTTTTTCCTTTAATCCAGTAGAGATTAGTTTTCATGGGGCGTTTCACAGAAAGGAAATGCATCACAATAGCTACAGCACAGCAGGTACACTTGGGTGCAACACTGCATCTACAAGGTTTTTGTCATTTATATCTAAAGCAAACATCGGTACAGGGAATACGTGCACAAGTCAGTAAACAAAAAATATCACAAGAGGATCTACTGAGATGGAACAAGGTCCATATGTGTGTGTGTGTGTGTGCATGCATTCCTAGTTGCATATCTGTGTGTATGTGCATCTGAATGTTTGTGCACGTCTGAATGCAGTCATGCGTTTGCGCATGAGGGAGCAAAGTACAGTCTGGTGTCAAACACTGTTAGATCACTAAGCTGTGAAAAAGGGGAAGAATGTCTTGGATTATAGACAAAACAAATCAAACCCTATGTCTTTCACATTTTAATATTAATGAGCATTTGTATAACAACTAATACTCCTCATACGTCTGGTAACCTCACTGTTAGTGTACATTGCAGCAGGACTACACTACACTACACTACACAGTGTCTGATTCATGAGGCTCCGGGTCACAGGTCTTCTCTGACACAGGTTATGAATGTGATTTAACCCCAGCAAATCAATCCTGCTCAGTCTGATGGATGGTCCAGGTGTAAGCCAAGGCCACCTACTCTCAACATCACTCACTTATTTATACACCCGTGACCAGCCTGCTATTCTACAGAAATATATTTCCATAGGGAACAATGACACATGACACAATCAGGAGAATAAATGACTGTGATGAACTGAGTATGTGCTATTTCAGTGTGCGTCGGGTAATCTGGTGACCGTGTGACATCTACTAAATAAAGAGCGCTCCTGAAAGTTAAGTCAGGGACGTTTTTTTATTTATTACTAAGAACTGCACTGCTACTCTAGAGACTGAAAAAAAAAATACACAGCTATAATAAAACTAATGTAGAATAAGAATACTGGAGACTTCATCACCAAAGCTGTTCAGTTTAACCAAGTATGCCAGCAAATAATGTTTCTTGGATGTGCAATTTGTATTTAGCAATTTTTGTTTATTGTTGTTACAATTGTTTTTATTAGTAATTGTTATTAGTAGTAGTTGTAGTAGTGGTAGTAGTACTTCTGATGTGTTATTTTCTGTTTGATGCTGTTTCTATAATTATTGTTAGTATTATTATTCCCTTATTTTCTTTTTCTTTTTAATTTTCTTACATCGGTGTGCTTTTACTCTCCTGTAATCTAATAAAATGTATTATTAAAATGTTCAAAGTTAACCTTAAGAATTAATCAATATAGGAAACTTTTAAAAGATCATTTGTTATTGTTGCTCTTGGACACATATTAATGTAATATCCAGCTGTAAAGCTAATACAGTGGAATAATTCAATACTTTTTACCCAAGTAAATCCGAGTGATTTGGCTTTAATAAACAAATGAAGGTGCTGCGTGTCCACTGCGCCATCTATCGACGGAAGTGACGTAACGCACCAACACCGAGAAGAAACATGGCGGCGTCCGTGAGCAGCTTCCACTGTCATACTCCGAGTGTTTTCAGTCACTAAACTTCTCCACCCAAGGCATATTTCGTCGGACTCATACTGTCCAAATATCAGGTATAAAACAGCATGTTTTATAACAGAAAATTTTCAGTTTGAGTTGCTTTAACTCCGTAGGTTTAACCGTACTAACAGACAGCAGTGACTATGACACTGAGTGGCTGCTTTTTAATAAAGAATAATGTTGACCTTTATTTCGATTCGTATCGAAATTTAGTAAATCAGAGCCAATAAAAACAGTACTAATGAAAACAATTAAACCTTAAGAATAATCCATGTAGCTAAGTAACCCTTGGGGACTGTTGTGTTTGTTATGTTTTGATTTTTATGTCATATTTATCATGAATATGGCATGAAGTTCGGCAAGATTGTGTATTTTGTATTAATCTTGTTATTTCTAGTTCAGTTCCTACATTAAGTCTAAATACACTGTGTACAAACAAGTGTTACACTGTTTGGTCCAAAAAATGTGCCATTAAAACTCATGAAAATCAAAGTAGAAATGAAGAAAACATCTTTTGTGCTCAGCAGCATGAGTGTGAGTATTTGACATTGCACAGAAAATAATAGTGCATAAAAATGTTGCTGCTAATCATTGACGTATCCCAGGCAGCAATAATTCAACACAAAAAAATCTACTTTGCATGTAGTATATTGAAAATAATTCACATTTTGTTTTTTCATCTGGCATTATGATAAAAACCTGGCATTTAAACGGTTAAAATCTTCAAAAAATTGATTGGTGTTTGATATAATAAATTACACCAAATGTAGGTGAGAAAAACTATTACCTCAATTAAAAATAGAATATAATATTAATGCACAATGTTTTTTGTGCTCAGTCCTTAGTGTTATTAAAGAATAATGTTAATGGCAATTCTATAATACAACATATATTTCAATTCACATTAAGTGAAATAAAGATCTTAATTTTAATAAAGCCACATCCATAAAAAAAACTAATAAAAACTAATCCATAATAAAAAAACTAACAAACAATAAAAGCTTAAGAATAATGCAGTTTGCCAGATAAAATGTAAAGCTAATGAAATTAAATCAGAAACAGGTAGGTGAGAAATGATAGAATTGAAAAGGAAAAAGGATAAAAATAATGTGAGTTTAAGATCTTTTGTAGATTATTCATCCAAGTATTCTTGTTTTCTTGGACTGAGTGTTGCAGGGTGTGGGGTGTCCTTCGGGCTCATGTCCAGGCTGGCGGTGGTCTGCGGGGGCTCCAGGGGCATTGGACAAGCTGTGTCTCGTCTGCTGGCGGAGAGGGGATGCAGGCTGGTGGTGGTCTCCAGGAATGAAGACGCTGCCCAGGCCACTGTGGCGTCTCTACACGGAGGTAGACTTTAAACACGCATACAGACGGTCACAAAGGTACAGTCGAGGCCAAATGTTTTAACAGTGACACAAATTTTTGCCTGTTTTTTTTTTAAGACTTTCCTCATGTTTCCAAGGTACACTGAAGGACATTTATAAGCACTTTATAAGTTATAACTATCAAAGACATTTTACCGGCAAATAAATCACATTTATGCAATGATTCCATCTGTGTCACTGCCAAAACCTTTGGCTACGGCTTTAAAGAAAATACCTGATGATACCTGATCTGTCACCATCATCAAAACCACACACGAGGGAGTATCTGGTCTCTGTCCGTCATCCAGTTCACAGACACAGTGAGGCTGTGCTGGAGGCAGCCAGTGTATATTCACTTACTAAAACTAGTCACATGGGATTTTGCTGTAATTTATCACTTGTTTGTGCATATATATGCATGTGCCAGAAGGCAGGCCTCATTCAGTGAACCAATGAAATATGAGCAGATATATAATTTCAGCTTCATTTCAGTACAGTTACTATAAAGCCAAATCTAATGCTCACATGTGAAAAATAGGAACTGTAAACCTTGTAGCTGCTTTAATTAGACTGCAATAAACATGGCTTGTGGATGTTCTCTACCTTTATCTTCTCTTTAGATGGACATGTGGCTTTCAGCTGTGACGTCTCCAAAGAGCAGGAGGTTCAGAAAACCTTTAACACAATCCAGAACACCTGTGGAAACATCTCTTATCTTGTGAATGCAGCTGGAATCAACAGGTGAGCAGACACTTCTGGTTGTATGTACTGAACATACGAGCGTATATGAACGCTTATAACAATTGACTTATACTGTTGTATTTGTGCAGGGATGCTTTGCTACTGAGGACCAAACCTGAGGACATGATTTCTCAGCTTCACACCAACCTGCTGGGCCCCATGCTGACCTGCAGGGCGGCGCTGCGGAGCATGCTACACACCAAGGGGGCAGCTATTGTTAACTTAGGTACTAACTGTAAAGTCTTATATATCCAGACCGATCTCCACACTTTAACACCATGCACATGCTGTAGGTAATTCTAGTACCCTCTGCTATCCTAAGTCATCTGGTTTGTTACTGGGAAGCTCTGACAGAGATAGTTTTGGTCGAACAGGTGTATGTGGAGGAGCTTTGTGGGCGTAAAATGCCTAAATCCTTAGGAAACAAAACAGCACATAAAAAACCTTTGTCTTTGTCAAAACTTGCCATTTTCAGGGTATTGTTGCAGCTCACATGTTCGTTCACCAAGTGAGGACTGTGACTGTACACTCATGGCCAAAAGTTTTGGGAATGACACAAGTTTTGTTTTTGCAAAATTTGCTGCCAATGTTGCCCCCCCCCCCAAAAAAAAAAAAAGTTTCTGGGGTACACTGAAGAACAATTAGGAGCATTATATAGGTTTCAGGTAAATTTAGTAAATAAATTACATTTAAGCAAACAATCCATTTGTGTCATTCTCAAAACTTTTGGCCATGAGTGTAAACCTGTATGCACCTATGATCAGTGTTATTTTCAGTTCAGACACTAGGTGGCGATATTTATCACTCTTTCTGCCTTTCTGCTTCTTCATCTCTCAGAGGCTGCTTTAAAGAGTCAAACCTGGATTTAAGCATGTTTTAGCTGGATTTAGTAATATGTAGTTCAGTTGGTCATCTCTTTAAAAGTCAACTGTAGCTTTAAATAAATCCTGAATGTGTGTTTTTCACCTGCGATACACATGCAGGTGATTATTCACAAAATCCCAGTTTTTCCAGTTGCACTGAATGTTAGAGTAGATGATGTCATCACCGGAGTGGAGGGAAGCTCTTGGAAATAATCAAAAGACCAATTACAGCCAGTAAAACACCTTTTCCATAAATGTAGCTGCTTTTGTTCTCTTTCTGTTTGACTACCAAAGCCCAGTGACTTACAGAGTTTGGCCTTAAAAGCCTCAAAGTGACAGGAGTAAAATCCACAGAACCAATCAGAACAGAGATTTGTCTTCAAATCCAATAAACTCTCCTTTAGAAATTGCTGTCTATCTTATATTTTTTGCAAAATTTGCTTTTGTAAAATGTATGTCAGCAAGGTTTTGGTGAATTAGATTTTTTTTTTTTGAGATATAAGTTACTGCCTGTGACTGAGGGTCCCCTAAGCCAAATTTCAGATAATGACGATGACATGATTAAATGTTTGACATCGTAAATATTTAGTTAAACAAATGGATCAATGGGCTGCTATGATACAGGTGAGAATCAGTAGTGAGCAGGAGGCACATTCAGAATTTGCACTGATATGTTATAGTGTCTTATCAAATTAAGTTAAAGGCACAAACAGGGACCTTTAACCTCAACAAGAATGGTGTTAAATTTATTTTATGAATTCTGACATGAATTAAAACCAGAAATAGTAAAACTCTCACCCATTAGATTGTAAACCTGTGCTTTTAACAGGGACAGGTTCTATACTGTTTGTTTCCTGTTTACAGGTTCTGTTGTGGGCCTTAAAGGCAACGCTGGCCAGTGCGTCTACAGCGCCAGTAAAGCTGGTTTAGAGGGCTTCACACGCTCCTTGGCTAAAGAGGTGGCTTCACGCCAAATCAGGGTCAACCTTCTAGTTCCAGGTACAGAACACGTCCAACTTTCCCTTTCCGCCTGCTCTCATCTTCTTTTACAGTTTATTAATGTCTCCTCCTCCAGGTTTCATCCACACTGACATGACCACAGGGCTTAAGGAGGAGGACAAGCTGCGTTCGATCCCACTGGGGAGATTTGGAGAAACAGAGGAAGTGGCCCATGCCGTCCTGTTCCTTTTGGAGTCTCCCTACGTTACAGGACAGGTTTTAGCGGTGGACGGAGGGCTGCAGCTGGCCATGTAGAGGGTGGAAATGCACTGTGGCCTTTACAGTCAGCAGATCTCAACCCACGGGAGATTTTAGACCCAGAATCCTCTTCCATGTTCATCATCAAAACAACAAATGAGGGAATATGTTTCAGAAGAATGGTATTAACCACACCAGGAAATGTCACAGTCTCAGTGGTCGACAATGACACTTTATGCAGGTTTTCCCTTTAGTTTGTCAACTGTCTGTCTATACATTTTATATCTACATGTTTATCTCAAGAGATTCAGATTTAATTTGGTGTAAATAAATGAAGAATAACGTAAATAATAATTGAATCATTTTAATGCTGTAACTACAAAATATAAGACTGACTATAGACTGAGTTTCCTCTCAGTTTCATGTTGAAGTACCAAGACCTAATGTTTCTTACGCTTTTTACATGTGTCTGTTTAATATTACACCAAGTTTTAGGAACTGCATGTTTCATGTAAAAACACCATTGTGTAACAGCATCACAAATTGTAAGACATTTACAGTTTTGTAATTTGCAGCATATTGTAAAACATTGCTTAAATGCAGTTCATAAAAATATTGTTTGAAATTCTTGCATTTTGTGATATTACATTTAAAGACTTACTTTTTGTGATGAAGATTGAATAATGCATTGCTTTATATAAGAACCAGCCTCAACGGATGTTTTCATCTGTACATTATCTTACTGTAAACAAATACATAAAACAAGATCAGCTTTTTAAAATCAGATATAATGTCTAATGTAACCAAAATTCATGTCAAAAGCTGACCTGAAAAACCTTGTTGACTCCTCCCAATAAGATCCAGAATTACCACCTGACTGTGTAAATTTGCGACAGAAGGTGATGAAATGTACTAAATAATGTGTCCAGGCTGTTAACTGTTCCAAAATGTGGGTGTCATTACATAATGAACTGAGAATGTTTAACATCAGGTTGAGTTACGACATAACCCAGTGTTTTTAATGTGACTGTAGAGGAATGTTTCTTAAATAAGATGAATGCGAGGTCACAATGCACACGTTTCTAAATGCATTTGCTTGCTGACAGTGGACACTGGGCTGCACATCTGCCAGAGAATCACTGCTTTTCTGCTGAGTCACTCCGTCCACCCACCGTGGGCGTGGCCTGATGTGAGTGACAGCTGGTCATGATGACTAACGCTTCTGACTCCAGAGTGTCTGGCCCAGTCCAGACCTCCGTGCCCCGCGGTCCCAAATCTGATCAGTAGATTTAACGCTGTTGTTTTTTTCCATGACTGTAAAGCGCTCACCACTGATCACCGGCCTCGTGTTTAGTTCCCCACCACGTCCCCATGGGAGACCCCCTCACAGCCTGCACATGTGGCCCCATCCACCAGCGGCCTCCTGAGCCCACCTCTGGAGGGGCCTGTGGAGGGGCCAGGCACGCTGGGCTGCAGCTGGAGGAAATTAAAGGTAGCAGTGGGGATGGGGTGGGGGGTATTTTTAGCTCAGGGAATGTTTTGAGTGTCTGGTTGCAGCTCTGGTCCTGTAGTGTGGATTGATGAGGTCGGAGGCAACTGATTAGATTTTAAAAAAACCTGCCTTCACTTCCCTCTTGAAACACACTATTCTCACCCATAAACATAATCAAAGTAAGTTTTAACCTAAATTGTGTTGCTTTTTTAATTTAAGGAGTGACTTACGTCGATTTTGTTAAAATTCTGAGTAAAGAATGGGATTTCCACATGTTTTTTTTTATCTGTTATTATTTTAGAAAGAGCCTGCCGGACTATAAAAACATCTCACGCTGTCTCTGAAGAGTTTGCCTTTTATTAACTTTCATAACCTAAAATAATATCAGGAGAACAATCCATATACAGGCATCGATTGGCATAGAAATGTGCAAACACAGTAACTGTCAGCTGATGCAAGCTTTGAACAGACACAGAAAAAAAGATGTCCACTTTGTATAGTATTACAGAGGTGACAAAAATAGTAGATATAAATATACCTTTGCTTTTCTCTTTTCACTCCAGTAGAAGAGTAATGCTGCCCCTGAATACTGTGGGAAAAGTTGTTTGGCACTGTACAAGTGTCCAAATAAAATCACATGCAAAGAAATTGTGTTTGCATTAAGCCTAAAAGTGATTTAAGGCAGTAAATATATTTATAAAATGACAGGATACAGAAAGGATTGTTTTATCAGTCAACAGGTTGCTGCTATAACTTATGTTAAGGCTGACGGGGAAAGTAAATTGTCTTTTTTTTTTTTTCATACAAAAATAAAACGGGTGATGTGACAAATACACTGAAACCTTTCACAGCACCCTTTTTTTTGAGTGTCATTTCAATTCACACCACTAAAAAAAAAAATAGTCACCAAAATATCCCACCATCACCAGTTTTCCATGTCATTTGTACAGCTTTCACCTTCTCCGCTGCTTTCATTCTTTGTCTTTCACTTACATCCCTCTATCAAATGTTCATGTCCATCAAGAAACCTGCTTTTTCCCGTTTTGATGACAACCACCTTCACTTTCTCCTGTTTCTTAAATCTGTCTTTCCTACCATTTCAACAAACTGACACATCTCATCTATATGTGTAAGATCTCTTTCGCAAACCCCCTCTGTGTGTCTAAATTAGAAAAAAACACTAAACATACTGTTTGTAAGGCCCGGCCTTGTCCGATATCTGCAGTACTACTCTACTGTATGACCTGATAACATTGAGACTGTATGTTACTGTAACTACAATCAGATAAACTGTGCTACACAAATCCCAAAATAAAAGTCTGGGTTCTCTCCTTCGTCAAAGCTACGATGCTTTGAATCCTTCAGTTCTTCTTAAGCTGCTGGCGCCTCTACAAATGGTCAGTGGAGGGCTACTTATAGATTAGTCTGTGTATTGCAAATGACACCACTTGAACATGCATAGTCGGAGTAATACGTCAAATTGAGACCTGTTTTAATGTTTACAGACATGAGAGGCACTTAAAGAGGCCACCCTTTGTTAAACAGGATCGCCATAGGAGCATATTTATGACCAGTCTTTTTAATCATTTTCCAGGTCCAGTTAATAACATGAAGCTTTGGGAAACCACTTAATGAAATCTGTAATATGGATGGTGTCATACTATAAAACAAATGAGAGCCACAGCTGCACCAGCTCACTTTGCCCTTTTAGTTCTGCAGTTCCTTGACAGAGTCCCACAGGTGGACAAAGTTATATTCGGCCCCTCCCCGTCGTCATTAAAGTATCTAGGGGAGTGCTGGTGGGAGTGGGGGGCAGTTTTCAGGCTTTATTTATTATTTATTTTTTATTTGCGGTGCTGATCCTCACGCCTCCCTGCCATCTCTACAGGTCGTCGCTTTCTATCAGGCCGCCGGGCTGCAGCGGGCTGGAGTCAGGGAAGAAGGCGGCCTTCACGTCCAGGCCTCTCTCTGTCAGGGCGGCGTAGCGGCTGGTGGACGGACGCACCTTCTTGGGCTTGGGGAGGTTGGGCTGCTGCCATTGAGCTAAGGGTAAAACAGAGTGGGGTTAAATATGTGCAAAGGAAGTGAAGAAACACAAGAGAAGCTTCATTCAACCAGTCACAGAAAATAAGCATTGGTTAGTTAATGGGTAATAAGGCCTTTATAAGACTCTTATTAACATAATTAGGTGTTAAGACTATGTAGTTAATGTCATTATGGATGGATTTTTGTTATATTATAAGGCAATGATAAATACAGAGAGACACACACACACACACACACACTGTCCTCCTAACATCTGTGCTCTTAATGTTATAAAAACATTCACCCGCTATGTCCTCAAGCTTCTCAAATGGTTGAAACAAACAAACTGACCAAAAGAGACTTAAAAAGTGCAATTTTTGCAATTTTTTACGGAGCAGAACCTTTTCTTGATATGGAATATTTTCATTTTGCTATTAATACTTTTTAAAAGATGCAGTTTTGTTTGAACATTGGTCTTGTTCCTGCTGCACTTTAACAACACTTGGGTAGTGTGTTGATACAGGGAATCATGTAACAGTTCTAAGTTTTAAAGTATTTTTGTGGATGTTTTGTTGAAGCCATTATCATTTACGTGGACGTTCCAACAAACCGTCCTCCCATGCCACCCTGCTAGATTAAATGTCTTAATCTAACAATTAAAAATCTTTATAATGCTATTACTGAGGTTATACTAGTACTTACTTAAAACACATGATGATGTTAACAACCGTCTCACAGGCCTTATACCCTATGATCTAATTCATGAGCTATAAAGTGTCTGAGTCTGAACTTACTGTGGACGTCAAGGCGTGCAGTGCTGGATATGATACCGGCGTCGTTCTTGGCTGACACCGTGTACCAGCCGGCGTCTTCTTTCATGGCAGGCTGGATGATCATACAAAGATAGCCGCAGTTGTCCTGGTGCATGCTGGGAAGGACAAGAACATTGACAAAAATGTAAGGAATGTCATGATTAAAATTTCATGAAAAGGCCAAAACTGTCAACTGAAGTGAACACAGAGAGCCTTTATTGTTTTGAATATTACTGTACCTGATTCTGTCTGTGTTGTGAGTGAACGACTCATTCTCTCTTTTCCAGAAGATCTGTGGGTATGGAACGCCTGTGACGCGACACTCCAGGCGCACAGGATGCCCCTCGGCCACACTTGTGTTCTGCAGCTTCTCCACGAATGATGGGGCCTTGTGCATCTCTTTGGCTGCGGATGGAGTTCATATTAGCGTGTTGCATTATGGGTACTAGTGATGAAGAGAGAGAGAGCCTTTATTCCAGAGATGCTCCGCCTCTGTTTACCTGCCACAATGAGTTCCAGGTTAAAGGAGTTCTGTCCGGCTCGGTTGCTGGCGATGCAGGTGTAGATGCCGGCGTCGCGGCTGGTCACAGGCTCGATGACCAATGAGTGGACACCGTTTTCCCTCACCAGCATCTTGTGGGCGGAATCAGGGCGGATGGTCTGTCCGTTCAGCTGCCAGATGAGGTCTGGAGTCGGCAGACCGCTCACCTACAGGAGGCAGAAAAACCACCGTTAAAATCCACTTTGAAAACTGCTTTGTGTCTGTACTTGTTTTTGTTGGCAAAAATAAGAATACTATCTGCATGTGTTTTGTGGAGGCGGTCTGTGTTTACTGGGTCATGTTTGGTTAATCAGTCTGTGCTGTGTTTGTCTGGAGGAGCCTGGTTATCCATATGCTTCCCTGCTTAGAAACTCACCTCAAAAACATGCCACTGTGGATATGCACGTTATCATGTACAAATGAGCAACAACTGAGTGAACACACTCAAAGATAACACAAAGGAATGTCAACTCGGATCATTTTGGAACGAGACCAATACTCTTTCAGTACTTAGGACATTTTTAGCATGGAAAGTTTAGAAAGCCACGAATGATCTGGAAATAAATATTTGCTATAAATACCCTTGACATTAGTGGCTCATAAGGAATGGAGACTGGGTTTATTCCTGACGAGCCCAAAAAGACAGTCTTTTTATAGTAAGTTAATTGTGGGTCTGTTTTATTTTGTTACATGACCGTTTTCAAAGAGTTTCTGCAGATGTAAGGGGGTGGGATGAGGTGAAGATGGAGTGGATCAAGGCAGAAAATGAGCAAATGTGGCAGCAAAGGCGTAAGGGAGGAATAATTGCAGAAAACCTGATCCCACTTAATCCTTGAAAAGTGACACCTCTGTATTGTCCCTGTCTGCTGTGTGAGCCATTCAAAACACAAGGAAGTGATGAAATATCTCTTCTATGTAGTTTTTATTGCCTAAAGAAACTGGAATGCACGGAAAGGGAAATGTTTCTTTGGCAGCACTGACACGGAGCCTCCCTGAAAGTAAGAGACGCTGAATTAAAGGGCGGATCTGAAATGGCTTTCTCTATTACTATGATTAACATATTCTCTTTGGTTCAGGCATTTTCCTTTCCAGCCATGTCTCCGTTATTTTAACCCATATCACTCCTTTCTTTCTGTTATCAAAGACTAACTAACTGGAATCAGATGAAGAAGAGTCTGTGGGTTTTTTGTGGCACTAAACTCAACCGTACGTGTCTGTAAATGAGGCAGATTGTGACACAACCGGTCCCCAATGAGGGCCTTCAAACTGCGGTCGCATGTAAAACGGTCTTTTTCACATAAAAGTTCAGAGATTTACAAACCAAAAACACAGTGTGTAATTTGTCTTCTCTCTTTTTAAGTTTAAAACAGGCTCAAAGTGTCCCAAAACCCAACATTTTTTGGTGAAAGCCGACCAGTTACACTGAAGCGAATCCTCTTACCAATGGAAGCTGTGTGGAAATGAGCATGAAATGGAATTCTTTGAACAAGTAAACGCATCATTTACAGTTTTTATGTCAATACTCTCACGTAAAGTCAGGAAATCAATCTAAATCAATGCATAACAGATGTTTAATGTGGAAATTTCAGGTCAACATGTTGGCCTTCCTTCCATTTTTTTTTATCAATGTGTGAACACCCATGTTGGTCCAGGTACTTGTGCTCTCAGCATGAGGCGTGTATTTACCTTGCAGTCCATCCGGCACAGTCGACCCTCCTGAACTATGAGGTCGCCAGGCGCCTGCAGGAAATGAGGGCGGAAGTGACGCTCTTGGATGTTATCGTTCTCATCCCCGCTGTCTCTGGACCTGGATCTGGGCCTGAATAAGAAAAAGATGAGAGACAAAGTTCATTTTTTTTCTTTCTTAGAAGCATTTTGCAACTTTGAATTAACCTCTGTCTCATAAACAGTGGAATTTTACTATAAAACACATTGAACCAAAAAAAAAAAAATCACTTAAACTGTTAAGGTGAAAACAGATTAGTTCCAGATTTAAAATGGATTTCTGCTGCACAAAGCCAATAAAATGTTCACATGATGAACCCCTTGCAGAGCATGAATTCCAATGCTTTTAAGGGAAACATACAAACTTACAATTTGTTTTTAATGACATTTGTTAACAATTCAGGAATAGAATGAAAAACTGATCTTTTTATAGTCCACTGCCCTTTTTACCACCACTTTCACAGACAGAATATAAACTTTCTGGGGCCTTTTTTTTTTTTTTTTGGTCTTGTTTTCTGATCTGGCATCCATCCATAGAGTCTTTCTCGGTCTATGAGAGTCTCTATTAGACCTTAATTTACAGGTCAGGGCCCATAGGTGTTTCTGTGACTCTGCCCTGTAATAACAATGACCTCACTATAATGCCTGCATGTTAGCCAAAGAGGAAAATAAAGAGACTGGGACACACTGATTGTTATCTCCACTCAGAACATCTTTGAGCCCTTGGGAGTGTTGATCTAGATAACAGATTACAGGTGTTTTTTTGTGTTCTGTCATGGGCTTCTGGTATCTTCAGTGCGTTTCTTAATATTTGGACTTGGATGAATGTACACTGTCTATACAAGGTCATTAGAGCGACAGAAAACAGAGCGAACAGGTGTTCCCTCTCAATTAACACTGAGCTTTTTGTTTACTAAATGGACAAAGTGTGATTCAGCCCACAGCAAACATTTGGGTAAATAGCAGCTGAAAGCCTCTCTGTGCTTCTTGGAATATTTTATAACGCACTTTTAAATCTGCGTGGGAGAGGAAGTGAGTACAGAAGTGGTGCAGATGTTGAGCAGATGTGCCATCCCGTCAGTTAAGATCGTGAATAGAAGCCTCCACCATCACATCAGTCATCGAAGCCTCACCTGCGCATGTGTCCAGGTGCGGAGCGTTGGCTTCGTCCTCGCTGGTTCACGGCCTGGACCATCATCCTCCCGGTGCAGCTCACTCTGCCCTGTGAAAAAGACGAGAGAGAGGGAGCTTATGAGGTGTTGACACTCCACCGCAGCACAAGCAGCAGTCGACTGGGAGGAGGAAATAAAATGTGAGTGTTAGAGCTGTAAAGGCTGTTAGAAAGCCTGTAGCACATGAACTTTTGACCCTCATGAGGGCTTTAGTTATTTCCTGTCTCATTCAACGCCCTCTTCCTCTTCAGGCAAAAGACCATTATCTCCATACTCATCATTCTCCTGCTAATGAGCGCTGACATCTCCCAGGCAGCCAAACTGACGGGTTTTGAGTATGCGTGTGTTTTCTTTAATGTATTTTATTTTCATCTTTCTTTCCAGAGCTTGCTCACCTCTGGGTTTCCTGCCATGATGGTGTAGTTGCCGTCGTCATCCAGGGAGGCTGCAGCGGTGTGCAGGGAGCAGGTCCCATCAGGATCACGGCTGATCCTGTAGTGCTCGCTCCTCTTGGAAATCTGCTTGCCATCTTTAAACCAGTAGACCTATGAAGCAGGGAACAGAAGTGAGTGCAGACCGGGTGCAAACGGGTTCATCCTGCGGACTGTCATCACCATTTCATTAATGCGGACAGGCAGGCAGCCCAGGCCTCCCCTTATCTCCACACAGAGCATATAGTATAGTATGGTATGGTATCTACACCCTCCATCACCAACATCACAAATCAGCAACTCCCAAGCAATGAGAGCCAAGCCATTATCCATGTCTTAAAAGGCCTTAATACTTAAATCTAATATTATAACAACCAGTTAAACATGGTAGAGTTACCATGGAGACTTGAACTGATAATGGTAAAAGTGTGTTTTTGGACAATCTCTGAAGTCTGCATGGAGGCTTCACCTATGATCTCAGAAAATTATGGCCTGTGATGTTTAAAACCTTTGACAGAATCTGATATGACAGTCACATCTATCAGGTCTTTCTCAGTGAATTATGGATTTTTCTTTTTTATTGCAACAGTTATTTGGCAAACTAAAACTAAAACGCTCCTCCTCAAATGGGATCCTACGTCCGTGTTCCAAGTTTTGTTTTGATACATCATAGCATTGCTGTTACATGACTTCACTTCCTGTTTAGCTTTGCTGCCAATTTCCACTGACCGTGATGGACAAACACTTTCATAATGATCATTTTTGTAAGGCTTGGTCTGAGGATCATTAGCGGCAATTTTTGACGCTGAGCTCTGGCTTGATCCTTACATTAAAAATCAGTTAGGTGCATGAATACTTCTCCACCTTTGACTATCTGGTGGTGCCAAAGTGTTCAAGGCACAGACATAAAACTTGATGAACAGAACTAGGAGATTGTTCCAGTTAGAGGGACTGCCATGTGTTCCAATGGCAGCAGAAGAAGAAAGAAGACAGAACAGAAGCAAAGGCTGAAAACAGTGGGTTTCTGTGGAAAATTAATTACAGCATCATCATTTCATTATTTTTATTACTAACATGTTGTACTTCTCACCTTTGGTTTGGGGTCTCCGTTGACCTTGCAGGAGAAGGTGACTGGCATCCCCTCAAAGACTTTATAGTGTTTGAGCTTCTGGTCGAAGGACGGCACCACCCCCCGGCCGGCAGAGTCCTCATCATGCTGCACATCATCGTCTGATTCCTCCACAGGAGAACGCTCCAAACGAAACTCAATCTCACTTATCAGGCGCTGCTCAAAGCTGGACACTTTATATTCCTAAATAAACAAGAGAGCGAAGTCAGACGGACTGACAGAGGATGAGATCATAGTGTGGGTGGTTTGTGTGATCACAGAGCACAGGCGAAGAGCGTGCAAGTGTCAGGAAAACTATTAAAGACTGTATAGTTGTCCTAAATCAGACCTTAACACATTAACACCTCTTTATTCTCACCAAAACTACTAACTTTCTCCCAATTTCCTAATTCTCCCATCCCAGATGAGCCACTCCTTCCCACCTCCTCCATCAATCTCTCATCACTTTAGCTGTGCTGAGGCGAGGCAGAGAGAACATCTGGAAAGCAGCGTGGTCTGATGACACATCACACAGATAATGACAGGCCTCGGGCACAGCTGCACCACCAGCATGCATCCCCCTGAACTCACCACGCTGCTTCTAATGACAGCGAATCACACCAGTCCTGATCTACTGAGGTATTATCGTATAATAGCACAGACGCAGCTGCTGCAGCATGCTCCTGCATATCTAAACTATATTACATATGCATTCACTCCTACCAATAGCTCAAACCAGAGTAAAAATGCTTTTTAAATGGTATTTTAATATCAAATGCAGAATAACAATGCTGCATGCTTTGCGTGATTGCAACTGGCTAAGAAGGAAATAGAACATATAAAGAGCAAAAGTGGTGACATATCAAGTATGGACATGCTGCAGCATTTGGATCCAAACTGAAAGGCAACAAACAGTAAAATGTACAGAAGCCGAGCCAAGACACAACAAAAACACTGCCGTTTTCTGTTGTGTTTAAACCGGCCTTTGAATATAATGGAAAAACCATATGGGACCAAAGTGACCACAAGCAAATTCTGTGTCATTGTTATTATCTGTTATGTGCTGTTTGTTTCCTTATGAGTTAATTCCCAGGTTTGATCTTGGTCTGGTCCATGAACACAACAAATAGTTTAGGGTGACTTTGTGTGCACAGTTACACCCAGGAAGTGAAAGATTTGACACAGGGTGAATGAAAAACACGATGGGTGATAGGAAGAGACAAAGGCTTCATTAACCTTTTGAGGGAAACATTCAGTTGACTTGTCTTCCTGTTGGGAGAAAAAATATGTTTTTGCCCGTGTTTTGCTGTCACTGTGCATGACAAAGTGGGCGAAACATAGCTATGTGTATCTGAACATATTCCAAATTAACTTGCTCTTTAAACAGAAAATTTGCAAAAACATGCATGACATCACATTAAAACATCAAAAGGCAAAGAAAACACAACATGCCCACCATCTGGCACCAATGTGCCACCAGCCACATGTTCAATTCTATTCATAACATGCAATGCTTTAGTGTCTGACCGATCAGACTGCTCCACATGCCAACAGGCAGAATCGCATGGGATGGCGTGGTTCGGACTTGAAAACTGTGACGTGGCTTATTGAAAATAATCAGGGTTCTGTTAACAGAATATACCATTTCACATCTGGAACCTGTTTAACCTCTGTTTACTTTCATTTTATACTGTATATAAACACTGATCATTGTATTTAATGTAGTAACAGTAATGGCACTTTTTTATTATTAAGGTACACATATTCACCATGAAGTAGTTACTTGTATTAATAGCATAGTAGCTCTTTATTAGTCATTACAAAGCACTTATTAAACTCTTACTCTGAATCATTACATTCTATAGCTTCTAGGCCATTAACTCATCACTAATCAGATAGAAAGAAAGAAAGAAAAAGAAACAAAGAATTAAAGACCGAAAGAAAGAATAAAGACAACAAAAACAATAATAATAATAATAATAATAATAATAATCCATGTACCACAGCCTTCGTATTAGCTAACTGCAAGAAGAAACTGAGGGAAAACTGTTATTTAAGTCAGGGTGGGCAGGTATTTGTAGCATAAACAAGTCAAAAATCTAATAATAGCTTTTCAGCATATTGTTATTCAAGCTGTTTGAGAAGATCCTAGACTTCTGGACCTTATTTGACCCAGTTTTCAGGATTTAGAAAATGTTGTCCTGATTACAGACCATTATCAATCACAGGGTGTTCATTTTGGCTGTTGTACAATGATGGTCCTTGTCTGGTTGACAGAGAACAAAGGAGGACGTGTTTTCAATTTGTGGTGTTTTCTTTTGTTGTCTGATTTCAGCTCTAATGGCCTTGTAGAATATGGACAAGCAGAATAAGCTTTTAATGTGTGCTTTATAATGACTGATAAAGAAGGAAACAAGCTAGTTCATGCAAGTCCAAAGTGAATACTGGACCTTAATATAATTGCAAAAGTAGTGATGAGTCTGTGTGGAGGAGCTATTCTCTCCCACTTATCCTTTGGGTGTTTCACAGTCTGACAAATGGCTACACAATCCTTCAAACAGTGTTACTCCTAAGCATGTTTGCAGCAACACTGGCTTCTGCAAGTTTGCATAAACAGAGCTTTTTATGGAGGGTTCTGGTGGACTGTACAGTGTTTATATACTCCGCTTTTGCAGTGTTTACAAGACTCAGGTGGGGGTGCGCTCTGATTTGAGAGCGCATAAAGGAAAGCCAGTGTTCATGAGATAGGTATGACGCCAGTGAAGTGACAGTGGTCAAAACAATAGACAGGAGAGAAGGTGCTTGTGTCATATTCATGCAACACTGTGGTTTGTTTGTGTGTAAAATGCTTGTGAAGACAAAGCCTGTGATCTTTCAGGTGAGTGTGTGTATGTGTGTGATATCCCCCTCCAGGTGTGAGGTGTGTGGATCCTGGTTAAGAGCCACTGTACCTGTGTGACTGGCTCCTCCTCTGTTTCCTGTGTGTTTAAGACTGTGGCAGCGTTGTCAGCACCCAGCAGTCTGCGAGCCATCTTCTCCTCATAGGTTAACCTCTGGAAGCAGGGATTAATGGGGTCAGCCTGGGTTAGTGTGTGAGTTGCAAACACACACATTATAAACACACATC
Organism: Apogon talboti; assembly: GCA_037367365.1. Classification (NCBI taxonomy): domain Eukaryota; kingdom Metazoa; phylum Chordata; class Actinopteri; order Kurtiformes; family Apogonidae; genus Apogon; species Apogon talboti. The sequence continues at coordinate 233,383 of JAPQRQ010000019.1, read as the reverse complement.
ACTTAGCTACTGTATCTACGCATTGTGTTAATTAGAGATGTCTGAACCAAACAATATGTCTTCCTTTGAGTGTGTATTAACCTATAAAGACCCAGTGCTACTTTTGTGTCAGTTCCCAAATTAATTTTTCTCTCTATTTAACCAATCTGAAGTGATTTATCACCACTTATTATAATGTTATCCTCTGTATTTTGCATTTTTTTCTGTGTAAATCAAGTATTTTCCTACATTAAATCCTACATTTAATCATGTAGATGTTCATAAAAGCTCAGATTAAAGTTGAGTGTTATTATATCAGAAACAGAGAAAACTGAAGAAAAAG
>JAPQRQ010000019.1:196322-232961 GCA_037367365.1 Apogon talboti | reverse complement strand
ATGATGATACAAGTGGGGATTTCAGATTTGTCAAACTTTAATTTGTTATTTGAATTATATTATAAGAGATATATATAGTATGTAGATCTTGCTTATATGTCACTGGCCTCCATTTTTTGGTAAATATCTGCTTTTGTTGTGTGATATGATGAATTGTAAAACAAATGACAAAGTGCTGGTTGTCTAATGTTTTCAAGATATTTGATAAAGTGCTATTATGTATACACATATGTTTAAGTACATTTATATAATAGGTTTATAAATCTTTGTGACTAGTCAATGTGCTCTCATATACAGACAGTGTTTTAGCTCAGAGACTAAGCCTCCTTTTGGGGAATAGCCATTATTTGAATAATTCATAAAACTACAGCCAACCTGCACTTTGTGACTTAATTTTTCCTTATTAGTGACCTAGATTTGATAAAGTTTGACTACTTTTATTCTGAAAGCATCTTAAGTCTTAGACCAGTGTATCCAGAGCATCACAGAGAAAAGCAGTATAGAAGTGTTAGTTTATATATGAACTGCTTCTAAACTGAACGATGAATTGTTGTTTATCTATCTTTTGTGTGTTTTGTTTTCATTCCTGTTGTGTGTCTGAAATAAGGCTTGGGTTGGTGTGTGTGATTATATATTTCAGTTGAAACATACTGTATATGGTAACATCATTCTTGATTCATCACCATATGTGCTATATATTATATTTTTGTCTGGGAGGACAGATCTAAGAAATGAATCATCTGGACAATCTCTTGAGTGTCAGGTGACGCAAACACAATTTGTCCATTGTAATGAGGAGTTTGAAACAACGGCCTGTGTGGAAATAAAATCCACATTCAGTGTCCTCTTCACACAGAAACTCTATATGCCATTCACACACTCACTATTATTTACAGGCCAAACATGGAGCAGAGAGAATAATAGATTGATGTAACATGTACAGTCTTGAGGTTTGGAAAAATGTGATTAATGGACACAAAGTTCTAGCGCCTGGTGCGTGAGTGTACAGACAGCTCCGACACACAGATCTGGTTTCCTTAACTGAAATAGATTCAAAAATATTCAGTTTCTCAATCTTGTTCCATTCTGTGGAATGAAATCAAATCTTTTGAGGATTATTCAGTTCTATTTTTGGGTGGAATGCTTCTATTTCTGGAGCACCGGATGAGTCAAGTGGGTTGAAGGAAGGTGGGAGTCTAGTGGGATGTTTTTAGGTATTTATTAGAATCCTGTGTGTAATTGTGTCTGAATTTTGAAGGCAGGTCAAAGTGTCATCAGGAGTGGGCTTTCCTCCGTCTACAAGTACGAGTCATTCTCTACGTGGTGACTCACCGATAAGCGAGTCAGAGTGAATCTCCTCTGAGCTCAGAGTCACTTTTTGGTGACACTCTCATGAGATTAGAGTGCATATACATAATGTTGTTTTAACACCCTGTAATTAGCATCTACAAGTGGAAATCGCATGAGGGGAGCGTGTCTAAACGGAGATCCTGTCTGTACCACATGTGCAACCACACACACCGCTTGTTTCACCACAACCAGGGTTAGGATCTAATCAGAGGTTGATTGACCTCATCCGGAAACAATGTGATTGTGAGTATGTGTATTTATCTGTGTGTTTCTCTGTGTTTAACATACCAGGGTGTTCTTTCCTGGGAAACACAGTGTGCTTTCTACGTGCGGATGGCTGAGGCCTGTTAGTTTCCATGCTGTCAACCCCCGGGCCTCGGTGTCTCGCTCCCCTCATCCCTGTGTGTGTCTTTTCATCCCTCTGCTCACCCCACTCTCTCTCTCTTTCTCTTCCAACCCCCTTTTCTGTGTTATGAAGGTCAGCTCTGACAACTCTCTTCCTTATTTGGAAAGTTTCTCCATTCCACGCGGGTCATTATAGTTCGACCGACCAATCCAACGCTTTGTTGGTCTGGTGTCTCAGCCAATCCTGTGACTCCCATGTCCTTTTAAGGACTGCCCATCTCTGACTCGGGAGGTTGATGTGAAATTATCTGCTTTCCTGCTCTCTTCTGCATCTGGTGACTTCATTTTGCCTTTTAACTCAATCTTTTCTCTTTTTCTCTTAATTTGTCTCAGCAGCATTCAGTGAAATACTCCTTATGGGACTGATCTGCGGTCAATTGGACTTTTGAGGATGACAAACCACAACCAAAGGCCTCAGTGTGCAGCCAGGGCCATATGTGGTTCTTTAACATGCATGTTTCCTCCTTTCCATAAAACCACAAGCAACACCTCGACAAGAAAGTGATTGTTAATACTTCATTAGAGAGTTCATGTCTTGCACCTCGTAAACACAAACAAACTGCTGAGAGGAAGCTCTGAGTCACAGCGCAGATATGCGACAAATCCTGGCAGACAGAGCTCCTTGCTCAGCAATGCAACACAATGATAAACACAGACACTGCACTGATTGAACACAACAAGCCTTGAGAAATCCTACTAAGAGTGTGATATGACAAAAAATACACAAGGACAGACAGTCAGAATCAATCACCTGCTGCGGCTTCATTCGTACAATACATTCTGTGTGTGTGACATTGGGAGAATGATGAGGACTGTTGGCAAGGAGCAGTTTGTTGCCTTCAGTTTGTGTGCCGTCCCCCTGACAACAACCTCAGTGGGGTTAAAGAGGTTTGGAGCTACTGCAAAAATCATTTAATCTCGCTGGTATGGCAATTATGTCAGTGGATAGGGATTGAAATGTATAAGGTCAAGCTGCATGCAATACAGGCCACATTAAAGTGGATTAGGCCATTCCTCATCTTTATCACTGTGCTATGTAAGTATGCTGTGGACGGAAACAAAACTTTTAAAAGTGTGTAAATGTCACACATGGTGTAACTTACACACAGTTGGCATGTTGTTCTAAGCTCCTGCATGTAGAGGATCATAGACTGTGTGTCTCTGTCTGTTAGCACTCTGTAATAATTCATAAAATAACTGGATTTTAGTCTGTTTTATATTGTATTGAGATGACATAATCGCATTGGTCAAAATTAATGATGACAGGCAAAATATGCTTAAATACTAAAATATTTAACACCAGTGTAAAATATTAATATTTGAAGTATGTTACTGCCAGTATTATAATTAACTGCATGTGTGGATGTCATAATTTTTTTTCATGTGACAGCTTTGCTTTTAGAAAGCTGAGTGTAACAGTGGCGAAAGTACTTTTACTCAATTGCTGCACTTGAGGACAAATGTAAAGTGCTTGCATTTTACTTAAATATTTCAATTTTATCCACGTGTTTACTTCTACTCCACTACATCTCAGAGGCACATACAGTACTTCTTACTCCACCAGATTTGTCTCATAACTTTCCTATTTTTCACACTGCAGATTACAGATTTCATCCTTTTACCTTCCATTAAAATTCATGCATCAGTAAATGTGTTCAATATTTGTGATAAACTAAAAAACTGATTGCTCTTTCATGGGCTGCGAAAAAAATCCTCTTTCTTAATCTAAATAAACTCATAATGCTTTTTTGAATTAGTTGCAGAATACATTGTAATGCAGCATTGACATGAATCAAAAAACAGTATATATAATAGTGAAACACTGACAGGGACCATACTACTGCACAATGACATTTACATTATTATATTTCAAGCATAAAGCTAGTATCTGATCTAAATACTACTTTGTGTGCTGTGTATACATGTGCAGTGCCACTTGGGGGATTTACATTGTGCACTTAGGGATGAGCTTTTGCACTGGCTGCACTGTGGTGTGATACCAACTGTCAGGTGGTCTAACGACGTCTCTTCTGATTTTATGGCAATGACAATAAACTGAACTGGACTTTGACCACTGGGCTACGATGTGCATCCTTGATCTCTGATTTTGTTAGTCAGACTCTTGCACCTCAGATATATCACTTTAAAATGCTGTATTACTAATGGGCCCACTGTTATTCATTATAAAACAGGTCCTTGGTTTGTTTAAAGCCACTCAACCACCAACCTTCAACCACTTATTCAATCATAGTGACTGCCCTGACACAAATCCTCAGTAAAAACAATGTAACCTGAATCAATCTAGCTTTAGTTTTAATTCCAAAAACATTAAAGTCACTGAGAAAGAGCTAAATGAGGTTCCTGTAAGGTGCTGGTGTGTGTCTGTTTTTCATCATCGCTAATCTTACCATATGGAGTAAAAATGAACATTTTTCTAGTGAGAGTTCTGTTCTCACATAAAAAGCACTTTGTGGAACGCCATCCGTGCAAGAGAACAATTTCAACTGTCAAAGTTGATTCCTGGTCTTATGAAAGAGAGATTAGGCTGTGGAATGGTTTAAGGGATAATTGTTGCCTCTGCTTCATTTCCTGACGTATGACACTCATCCAGACATTATCCCAGCCTATAATATAATGCTTTCCCCTGTTATCACAGTCAGTATCATGGTGGTCACACCTTGATGTGTGGTCACTTCTGACTGTCTTGTCCTTTGGTTGGTATTCTTGTCTCTCATTCTCAGGCACATAGAGGTGATTTGTCAACATGATGATCCGAAAAACATTATTTACGAGCACCGCTGTTATAAAACAAGTGAAAACTATCTATACTAGTGAAAACTATGTCATAATACAGGAATGAAGACTGAAAAACATTCTTGTGAAAAGTCACACCAAATAAATATGAACCATTATCAGTACAGGAAACTGCAGAGAAAACCAGCGGCACCAACACCTCATCCATCAAAAACATCTACACATGCGTACATGGGTGAACACACCGTACCCCAGGTGTTATCAGTGTGTTATGATATGACTTTATTGATGGCCACATGTGAATATTTACACTAAGCCGTGCTCCTTTAGTTGTACAAAGGTTGAGTTGTCTTGGTGAATCAAAAGGCACTTTAACTTTGTCTAACACGGTGATGACTGTGTTGAGAGCAAAGTCTGACTTATGCCTCGTCTCATAATATTATCTCTTATTTATGCAGGGTTTCCAAACCTGTACAGGTCTTTATCAAAGTCTTGTAGACAGGTCACATTACACATCTGCTCAAAGAAATACATCACTTTAGCTGAACCTTTTACTTTTAGGTTATTACTTTATAAATGGTTTAGAAGAATTCAGTATTTGGTGTTTAATCATCAGCATATGTTAATGCTCCTTCCATTTGACATATCTGATTACATCATATCAAAGTATCAGACTTATATACTAAGGATTTGGCAATGTCGTGGTGCTGATATAACATATGACATCAGTTGCACTGCTTACTGGATAATGGAATTATTGAAAAATAGACCCAGACAGGGTCCTGGTCATCCTGAAGGGCTTTATCTTGCAATAACAACAGCTCATTGTACATTATCCCACTTCATACCTGAATATTTTGCTTCTGCGGAGTAAAACAGACATTTATGCTCGATGCTTGGAGCTGAATTTGTTATACAGAAATAACAGGCCATTGAGCGCCGTGATGAACTGATGATCAAATACTCAACAAAACCATATAATAAAGTGGTATACCTGTATGTATAGTGATGATTCATGTTGGCTGGTGTCTTTGTAGCTCATGAATGAATGAAGATATGCTGCACATTTTATAATGGACCTTCCTCTGCTGGTTTATAAATAGTAGTAACTTATTAGTACATGATCTAATACGATGACTAGAGTAAGAAATGCAAATAGAAAGATCTGAGATTTAACAGGAGACATAGATAAAAAATGAATGAGTAACTTGATTAAGTCTGAAGCAATGTATGAATTGTTCATTAATGACTTACAAAGTGTTTCTTTTTTGTTTCTATGTAGAGTTACTTTACACGTTAAAAGAGAATCTGCCTCTATTTTCTACCATGTGATAAAAGAATCTGCTTTCTTTCTAAACCTGGGGACTGGTCCACATCTAACTTGCCAAACTCTGCCTCTCCCTTGAGAATTTCCTTTGATTCTTATCCTGATGTCTGGCATCAGCACTGGGCATCAAACCCAAATACCTACCAACCCTGTTCTCTCTTCCTTCGGTACAGAAAAACAGCAGGACTGTTTTCACAGTTCAGGTCTCCTGTAGTCTCTCCTGCCTGCCAAGTCACACAGCTACTTCCTTCATCTCAGCTCACTGTTATTGAAACAGAAATCATCCCTCACATGGGTTTCTAGTGTGTTATTCCTATGACTTAGGTTAATTTATTCTAGATTTGTGAACATGAATACATCTCATTTATGGCTATAAACACTGGTGTTAATATGTGATATCATGTATATATCGTAACAGATGCCATGAAAACTCAAAGTGATTTTAAGGATATCAGCATGACCAGCATTTACCTGGGTGTAAAATGTGAACTGAAAACTTCAGGAATAATTCCCATTGGGGATTACTCTCATGTCTAGGCACTTTTGCCTCTAGCTACCTGAACTGCACACTAAAACACTTAAACTTCATCCAGTGATCGTGCCTTTATGGATATGTAGTTAAAAGGTCACAGTTTCCACTCTGTTTATTGAAGGTAAAGCAATTCAACAAAGTGGTTCATTAAAAACTCTTGGTACTTATTGCAAAGAACTGTAAAATGTGGAGGTTTCGCTAATGTCCCACAGCAGCGTGTGACTGAGAGAAGAAATATTAAAAGCGTAAACCCACTGACAGGCATTATTTGAAGCCTCAGTGGGCAGCACCTGTCCCTGCACATAACCTGAGGAAACAGAGCACAGTCTGGCACAAACATGACCTTTGGTTAATGACAAGGCTGCTGTGTTTTTACTATGTAATTACAGAATTTAAGGGGGAGGGGGCAGGAGAGGGACGGTTTAGGCTTCCTAATTGGTTCACAGCTTGGAGCTGATTGTTTTTAGCAGTGTTTCATGTTGTTGTTGTTGTGGAAAACTCCAGGAGAAGCAGCTTTACTGTTATCTATTATGAGAAACAAAAACCGGAGGTAGACCAACCTCTGGAGACAAAGGTAAGTATTTAGAATGTCCACATTTGTCATAGCTGAAAGATTTGGGGATATGATTTGTAAATAATCTTTTTGTCTGCGAAGTATGTTTCACATTTTGGTGTCATGTGATCCATTTATTCACATATGACATTTCCCTGAACACCATTTACACATTTTCTATTCTCTCATGATGATGACTAATCTCATCCAGAGCATCACCCTCACAGTTGAATATTTACCTGTTATTTTCTGTCTCCTCCTCTATATTCTCAGCTCTGGAAGCACAGAATTAAAATGTCATAACATTTACATTAACAAAGATACAACAGCACCCATCAGCAGGACCATTTCCAGCACACATGCCATGGAATTGGACTGTGCAAAGCAACAACGAGGCTTTACTGTTCTGTCACAAACTCTGGCCTACATGCAGTGGGTCACATAGAGAAACAGTAAACCCTTGGGTTCTACCCTTCATAAATCTACACACCAAGGTCATTTTTGTGAGGCAAAAAAAAAAGCAGAAATGCTATGCAAGAACAGAAAGATGAAGACAGATTACTTTGGTAAAGCACGGGCACTACTGTGAAAAAATCTTTATCAATACTTTTTGATACAATATTAACTTAATGAAAATTACAAATCATTTAGTTCCTCAGCTGGTTTAAGTGAAGTCATTTGTTTCTGCACTCCAGTATTTTATAACAGACAAAATAAGCCTCTTTGCTACAACTAGGTGTCATCTGCTATAGTATATTTAATAAAAATGTATAATATACCTGTGTACTGTGTTGCACTGATGCTAATTAAGTTTACTTTAGTATATTTGGTATCAAATGAAAACACATTTTTGATACTCAATAGTTTCAAAGCAATTTGGTTAAGTATCACATTCTGGTACCACACTCCTATTCAGGTTTGATTTTAGATCAGAAACATATTTATGATGCCTGGAGGTTCAAAATACTCAGGGGTGTAAAGATAGAGTTTAGGCCCATGAACCGAGAAGGGAGAACCGACCCAGAACAAGACTGATTACACGACATATGGAATTAACTTTATAATCTCTTGACAAGGTGAACTCATCTCCATCATTGTTTTCGATGTTTAAGGAGTAGTCAGTGGCAATCAATATCAAAAATATCAAAATGATATGCATATTTTATCTAAAATATAAATTTCATCATGTGACAGGACAATGCAATAAGGTAGCTAGTTTAGGTTTAAAATCTATTTAAACTGAGCTCCATCTGCATGCCAAGTGAGCAGTAGCTACCATGCACTATGCTTGTCTTACTAACCTTACACTACTAAAAATGCTCATCAAGTTTCTAAAGTGTTCCTGAATGTATGATATTGAATAAAAGGAAAAATTTCCAGAGAAATTTTATCAGCAATTTAGATAAAGCCCATGCACAAGAGACTTGTTCACAGCAGATATCCAAAAATACCAGGCCATTGAAAACAAAGCAATATGATGCCCAACTGTACTCTATTAACAGTGACATCCTACCTGATCCCTGCAGAGCTAGCAGAAAAGGTGCAAAGGAAAAAAAATACAATGGCTGTTTCCTGGGCTGGGCATGCAGTCTGAGGTCAGACAGAATCAACTGGAGCCATCCAGAAAAAGCCACACAGATCTGTTTACAGCCACAGACAGAAAGACGGCAGCTGGCAGGCTCGGCCTGGCAAACACGATGCCACACTGACACCGGCACAAAGGATGGGGGAATGCTTTTGTTCTAACAAGACCTGGGATTCCCCCTTTAACCCTTTCACAAAGTGGAGACATATAGTTGACCTCAGACAGGCCTCCTAGACTGTCTACACCCCCCCACAGGTGACTAGCCTTCCCCCGGGGCACTTGGGACATCACAGGTACTCACAGCTTTGGTTTGGGCTTGATGGGCAGTGGAAGAGCGTCCCTCCCAGGGGATGGAGACAGCTTGCCTGGGGTCGGAGGTGAGTCTGGTGCCACCTGGGCTGGACTCTGTGCTTTGACTGGGAAATCTGTAGCAGGCTCAGACAGCGGTAGAGGTGGTGGAGGAGGAGGAGGAGGTGGAGGTGGTGGGGGTGGTGTGGTCACTTTAGGCATCATGGGAGGTGACGGTGGACTCGGAGGTTGACCGTTCTGGACAGATCCCTTCCCCTTGTCCTCCACCTCTGAGCCCTGAATCTGAACCGGAGGCAGGGCAGACACACTGGGCCAGATCTCCAGCTCCTTGGTATGGACAGCTTCAGCGCCGGGCTGAGGCAGCGTCTTGGGTGGCAGCTCCAGGAGGCTGATCTCTGTGGGTGGGGGAGGAGGGGGGAAAGCTGCCGCATCCTCAAACCCTGAGCTATCACCAGACATGCCATTACTGGATGAATCTTCAGCTGCTGGGGCAAACAAACAAGAGGAAAGTGGAAAAAGTCAAACATTAATGTTTAGTTTTTCCTCTGTAAAGAAGATTACGCATACAAGTCTGTATCATCTGATCTAAAGCGGCAGCTGTGTCCAGTCAGGCTGAAGCCACTTCTGTTTATTCAGCCTTTCCTTAAACTGAGCAGTGAGTCCTGTACAGTAGAAACACAGTTAAGTCTGTGGGAATACACTGAAATATGTACGCTCTGCTGTACTCACACAGAGCTGCTCAGCATAAACAGGACAAAGGATCGACATCTTGGTGGCAGAGATAATAAAACATCTTTTTTAAATGATCTCAAACCACATGGGAGACACGGGGCTATGTGAGGTCAGAGAAATGATGAAGCCCTGATTCATTTGCAAAAATACAATCGCTTTGGGGAAAAAGTATTCAGATTTCATTCATTATTTTGTAACAAGAAATCCACCTTTTGAAAACAAGATCATCTCTTACATGAGGATTTAATAAGCATTTTATGCAATATAATAATCCTTCACATCTGAGGTACTATTTGAAGGTTGAGAGGAAAAAAAATTGGCAATGCAAGGGTTTAGCTTAAATGGATGTGAAGCAAAGGAAACTGTCAAATAAAGATTAACATATCCCCCCCAAAAGCCTTGATATCCTCTGAATGTATTCCAGATGTGTTATCCAGACTCAGACTTATTGTTATAAATGGCATTTTAAATCCAGACATGATTTGAGTGTTTTCAGGTGATGTCAGTGATGTGTTGGGTTTTTTTTTAACCCCAGATGCTACCTTCGTGTGTGTGTTGACGCACCTGCAGTGACAGTGAGTTGGGCTGAACTGTTGACAGAGCCATAGGGATTAGACGCCGTGCAGGAGAACAGACCTCCGTCCTCTGGAAAGGCCTCGGCTATCACTAGTGTGCAGATCTCCTCTGGAAAAAAAAGGCAAATATCCGTTCACCTCCAAAGATCAGACAGTAATGACATTTGATTTATAGCCTGAGATAAGTCACAATGTTTGGGAGAACTAAGTGGAGGATGAATTGAGTCATTCCCCCGAATGTGGACAATAGATTGACGTTAAAACAAATGAAGATGAATATGTCATTCACTTTCAGACATGCAGAGATCAGAAGCACAGATGTTCCTGAGTGACTCACAGCATGAAAGTAACACATCAAATGACCTGAGTCACACAGGTAGGAAGTGTCTGACATCAATTAGTGTGTGTCATTGTTTATCTGTGACAGTGAGTGTGTGTTTGTGTGAGTTGAAGTTTGTCGGTATTGGGGTTTCACATACTTTCCCAATGGTCTGACCACAGTAGGTGTGATCATTTGCTGTAGTCAGGATCAAGTGAAAGGTTGCAGCTGATAATGAAGCCATTGATTATTAACATCATCATCATCATTAGCAGCAGCAACGTCATCTCCAGACACCAGATAATAACGCATTACTAATTTTAACCGCTGACTGTTGGTGGGAAGAGGTGACGTACCTGATTCGGCTGCAGATCGGGGTTCTGGTGCACAGGATGTCAAAGGTAGGGATGAAAGGAGAAAAAAAAGAGAGATTTTGCTGATTCATATGTAGAGTATTGGTTAAGTAAGTGCTAAAATACAATGTTATAACAGTGATGGAGTGTACAAATTGCAGTTGCCTACCTGTATTTACAATTACTTTACTACTTTCCTTTTTTTCTATTGTACATTTCAGCCTTAGATACTAACTTTATGGATTTTTCTTCCGCTTCCTGTCCAGTATAACCTAAGTATCTACAAATGATAAATTGAAGGATTAAGTGCTGAAAAACTGCTTCATCTTATCATATATAAGCACTTCAACACTCAAAAACTCTCTTTGGCTTAGCTGGAAATACTGTATATTATCACAAAACTGCAAACAGGCCTGTTTTTCTGAGACCACAAATATGACAGTGATACTACAAACGTGTGGATTAACCTCCCTTACATTATGTCCTCCTGAGAGCCAGAAAAGTACAAGTTTTGGCTTTTTTATGTTAAATAATTGCCTTCATTGGAAACAGCATGATGCAACAGATTGTTTTATGGAACGTCCTTTGCAGTGGACAGTGACTCTTGTCCCCTACAGAGGACAAAAACGCCACAAATACATTGATGGGTCTCAGGAGGATATAAAGATCTCAGCCTTAAATATCTACCACACTAAAATGCAACATACACGTTAATGCTGCAATAGAGTCCAAAAACATTATATTTACTAGAACCATTTTACTGCACAATGGCTGCTTTTATTTTTCATACTTTAAGAATAGTTAGCTGAGAATACTCTGATACTTTTGCTACAGTGAAGTAGGTATTAGCTAAATATTTTGAATGCCTGACATTTTCTTGTACTCAAGTATATTCCCAGTGTGGTGATGACGCGTCTTTCACCACTGTGTTACATCATAGTAGAATGTCTCACTTTTTTGGAGAATCCGAAAATCCGGGGAGTCGAGGATCTCCTCTCCCTGTCGATACCATCGGACCTGCAGAGGAGGGCTGCCACGGACCCTGCACTCCAGGACCACCACCTGGCCGTCCGATGCCAGAGCGTCCTGCAACATCTGCACAGAAGTGGAATAAATAACATTAAAATCCAATTTCTGCAGAAAATGTGCACTACCAGTCAATATGACAGTGTGAAATGTTGTGGAGTGTAAAACTGGAGCATGTGTAGAGTGATGGAGAAGCTGTTGTTAACATGGTCAGGGCTGTAGACTAGAACATCCATCAACAAGAGGCTTTCAGTCCATGTGTGTGTCTGAGCTTCTCTCTTTGTGTTTGGGACAACATGTGTGTGTGTGTGTGTGTTTGTGTGTTGTATCGATGACATCACGGCGTAGGCTTCACTTCAGGCGGACATCCTCTCATTGAGATGATTAAAGCCTGTGACAGTTTTTAAAGAAGGCGGGTGGGGGTGAAGAAAAACAAATGTCTTTCTGTAATGAGGTGGAAAATGATTTAGGAGCTGACTGGCTGGATGAGAGTGAAAAGAGACCTGACCCTTGTGGGTTTTGGCAGGGCCGTTTGAAGCTCTGCCTCGGCCTGTTTCAGTCTCGCCATCACAAGGCCCGTAGCCTCGGGGAGAGGGAGTGAGGGGCTGTCGGGGGAGTGTTGAAGAGTCTGAGCTGGAAAGGGGTGTTCTTGAGCAGGAGGAGGGGCTCTCATTGAAGTCTATGTTTTATCTGACCCCCACTGCTGAAAGCCACAGCACTGCATACTGTTATTACAAGAGGAGTCTGAGTGTATGTGTGTCAGTGTGCGTGTGTTCCATCCTTATGATACAAAAGAATCTACAAAAGCATGTGTAGACCCTGACCACATACTGTACCTCTGCTCTGGTTTGTGGCTCAGTTCTAATTGTACACACAGTATGAAATTTATACCTGTAGGGGTCTCTCAATCAAAACAATAACAAAAGAGGTAGTTTGGTGACATTATGAAGAAGTGTGGGATCATGGGAGTTGTTGTTTTAGGAGTATTGTATTTGTAGTGACTCAGACAGAAATCGCAGATGCAGACGATTAACACATATATAAGTTTTATTCGCATCACATTTAGCGACAAATATTCACGTTTAAATGAAATATTCATGTGTCTAACAGAATGTCAAATTCAACATTAGGTGAGTCAACTTATCTAATGGGAAAGTATTACTATTATTATTGACATTATGTTACTGGACACATTTGTTTGGTGACAAACTGTTGGTCACTGCCACTGGTTGTAAATTGTAGTAAACCAATAAATATTGAGAAATATCAATAAAGTTGCTCTCTACTAGATTACCACTTTACAAAATGGTGTGGAAATAAAAAAAAGATGCACTGTGGCTAAATATGCAAAAAATACAACTGTATTAGTTTTAGTGTCCAGTGTTTAGCATTTATTCCCAAAATGGGGATACGCACTACTGACAAGTGACAAATTAAAATGACATCCTTGTCTTAATATGACAACAGTAAGTACATAAGTCAAAATATTGTGTACAATAACATAGGTGTAGACCTTTTAAATATATATTATTGTTGAACTTTGACATATTATGCCTTCAAGGGAATCTTGGAAATATTTGAAGTAATAGTGTGCTTCCAACTATTGCATTTGGAAACAGTTTTCGGAAATCCCTTTCATGTTTCAATATGGCAATGTTCCTCTGCACGAGGTCATAAAGTACGTAAAGAAAATGATTTTTCTAGTTTGATGTGGGAGAAACTGAGCGGCCTCCCCAGAGCCTTACTATGCTGTGCAGTACCATCTGCACGACAGCCCTTATCCTCCAGCTCAGCATCAAAAACGAACTGAACAATACTGAGTGCATGCATTTTTGGACTGAAAATACATTATATGTATTAGTCTGTCTACTTCTGACCATGTACTCTGTGTAGGTAGATGTACCTTGGTGAACACAGGAGGACCTGACACATCAGCACCATACAGTGATGACACAGGACTCTGCACCTGGAAGACAATGAGTTTACTTATTGGTTAGACATGTCAATGAAAACCTTTTTACGTGTGTTTATGACTGTGTCTTTAGTGGATGCTACTGTTGGTGTCTTACCCTCTGTGGAGGCTGAGATAAAGACTGGACCAGAGTCGAGCGATGAGGAAGGACCTCAGGGGTTTTGGGTGATGATGAACGTATTGTCAGGGACATTGAAGTAGTCTTCTTCTGAACTCTAAAATACACAGAGCAAAACTTACATTTTTGTGGCATGATACATTCCTAAACTCTTAATGGACTTGGTTATAATAGGATCCTTTTATAAAGTAAATTGTCTCTACAGCAATTAAGATGATATCAGCTATCTTGGATTGTATGTGTAAACAGAAAGAGAACCAGGAAGTTTTTCTGATAACAATCAAAACATTTGGTCAGCTAAAATATGCAAGTAGAGGACATAGTGGACACTACTGTGGTTTGTGCACAATCCTCAAAACTGTGATTGAAAAGGTTAAAATATGCATTTGTATTCAGACTGGAACAACATAGTGACAGACACTGGTCTACCAAGACGCTGTCTCGACCAAAATATTATGTATATCCAGCAAAAGAGAAAAATTAGTGGAGAAGAAAGTGGAGAAAGGATAAAATCGCATTGGAAATGAATGCAAGGTGATTTTTTTTGCCAAATTAACACTGTGTGTGTGTGTCATTATATAGCTTGTCGTGCTGGGTCAGGGTTATGGCTCCTTAAGGCCCTTTTAAGGGTCTAGTTAAACATGAACAGACGATGGGCCCGCTGAGTTAACCTGCTCAGGAGTTCATTGGGTCAAAGGGTCATGGGGTCACAACAGAAACACACATACTGAGGCATGGCTCCTGATTTGGACTTTGACACTCCTCCTTCTCCGTCTGAATCTGATGATGACGCTCCTGCAAGAATTAAGTCAAAGATGGTCACACACCACTTGAATAATAAAGTAGATTGATTAAACACTAGTCCCCTCATTACTACTTTTTTCTCTTTGGTTGTTTCAGAACTAGAACTGTCCTGATGAATGCCACTTTTCATTTCTAACCTTCAATGTAAACCTCTGCAGATGTATTATCTGCTCCGAGGCTGTTGGAGGCCACGCAGGTGTAGCGCCCGGTGTCGTCCTCAAAGGCTTCAGAGATCACCAGAGTATGCAGGTCACCATCCCTCCAGATCTGGATGTCAGGAGAACTGTGCAGCTCACGGCCTTCGCAGAACCACCTGAATGAGGATCAATAACATTTTAATTCTACCCCAGTTTGCATCACTAAGATGTGTGATTGATGAAAATGTATCCAGTAGTTTAGCCTGTGCTTGAGTGGTGTGTAGCATTATTAACAAAAAAAAATCTAAAAATCTAAAATCTACACTTGAACTTGTTAAGCTGCATTTATTCTCTCATACATGACTTTATATTCAGCTTGACTTGCACAAAATTAAGCAGCTTTGACCATCGTGTTTGTTTCCAACAACCACTTTAACATGTAACTTTGAACAGAGTTAAAATAAAAAGGCTAATCTGCTGACCCAGAGAACCAAAGCTTGTCAGACACAAGTCTTTAATATCACATATTATTATTTCACCATTGTCTTGTGGCTGAGTATTTTGGTAAGTTTTAGCCAAAAGAAATATATATTCCCGTAAAGAAAGAAAATTTTAATCATAGACTGCAGGTAATAGAGATCATTATTGAAATGCATGCCTCTTTTAAATAAAAATTTTTCCTGACAAAAAAAGGCGATGACAAATACTCCAACTTAAGTATACCTTTGGTGAATATGATGGAGCCCTGCCAATGTAGCACACATCAATAAGTACTCACACGGCCCCTCGGGGCATATGTGAGTTTCCACGTCTGTCAGTCATCAACCACCCTGAGGTAGTGACGAGACGCAGTATTACGGGAAGCAGGAACACCCTTCCCCTCCTTCCAATCAGAGGCCTGTGTGTCTGGACAGGCGCCTGGGCCCGGTACCACATCCCCAGAGTCTGTAAAACACTGGCATTGTTCCCTGATTTGTGACCCAACCAGCAGTGGAACGTAACAGAATACATTTACTAAAGAAATGTACAGAATGCACTTCAGTACAAAATCTGAGGAACTTTCATTTTATTTAATTATTTCCATTTTTTTATGCCACTTAATATTTGTACTACACTGCATCTCCATGGCTAATGTTAGCGTTTTTACTCCCTTTCATTTATCTCATGGCTTTAGTTAAATATTAATGATTATTTTTTACAAAAAACAAAATCAAATGTAGTTTTTAAAAATTATTTGACTGCATTAATGATTTTTATTTGTCTTGGTTTATTTGTCTAGCCCTCTGAATAATTGTGGAAGCATTTCTCACTATTTATCTCACTATTTTATTAGATTTTATTAATCAATCAATCAATCAATCAATCAATCAGTCAGTTAAGAGTGAAAACAATCAGGAGATGAATCCTTATGAATATAATTATTAGTTGCAGTCCTACACAAAAACAGTTCACAGGGAGCTTCACTTAAACCAACTATAAAGGTAGCACTGGTCTAAAGTTTTTTGGGGATAATCAAATAGCTTCAGAGATAAAAATGTGCTAAATCTTACATAATTTGATAAGATGAATTGGGAAAAAAATGACATAAGTGCTGATTGGTTGATGTTTTCAAGATATACGTATGTTAAAGTGTCATTACATACAGTATATACATGTACATACAGGTTTATTTACATTTATATAATAGACTCATAAAGCTTACACAAGCAGGAATCTGAAAAGTAAATGTATTCTAATGTCCAGATAGTGGTATCCAATAGTTATCTTAAAAACTACTGCCAACCTGTACTTCTGACTTATATTTTCCTTATTAGTGACTCAAATTTTGGTAGGTTTGACCACTTTTATTGTGGGCGAATTTTGCTTGTAGACCAGGGTCAATAACTAATTCTATTTCTAAGTGATGTCTTAAATGTCTCAGTTGTCTACATCCATGCAGCCTGTACTTTGATTTAATTGTAGAGAACTGGGGTCACATTTTGACAAAAATCCTTCTTCATTGCATCTCTTGTACTCCTCTTTATCTGCAGCAGTAACAACACAAGCTTAGAAATAGTGTCAGCTAGTGTTAAATAATCTCATGTGCTGGCTATTTTACTGGACAATGACTGAAATTTCATTTTAGACTTTATATACTGACACTGATGCTGATAAGACTTATATACTTATATCCTTCAAATAAGGTTTAGATGCAGAGCTTTGACTGTGAATTTTTACTTCAGAATCTGAATATTTCTATCACTGGCCACAGCAGGGATGAGCTTCCCAGCACAACCAGCACTTTGGGGTTATGACTAAATCAGACCCCCCCCCCACCGACAGCACTGTGTTCCCACATCAAATACACGATCAAACAGACATGATCAGATTCCAAACACACTCACAGAAATGCTGTGTTCATTTGTCATGATTTTAGGGACTCTGTTAAATGAGTTTTTAAGCACATTATGGCACATCTGTTTAACACCACACTGACACTCCACACTCTATGCAGCACATCGCCATCATAAAAAAGAGGGAATACATGTCGTGTTCACCTCCCGACCTCCTCATTGACAGGGGGAGGGTCAGGAATTCCCCAAATGCCTAAAAGGAGCAGCTGTTCTGTCCGTCCGCAGCTCTGACCTGAGGACATACCAGCTGACTTGGAGATCTGTATAAAACTTCCCAACATCCGTCTGCATGGTCATTACTTGATTTTATACACTCTGCTGCATCAGTCAAGCAGGTCAATGCCTGTTCCAGAAACCAATCCATCAGCCGTGATATTCAGACGGCTCTTCATACTTGAGGATTTACACCTGACAGAGTGGGTGTGGGCGCAGAGAGTCAGACAGAATGTGAATGAATGCTAAGCACAGGAACAGGAGGTGCATGAACATGATGAGTCAGGCCAGGCCAGACAGGAGAAATTATACGCTGTGTCACCATTTAGACAGATCCCACCGCGCCGTTCATCAGTGGCGGTGACAGGTAGAGCAGTGCAGAGGCTTGTCGCTCCGTTTCTGCTTTCTCTCCCTCCCTAGTACAATAGACTTCACAGGGAAGTGCCTCTGCCTTATCACCTGACGAAGTGAAACTACGGAAACTTGGCCGGCTCTATCGCTCAGCCAGACGCCGGTGTGTTAAACGATAGGAAACAGACTGTGACACGAGACTAATGAAGAGCTGTTCATGGCACGAGCAGGGAGACTTTATCCACCGGCCTGTCAGGCCTGGAGGCAGCGCAGTCCAAGACTCATCTGCCACACTTGAACCAGCCGAGCAGCTGTCTGAGCATCAAACACATGATCCAGACAGAGAAAGGATGAGACAACAGGGATCATATATAACTCGACTTTGTTATGTGACAGGGGCCAAATTCTTTGGTACAAAACTGACAGCAGCCAGCGATTCAGATTTTAAAAGTTTATTGTTTGAGCAAACCAATATGTCTGTGTGGTTTTGAAATCCATTTTCCCGGATTACAGCCAGACAGGGGAAAAGGGAAAACAACTCGTTTGGGAGACTGCCATGTCTGCTGTGAATTTGCTTGGGAAACTCAGGTTTCTTTTGTTGGTAAAAACCTCACGACTTTCTTTTAAGTCATTCGCGGCATTAATCAGAATGGGCCACTTTAGATTTTGCAACCATATGCTCTCAGTTCCATCACATGTGTGCTGTACAATACAAATCCCTCTCAGTGTAGGAAAATCATTTCTGAGCACTGGTAAATTAAACACATAGAGGAAGGGGTTTATTGTAACACATGACATCATTTAACTAATGACTATGGTTTCGGGATGGGGGATGCCATGGCTGTTGGAGGTACTGTAGTTGTGTGTTTTGTGTAGGTGTGTAACTTTTACAAAAAGCAGAAGGATATGTTTTCCACACATTGGCCTGAATCTGTCCAGACCTCAACAGAAGAAAATACAGCACTTCCATACAGTAACATGTGAACAGTAATGCAAAAAGAGTTGTGTTTCAATCATTTGACACTGACCTATAAGTCATGCTTTTTTTTTTTTTCAATTAAAAGCTTTCAAGTAGTTTTCCATTCTGAGCACGTCTCATACTTTTACCAGGCTTTCCCCGCTGAATCTGAAACACAGACCATCTGCACATTAGGAGTAAAGCAATGGAAATGTAGATCTGTTTGGGCACAATTTGATGAAACACAGAGCAGGGCACAGGACTCATCGTTTCGTGCTCCTCTGAGGGTTGACTGAACATAAACTCGGAAGAACAGACCATTCCAAACAAGCAGAGCAATAAACCCCCTTATTAATCAACCTTAATGATCCACCATTATGCATAATTACTGAGTAAACTCATTTAGAGACAGACGGTAATGTTTATTTAATCCCTTCTCCATTTCTGTGGAATGTGCTGAACGTGGTGGGGCAGCTTGTAGCATTTCTTACATCGGAGGAGCGGGGACTTTGTTGAGTCATACACAGTCTAGGAGGAGAAGGAACTCAACCATCAATAGCCTCATTTGGAGGGGAAGCAGGGTGAGGGAAGAAATTTCTTGGCAGAAAGTAGCCTTAACCACCCATTTCCTCTTAATACAATACCATTATGAAACACAGCTATTCAGCACATGCATACGAAGTATCTGAGTAAACAATGTTCTTGGTAGCTCCTCACCTTTTCGCTCATCACAACCCCAAGCCCAGGTGGTGACTAAACATCCCACCATCAACACCATCACCGTCTCTCTGAATAAAGATAGCATGTGAGAAACCAATTATAAGCAATTGAGGCCAGATGATGCTTCTGATAGCAACGGGAGGACTGTCCCGTTCTCAGGGTGCACTTCACACTAAACTCGTCACATAGGGACGAAGAGAGCATTCCACAGGGAGAGGCCAAACCAGAGCCTGTTGCCCCGGCCTCTGAAAATGCGTGCTGAGGGCCACACTCTCCTCGTCTGACCCTGTTGTTATTTGCTGCAGTTGATGGAAAATTTTATGAAGCAAAGCTCAGTTTCACCACAAACCCAAAACGAGTGGAGGCCAGAGCACAGAGGGAGGAGAAAAAGAAAGGAGGAGGGATTCATAGCACAATAACCTCAATACAACTTAAAAATGACAGCTGTGGAGGGACACACTTAACACCAAAGGACCCATCAGGATTGGATATCATTCACAGTAGACTAGGTGTGTGTACTTCATCTAAATCTTTGTTTCTGTTTGCTCTGATGACTTTGCTCCTACTGTTTCAGTTTCCAGGCTACCAACCACAAAAGTCAACCAAAGTGCAACTGGACAAGCAGAGCGGCATCCAGGCTGTCTTTATCCCTAATTACAAACTACAATAGAGGTCAACTGAAACTGCCCAAACTCTACAGCAAGCAATGTCGGTTTTATTACCCACGACAGAGAAATCTCCTAATTCATGCAAACACAAGATGGAAAGCAGATTAGGTTTCCTCTTTCCCATGAATGCTGACTGAAACCAACAATGAATGAAGGTCTATAAGCCTCAGTGAAAGGTCTGCAAGTACAACCTCACTATAGCTGCAAAATATTTCGATCCTACCACAGTCCTTATTACAGTAATTTTACATAATTGCACATAATGCATCATTTACCTGCCCTCCAGTTATGTAATCGTACGAATATTGGTATAATAAGCTAATAAGGCTGAAATGTGGGATACACCAGAACATCCCATCACAAAACCTCAATACCAAGGACAATTTAACCTGCCAAAAATGGACCTGATTACTTTTCTCAGACACAGAAGTTATTTTGAATTTGATTTTTTTTTTGTATGTAAAGCAACCAGCTACAGATATTCCCAGTTTCCTCTTCCCAATGCATGAGGAAAATGACTTCAGGTGATTTACGTGATCTAGGTAGACTAGAACTGGTGTGGGCCTTTCTGTATGGAATTTGCATATTCTACAAGTAGGGTCCTCCCACTCTCCAAAGACATGCATGTAATAGGCTAATTGCTCAGTCTAAATTGCCTGTATGTGTAAATGTGAGTGTGAATGGTTATTAATCTACATGCATAACCCCTATAATGTACGGGTGAAGACAAATCCACGGTGTACGATGTCTTCACCCATAAATGACCAAAATAGGCTCCACCCCCCAGACCCTCACAAGGAATTAACTGTTCAGAAATAGGATGGATGGATAGCAGACTAGGTTTTTAATTGTCTTAAGTGTTTTACTTCACATACATTTTATTAATGATTTAGCATATTGGCTAAACAGCTCATAGTGATTTTTTCAGTTGTAATTTTAAAGTCCAAAACTCCAACTCCTACGTTATAAAGTTTAAGTAAAGAGCTTTTTTTTTTTTAACTAAACCTACACAACCCATGCTGAATATTAAATTTAATAAATGAACATAGTATCAATAGCAACATCTCTCGTGCGAATATCATGGAGAATGGTTTGATGTCACTCCTCTTAGCAAACTGTGATAAAGTATATTGTCTTCTATTATTCATTTTAGTAAAAAATTTAAATAAAAATGATCATTTTATGCTGGGAAACAGTTGTTGGATTATTATGGATTATCAATAATATGACTTAACTGAGCCGAATTATTTTAAATGACACTTGTACTGAGTGTTGTCATCTGGACTATGGAGGAAGTATCACATTCTAGGTTTGACACTGAGTCCATTTTAAGTGTTCTGCTGTATTCCTCTGCATTACAGATGACACATGCAGAAACAAAGAAGTGGCAGCCATTGGTTGATGGATCTCTGTTAATCGGGGCACAGACTCAGGGGTCAAAGGTCACTGGCTGGAATATTCTGGACTTCTGACAGCTGCACATGACAGTCAGAGGTCTGACCGGAAGCAACGAAGAGCATTTTTCCCCCAGGAATTTTAACTCAGGGGGTGGGAGGGCCATATTGGGCTGTCCATCAACAGGCATTACAGAATTTCTTAGTCAATACTGTCAAGGTGACTGTACTGTTCTTACTGTTTCATGGAACAGAGTTAAGTATAAAGTGTCTGTCAGTGGAGGAGCTGAACTGGGTGTGCATTTAAGAAACAGAGAGAGACCCAACTGATTTAGTGACAGACATGTGCAGCAGCTGAGCTACAAACACCACGGCGGTCATGGGGATGTCCCCCACATGCACATATACATACACACATATATACACACTCACACATGTTAAACTTCATTTCAGTTTTGTCAGCACAGGATAAATCAGCATAATTAAAACAGGTGAGAGGCAAACTGTAATACTCTATGCAACAGGTTCATTCATTCATTGAAAGAGAAATGACACACATATAGCATTTGAGCTGTTGAAAACAAGTTACAACTCACCAAAAAAGAGATAAAGAACTTTATACTCTAACAAATATTGCATTCCTCAATTTAATTCCATTGTTTTAGTCAGGTTCAAGTACCCTCCTCTTATTTAGGATAGTCTAATAGTCTAACTGACAAAGGTATGGCTCAATTCCAAACATCAAATTATTCATTTACCACCTGAGCAAACTGACAAAATGCCACTACTAACAAAAGCAGATGTCCAAACCATCACTTACCTAAGTAATCGTGCTGCTCCCTGTTAGTAAAACAGAAGCCACTATTGATTTTCTTGATCCTGGTTTGAAAGCAGAGCCTTTCCTCCTGACAGCATGACACACACTGAACCACTGACACTCTCACACCAGGACTGCCACTCTGAGTCACACACACACACACACTCACACATGCACACAATACTCGGTCTGAGTCGAGGGCTGAGAGGGAGGGAGCCGCCCAGAGCTGCCAAATTCCACACAGGACAGAGGAGCAGAAAAAAAAAAAATATTCATATATCTCATTTAAATGAATGAATTGGTTTTGGCTTGTACACCCTAATTTCTGTTATAGGGACTACAATGGTTAAATTGTCGCTTTTTACTGCAAACTCTGCCCTCTTCTTCTGATGTGAAATGAATTGTGGGATACCAACACTGGAACAGGCACATCCATGATTATATATTTTTGATATTTTTGACTTTCTTTACTCATAAAACCCCTGTCACAAGCAAAATGTGACTTTTGATTGCTCTGTATTTTCTGCTTCTATACATGTCCGAGCCGCAGCCTGTTGACCATCAAAAGCACCACAGCAAACCCAGCGCTCTGGTCAGATGACCCTGTCACTATGGATACCCGAGGAGCTCTGGTCTGTGACGGCGTGAAGGCAAAATAAAAGATGACAGTGGTATAATATGTATTACAGTGTGACAAAAACAGGGTGGGCACTACATATGCTGGCCCTTCTTTAATAAATACCACATGGCAGAACTAAGTAGGCCTCTTAAAAAGCCCAGTTAGGGCTGAACAAAAATAGCCTGGATAAGTCAGGATCCAAATAGACCACTTTGAGCTGGCAGCACCTGGCAAGTACAAGACAGATGGTTGCAGCTACTGTGTCTGGTAATGCTTTGTGCACACATACATATATGCATAAAGTACACTCACAAAACGTAATAACAATTCACTCAGGTCAGCAAATATAAATGTAGTATTTGAGGTTTGTTTCGAGTTCTCAACCAATGCTCAGTGCAGTGCAGAATGAAAGGGTTGGGTATGTTTTGCCATTTAACTCTCTGCAGGGGCTCTACTCAGGCCTAAACATAGAAGCAGCTAGTGATATTTTGGTCAGTGAAGACCCTTAAAGCCCACCACTGGGAAATGGCAAGAGTGATTATTTGTTAGGAGACAGGTCTGCTCTATAAGTGTGTGAGATTACACTGATTTACAGCTTGTCCCAGTGGCACACACTGTAATCATGTGGTTATTTTATTTAAGTTCTTCAGCTTGGAAAAAAAAACCTTTGCCTATGTAGTGATAACAAACACTGTACTTCCCAAAGTGACCATAAAACATAAAGGGAAGGGCTTTTACAGTCTGGATGTTCCTGTTAATTACTGACTGACTCGCAGAACCCTTCTTATGTCTGATCAGTCTGTACCCAGAAAGGCAAGACAATAAAAAAAGCAGAAATTTGCAGAGAGCAAAGCATGAGTCAACAATATTCAGACATTACTCCCTCAAAGCATTATGAATACAAACACTTGCGCAGGTGCGTAAACCACACAAATACAAATAATTTCTTAGTCACACTACAAGCAACGAAGCATCCGCTCATATTCAGTCTCACACCCATTCACACGTAAGATTTTACTCTAAAACAAGGTCAATTGTGGGTCAGCTGAAGTCACAAATAAATAGATACGCATCGTCATGGCAACCCCTGTTTTTACTCCAAGGAGACCACATGATACTCACAAAAACAGAGACTCTGTCCTCTCATGATGTCATTGTGCAAGACCAATATATCCTCCAAACTGTCAAATAAATCCAGCATGAAAACCAACAAAAGTAACATTGAGAAGAGCCCAGTATTAAACATATCAGCCACATAAAACAAATGAGGCCACATACTCAAACAGCAACATGAAGCCTCCACTAAATGTGGAGGAGTCCTGGTTGACAAGAAGAGATGCGTCTTCTTGGCCTGTTGAGACCAGCACTGACTTTTTATTGTAGATGTAGGTGTGGGTTAAACAATGTTCTTCTATGATAGAGCAATAAATATTGTTATGCTGGAGTTTTAAGTCCAATTAAAGCTTCTCTCAAACATCCCTGCTACTCATAGACATCAGTCACATGACATAAAGTTTGCACATTGACGATTTTCCACTCTTTTCAATCCATGAATATTTACTTTGTCTATCAAACGGTGAAAAACAAAAATATGTGGACAAACAGCAAGTTTTAGCCACGTGTGATTCATTTACAGCACACACTGAAGTACACTGTCAGGCTAAAAAAGTCACCCACTCTAATATTTTGTTGGTCTGCCTTTGACTGTGACATGTACAGACTTTCAATAAGTTCTAATAATGCTACTGTCATTTATTTCGGTCCATAGTTGCATTCATTTTTGGCCAAGATCTTGCACTAATGATTTTTTTTTAAATGTTTAACCTTTATTTAATCAGGGAAAAAACTCAATGAGATTAAAAATCTCTTTTGCAAGAGTGTCCTGGCTAACTAACTAAGAGTATACATATAAAACAACATCAATAATTTAAAAGGTACTAAAAGTATGAAACAATGGTGATGATGGTAGCATTGAACCACTGTGTAAAGTCTTCGTCACATCACAAATAGCATCAATGGGGTTCAGGTCTGGACTCTGTGGTGGCCAATCCATGTGTGATGGGTGGCAGAACAGCTCCTTTTAACTATGAATAGTAAGCATTGAGTATATGCCCACACCTGCGCTTACATCACATCCGGTTATTTTCATCAATTTACAAATTTCTAAGTTCTTCCACAGCCACAATAATCAATCTTCCTGCCACTGAGCAATTACAGATGGAGACAAACCACATAACAGTCTGTGCCACCGCTAATTTATGGCACAGTATGTATCATAACTTTCTGGGAACAACAATTAGATGGAGTTAATGCAACAGCGTAACCACACACAGCAAATCTGTGGTCACATGTATGGACTGAGTCATACTACTGTGTACTGTATATAATAATGACACTCGCCTACTTTGATAGGTAGCTTCTGTCCTATTTTAGTTGACATCCAAGGCAAAGGCCATGTCTAAGAAGGGTGTTTTTTAGAGAGGATGTCAGCATACTTTGGCAAATCTTTAAGCCCAGACGAGTAAATGATCCCTCTTCCACAGCCACCCACGACCTTGCCACAAACACATAAACATACAAAAACATCTGCATGTATGACAGCCAGACCACCTCTCCTAGTGTGTGGGTGGATAGTTTACCTCAGCATCATTATGCATAAATATTTTCAGCTCTGAATGCAACCCACACTGTGGATAGAGGGAACAGTAGTACCTGCTAATTCAACTGAAACGGAAAAACAGGACCAATGACCCTGCATCTCATTGGCATGTTCTATCAAGACTCAATAACAACTTGAATTTGCAAGGTTGTCAGGTTCTGCTGCTATGTCAGAGTCCTGTGGTCTTAATGCAGGAGATTAATCTACTGCAGTAGGTGGTACTTTCACTGGGGAATAACTCAACAAATGAAATTGAAGTCCATATATGACTTCCTATCAGTGCTCAAAACTAACTATATTGATATCTGTAACCATTTACATGTTATAAGTAAAGGCACATTTTTTTATATTTCAAAAATTCATCACAAATTCAAAAATCTAAATTTTTCAAAACTGTGAACACACTGTGCAGACATTTTCCCATGGAAGTTAGATGTAAAATTTAAATGAACCTTGAGTGATTCTTCAAGGTCATTTAAGGTCAAAGGTCATGGGCCCAAATGAAAGTGAATATATGACTTCCTATTAGTGCGCAATAGTAACTATATTGATATCTCTAACCATTTCCATGTTAAAAGCCATCAAAATACGGTCCATTATAAGTAAAGGGCGATTTTAATATTTGAAAAATTTGTCAAAAATTCAAAAATCTAAATTCCTCAAATAAACATATAAAATTTGAAATGAATCCGACCAGTAGTTTTGCCAGAGATGACGTTTGAAGAAATTTCTAATGAAGACGGTGACAATGAAGACGAAGACAACGCCAGACACAAATGACTGTAAAAATATTGCAGACAAACAGTACTATAGTTGATAAATGGTGAGAAAAAAAAGAGTTGAAGTTGCTGGCTGGGTTGGAACTCCATGACCTCTCCTCCTCATTACAATTTATAGACTTTGAACTGAACTGTGAGCAGACACAACTGAGCCAGGCATGAAGCATCCTCCTCTTTTCCTCTTCCCTTTCCCCTCAGTCTACTCCCCATGATATCAGGAGCCACAGGTCTGATCTAACAGGAATAGTTTATGGCATAAGACAAACATGGAGAAGACTGAGGAGCAATGATGCATATCATGAGTTTCTGTGTAAGACAGTTTAACATCCACACAGCTGTTATCCTGTCACATGTACATGGGAAGGAAGACTTGGGCTCGTCTTTACGGGTCCCATCTGACCTCTCATCTGCTTGTAAAACAAGCATCTCCGCACGGTCTGATTTTCACACAACACGCAACCAAGAACGCAACACAACAGCACAAATTTTACAGTTTTGAAATGAATTCTGACAACAGTAAAAACAGAAGGAGCCTGGTTATTTCTGCGTGGACAAAAACAATCAAAGGCTCACAAAGCACTTGAAATTCCACCACTTCATTAATGTCATAGATACATAATTGGGTCGGGCTCAACATCAAACACAGGTCTTTGGCAGCAACACAGGAATCCGAAGAGCGGAGAAAATAAAAGCCTAAAATATCTCATCAAAAGGCAGATTACTGTAAGCTGAATCTAATGGCTTTGGCTTATCAAGCATGATGAATAGCACCGAGTCATTTAACAGGTGAACAGAGGAATGTGGCCCAGTGCTTACTGTTCAGAGCCCAGATGTGCAGCAGACACCCAGGCCCGGATGACTCAGAACCACAAACCTTAACCGAGGCCAGAACTCAGACAGGACAGGACCTGACTGTGCCAGGGCAGACCTGGAGACCTGGCTACTGTCAACAACAAGGTGTGGAAACGTGGCTCAGGTAGAGCAGCCTTTTTGAAGAACAAGGAGACAGCTTTGAGGCCAGAGAGTCGCTGTAGTGAGTCACATGTCCTGTTTTTCTATAAATCGTACTTGTTGAAACAGTTCTAACAGAGAATAGTTTTTACTCTTATGTGAGTAACTTCATTCATAAATCATTGCTTTTATTGTGTTACATTTGGATACATGCATGTCTTTTCATCATAAAAATACCTCAGTGGTTGAAACAATTCCACTTATATATAATAAAGTCTGTGGGGGAAAGACAGAAGTGTATTGGTGTTTCTTTTCTTTTCTTTTCTCTTTTCTTTTCTTTCCTTTTCTTTTCTTTTTTATGTTTGCATATTTTACATAATTTCATAAGTTACAACTGTGTTTTTCAGTATTTTTGTATACTTTTGCATGAGTACTGTTATTTCTTTTTCAGTACTTACTTTCACAGATTGACTATTTTTACTTAAGTACAGATTTTTCTACTCCTCCTATTTCCGGTTACTTGTGAATCAGTGTCTTTGTGTGAGCTCTTGTAAAGTGGATGATAGTAGATCTCTGTACTGGACTGGTGCTGATTTCTGTACATGGTTTGATGGAGTAATGTAATGGCCCGGTATGTGTTTGTGTGTTTTCTGATGAGGTCAAACAGGACCGCTGACCCTCTGTGTGGGAGAAAAGCTTTAGCACAGAGTTAAGATTTATGGAGTGTCCTCTGCCCATCCTCCTGTTGAACTTGTCTTAGATTACCATCCTCCTGCCGTGCATGACTGCTGCCTTTGTCCACAACAGACATGCTTCATATTAAATCTGGTATTCCACTTCTTCAACTGTCACTGATCCACTTATATAACTCTCTACAAATCTCATTTCCCTGACTCTCACTCTTCTCTCTTTCTTATTTAACCCTTTCTCACACGGGTTTTAGGTTTGGTTGTATTTTACTGACCGTGTCTTTTTCCTTTTACCATTTATTTTCATTTGACAGACCTCTGGAAAAACAATTGTAGGAGTAGTGAATACTATTATATGTACAAAGTGATGCTTCATTATCTCTTTTATATGTCTCTACATCTGCATAATGTACTGAAGTTAAAAAAAATAAATCATGAAGGGTACACATACATCATTACATATACCCACTGGTGGAAAAGGTATTCTGGTCTTTTACTGATGTGATGGACTGAATACCACCATGTAAAAATGTACAGCCCTACTAAATACTATTATCAGATAAACATACTTTAAAGGTTTCTATTTGCAATAAATGTTTTACTATTATGTATGATATTTACATTACTACTATATTTATATATGTTGTATTTTTACTGATGTAGAAGTTTAAATTTGAGCTTATTTTAACAGTGAATATGTTAACCTACAGCAATGCATCATTTTCCATAAGGTCATCATGCATCTTTGTGCAGCTTAAGTTTTTCTGAACCCATTAGGTAGCATTTAATCCACTTTATCTCAAACATTAAAAATCAACACATCTGGAGACGTGTCGACAGGAGCAGGATATAAACTGTAATCTAAAAAGTAACTGTTAGTCAATGTAGCGAAATAAAAAGTAAGAGGTAGTATAAAACAAATATTGTCAAGTAACGTACAAGTACCTAAAATGTATTCTGAAGTTCTTGAGTAAAAGCACTTAGCTTGTCCACCATGGCGTATATCCCTGTCTGTGTTTGGGTTGTTCATGGGTAAAACCATCACACATAGAGAGGATCAGGGTGAATTCTGAGACTGTATGTGATTAGGGTTCAAGGTCAGAGATCCCTCAGACTGCCCGGGTGAAAGATGAGCAGGAAAAGTTTCACCTTGTTGAGTGAAACTTCACACTGTGTCTCTAGACCGGAGGAGGGCCAGGGGCCACTGCTGAGACCTACAGACGGGACACATCCATTCGTCACAACTTCCATTAACATACCACTGAGGAATAGCGATTGCCTGCGTGTCAATCTACATGTTTTACCGCGCGTATAAGAATGCGTACATGTACAATGTGCACAGCAGCAGCACTGTGAAAGGTGTGATCATGTAGTCTGTCCAACGGTGCTTTTGTCTATTTATGGTTAACTCAAATTCCTTGGCACACTCTAGTGAACAAGCTCAAATGTACTCATGCCTTTAATACATTTTCGTACATATATAACACACTCACTGCAGCCAGTGCAGTTATCAGCCTATCGACAACTAAGTAATACGTCAAACTGACTCCTTCTCACTAAAGTGTGAAATATCTCTGTGGTATCTGTAGTTAATGGTGTACCTTCTTGAATGTTTTCAGGTTTCAGGAATGCTACCCCATATAGTCTTAATTTTGCATGTAAGTTTACCAATGCAGTCACTACAGGCTTTCTCATTATTTAGGGCTTAAATATGAAATGACATCATGCTTGCAAAAATTTTTAGAGAAGCAGGTATAAAAATGCCAGTGCTTTTTCCTTTCCCCTCCTCCTGCAAAGATCAAATGAGCCCATGAGGGGGAACTTAAAATTATGGCTTTCCTGAAACAGGCCAAGCAGTCAGCATAACAGCAAGACTACGTCATGAGTCAGCAGTGGGTCACCTGCTATGACCTCATACCATGACTGGTTTATACGAAGTGGGAGGAAGGGCTACTAAAGCTGTTTGGTAGCACATTATCTACTTCTGCAGTAACAAATTGATATCACATCTTTTCCTTTATCTATGCCAAACTGCAGTCAGTATAAGTCCAAGCATTGTAAAACCAAGCCATAATCAAAATTGTCATGTGTTTGCACTTTATGTGTACAAAATTAGTGTAACGCCATGTTTTTTATTATTCAAGTAGATCAAATACTTCAGTTTAGCTGAAAAAAAAAACTTTAATAATGTAACAACATACTAGCTAATGAGGAAAAATAAAAATAAAAATATACCTAACCTGTTTGATTTCTCTATCTCTATATAGTTCATCTACTGGTCCAAGTGTATGTTAAAAAATAACAAAATCTGTAGAAAGTACAAGAAAATGAAGATTTTTTATTATCTTAAAGTAGGGATGGGTATTATTTTTGGAGTCAAATAACCAGCCCTGTTTAAGTCCATCAGATTAGTAGTGATGTCATAGTTTACACGAGTCCTTCACTCAAACTAGAATGATAATAAAATAATGACAAACCAAGGAGTACTAAACTATAATTACACCACTTCAGTTTTAGAGCATTTTAAACACTTTTTCAGACTTTACTTACAGTATATGCAGCACTGAAGCAGAAACAGGGCCATACACATTACTACAAATTAAAAGATTAATCTCCTCCCACCCCAAATAAAAATGTTGACTTAAAAAAAAAAAGATGCCAACTACACTTACCATTCTGACTGACTTATCAATTGTTCATGCAAATCCCTATCTTAGATATCTAATACTCGTCACTATTTCACATGCTTTTTCTCACAGTTTGGATTCTTATTCATTGTTTTTGTAGCTAATTTTTAATATTTTTAATTCTACATCTACAGAATGGCCTGAAATGTTCACAGTACTGTGCAAAAGTCCTTGGCCAGCATCAGGTTTGTTGGTTTAGGGTAGTTCTAATGACCACAAATATGGATTTCTCAGTCTATGTATTATCATTCAATCTGGATAAATGTGAAGTACTTATAGCAATAAAAAAACTAAAGTTTCAGGGAAACTGGTAATATTTAGTGCACTTAGTATGTGTTTAACCCTTTTGTTTAGAAAATATAAGATTTATTTTGTTAATTTTCTGATGTTTTACACCAGGTTTCATTCAACACATGTCAGATGTTTCTCTTTGTGCTGCTTCTTGTCATGGGGTCAGGGGTCACATTAAATAGTGACTTTAACCTTTAGAACCCATTTAGTTCAGTGTCTTTTAAGGCTGTGGACATATGTCCTTTATTTTCTTGTTGTAGCTGAAGAAAAGAGAATGAGAAATAAATACACATGCTCATTTCAACCCTGCAAAAACTACAAAACTAGAGGTGACCTCTAGACCTCTGTATAACACTTCATATATAAAACAAAAAAAGGATTGCAAGATGGTAATAAGTGAATTAGTTTTAAGTGAATTAGATACACAATGCACACGTTTATTAAATTAAGCCTTTTTAGCACAAAGAGCATGAGCTGTATACAAGGTTTCCATAACAGACCAAGTACAAAAAGAGGATAGAAAGTGAATCCAAGTGTAGCTCCACTCTAACAGAAAGTATCTGACATCAGGAAATCATGATTTTAACCCCTCTGGATATAAAGGCTTGAATTATTCCACCATTATTCCAACTATCAATGTTTGAGGCTGAACCTTTGCATCCTTAAATCAACTTTCACAGTTTGGAGAATGTGTGTGTGTATGTGTGTGTGTGTGTGTGTGTACGTGTGTGCGTGTGTGTGTGTGTGTGTGTGTGTGTGTGTGCGTGTGTGTGTGTGTGAGTGTGTGTGTTTTCTTCTGTAGTAGGTCTACATTCCTGCTGGTGTGTGTGTGATCCTTGTGGTCAATATTAGCTCATAGTGAGCACCATGTTTAAAGTTAAACATGGATCATATATTTGAGAACAAATTCCAGCATTGGTCTCTGGAATGTTGTCTCTTCCTGATGTTGGGGACACCGTGTTGTGTAGATTTCTTTGTAGAAAAGACCGACAGCCTCTCATCTTCCAAAAATTTCCTGTGTGGTTTATACAGTATGTTTGAAATGAAGAAGCCGAGGCTGCTCTCTAACATAAGTGCCCATCACTCTCATTTCAGCTTTAAGTGGAGTTTTGAAATGCCCTGTTTGCACAGCAGGCAGTTAGGGTAATGACATGGAAGAGCATCACACAGAATGCCTAAAATAACATGCTGAGCACGCCACAATTGGAGATGGATTTTCTCTGTCTGCTTTGTACTGCATTGAAATAGCGCAAAATCAGTCATCAGGCACCCACAGTATGTTTGGTGTTCTGCACAGCCAGACCTCACACCAACAATTTTATTTATTTATGCTCTCTTTAACAACACAGAAACACATAAAAGCATCTCGAGCTGCCTGCATACGTTCTCATTTCCCTCATGCCAACAGCTAATCTTAACCCCAGAACAAGCTCCTTGAAGAAGGCCAGAATGACCTCAGTCTCCAAAAATGCACAAATTGGATCCCACATGGTCATAACACACACACACTCATACATCCCAATACCAGGGATGCATCATTATAATCAAAACAGTGCATAAAACAATGTATGAATGTAAGCAGCATGAGGACGTATTGAAGAATACCGGGCACCCAGCACCGAAAGACTCTCTGGCTGAGACAAAATTGTGGTTGACCATGGAAGACCGCGCCCAGCACCCAACCACCAGGAATGTCTCTTTCCCTGGCTGTGTAAAATGCTCGCATCAGTTCAGGGCCAACTCATTATTCTGAATGAACAAAGAGGTGAGGAGGTGCATCACCTGCTCGGACTGGCAGCCGCATCAAAGGTCCTGCTCATGGGAAATGAACACTTGCCTGGGAGAAACGCATTTATATTCAGCCATTGTGAAATTATAAAAAAGAAGAAAGAAATACATGCACAAACACGTGTCTGCACGCTTTCATGAAACAACATGATCATCATACATAGGTTAGGCTGATGTGATGATAAAAGGTGAAGGGAGGCCGTTAAGTTTCAAGTGAAAATATGGAAACCCACATGAGTAGGGTTGGTGTAACTGTTAAGATACATAGAAAAGACAAGGTATGAATATGCACATATATGACATAAGAAGAAGAAGAAGAAGTTGAGTTCAAATAGGAAAATATGTCTTGAGTAATGCAGAACAACATGAGGGGAATGCAGACGTCACACCATAGAAGAATAGCATTTTAAAATGGATTGTAAATTAAATTAGCTACAGTTCACATATTCACCATTAAGTAGTTGCTTATTTGCATACATACTCATATTCTGAGTAAGAAAGGAGTTATTTAGACACTTGTGGTTTTGTTACATAAGAATAGACAATAATTATTGAGTGCTCTTCAAGGAGAGTGACCTCAACAAGTTAGGACTGTTATTTATTTACAGGTTGTTTATTTGACGTAAATAAGTAGTAATTAGGAAGTTAATGAACAGTTAGTTAATGACCTGGTAGATATAGAATGTTAATTCAGAATAAGGTATTAACATGTTCTTTATAAGGAATAAAAGAGCCAATATACTGCTAATATGCATCCTAACAAGCTAAATGGTGCATTTTAATATAAATATGACCAACAACTCAAATGAAATCAGTACACATTCATTAACCTTAATGTCAATCAAACACTAGCACAATGCAAAAGTTCTTGATTTGTTGTTTCATCAATTTTACAGTTTCTACAGCTCAGACTATTCAGCCTGACCTCAGTTCACACTTAACAAGCCCTGAACTCTTTTGTGTAAACAACATGAGATTTACTGCACTAAACTACAGCTGTTTAACACTATGTTTCAATATGTGTCAAACGCTTCTTTCTGTTTTTCAAGTGTCTGTTTATCATATGAACAGAGGTAGGAAGAAATCCTAACTTGTGCCTATAGAAGTAATTTAGTTGTGACAGTGTGCACACATTTCCTGTATTTACTTGTTACTTACTACACAGACTGGTGCATAAATATCTGTGCTATTTACTTTTGCACAGTGCTGTGGATGTATTTCAGCAACAACGAGAAGAGGCTCCTTCTTATAGACGCTTAGTTTTGATTTGAATAACAGTAATTTGCTGCCATCTAGTGTTGGAAAACAGTAGAAGTGTCAATACGGTTTCTTATTTTCCTCTTTTTCTTTATTTTTTAGATAATAGACAATACAGAATGCGTGTCATGTCTTGCAAACATAAAATATATCAGGAAACAAAACTGCATTTCAATTCAAATATTTCCATGTCATATTCCATGGCTGAGTTGTATTTCTTTTCAGCACCAAGGAAATCATAACTTTTGGGTCACTTTGTAAACTATACTATGAAATTACAGGGAGGGAAGGAAGAAAGCAAAACAGTCCTTTTACTTTTCCACTTCACTGCTTCATTTCTCCTTGTCTTCCATTCATTTGTCCTGTTATATAATACCAGTATTGCCACAGTGGCTGGGCTCTCCTGTTTCTCTGAGGTTAAACATGCTACATACTACCTTCATATTCCCCAAGAAGGTGTGGGGAGATGTAGCGCCAAGTGACTGAAAATGCCTTGTCATTACATTGACTGCATTCCTGCGCCTGGCTCCTGTTGGCCTGTGGACTATTTATACAGTCGCAGAAGAGGCCCCTCGGAGCCTATTGGGGAGGAGATACCCGTCCTGGACCACCGGCTCTATGCCCTCTGATTACACAAACTCCAGCTCAAAACACTTTGAAAGGTTAATCTCTGGAAGTCGATCAGAATCTACAGAGGGATGGTTCATATTAACAACACAGGGACTGACTAAACCCACATTATCCTCAATTTTGGCTTTGAAATTGATCAAATATGGCAGAAAGTAAAAGCGCAGAGAGTAACATGTGTATGAAATGTACGCACATGACATCAGTTTCAGCTTTACTTTGTATCATTGCAGCTATATTGAATTCCAACAATATAGTAATGAAGCAAAGTCCTGCAACTAAGTACTGGATAAAAATAAGATTAGGAATATGGAGAATGATTTTATTTAACATTTAGAAGTGATCAATAATAATAATAAAAGTGGTCAAATTCACTGAACATGAGGCTTAACTTCTAAACTACTTCTAAAAACGCTGCACATGTCCACCCAGTAGAAAGACCATCAGCCCACTGCCATGTTTGTCACGTTCAAATATATATAAACTTTAATTAGTTCAGGTATGTCTCTCTAGTAAACAGCAATGATGTTGACTGAGCTGTGAGGCTGACCTATCTAGAAACAAGAGAGGAGTGTATTTTTAGTGTGCTGGTGAATAGTTGCAAATAACCAGGGGCAGGAGGTGCCACCTCTCAAATGGAATAACAGTTCATCCAGGCATAAACTTGACAGCGTCCTTGCTTCAACTGGCACAGGTACCGATGGACAAATGTGCTTATGCAGCGTGGAAGTCCCCACAACCCAAAACCAGGTGCTCAGCTTGTCAACACATGTTTGTGTCTCACCTCTTGGCTGCCTCCCACCCCACTCACCTTATCTCTAACGGGAGGCCGAGCACAGCCATATTCTGCAGTTCAGCCTGCTCCGCATCACTCACACTTGATAAAGGGTTCTGTTCATATAGGTCAGTGCATTATAGTGTGTATGATCTGCCTTCGTCATCTAACTGGTAACGTTTCCTCAGTAAACCAGTAAACAGCTAAACAAGAGTAATGATAGTGATGATATTTCTGGAAAAAAACATGTTGCATTATAAATGTAGTTCTATTCATGCTCACTGTATTGGAGGGATTTCATAAATCTCATAGACACATATCTTAAAACCTGCATAGTTAATAATCCTGTTAAGCCCTGGGCCATTTTTTTCCAGTGGGATCATTTTAATGTAACACAACACAATAGATTAGCCGACAGCAGAAGCTTCATTTAAACCAAGTTACGATCAGAAAACCAGTGTTGTATAGTAACAAAGAAATAATAGTTCACTACTGTACTTGAGTATGTTTAAAGAGAATTTGTACTTTACTGAGTATTTTTTATTTTGTTTACTTTCACTTTTACTTCACTACATTTCTGAACTCAATTGCATATTTCTACTCCCATACATTTTTAATGCACAGTGACGTTACTCATTACAAAAAATAAATTAATACATTTTCAGCGCTGAGATTACCAGTGACTGCAACAAAGTCAGGAAGCTGATTTGTCATTGGGCCTAAATTGTTTAGACTTTGGATTCCCTGTTCATAAAGTGTAATGTAGGCTCCATGTTTTGATGTGCCACATGAGCTTCATAGTTTTCTTTTTTTTTTTTTTTTTATTCTGACATTTCTAATACCAGCAGTAGCCTATTCCTGTTTAGGTTTATGAAACCGTGTTTTTTGAAGTGTGTGATGTAGGCATCATTTTCAAAAGTTTGACTGCTTGTTTACCATGTTTTAGAATTCTGGATAAACTTTATAATATTCCAAATTCTGACTGCCTTTGGTCGTTATTAACATTTACTTGTACTTTTGCTTTCATTACATGAGTACTTTTAATTGTAGATTGCTTGATATACTTAAGTCCAGTAAATACAGGGTGACACAAAAAAACGGGAACTTTTTAACAATCCAATAAAACCAAGAGTGATGGAAGAAAAATATTTT
>JAPQRQ010000019.1:181878-196222 GCA_037367365.1 Apogon talboti | reverse complement strand
GTGCATCCAGTAGGTTATTTTCTCCAGGGGAACACAACTATTGACTTCACTTAACCACATCTTAATTGGGAGGTGGGAGTCAGATTTCCACTTTCTTACTTCTTATATTTACTTTTAATTGCTTGCTTTTAATCTTAATCTTAGCTCCTGTTTTATTTATTCATTTATTTATTTATTTATTTATTTATTCATTTATTTATTTCCCTGTTGCTCTTCTGTGCCGCTCTTCGCCCTTCCTAATTGCCTTTCGGGAATAAATAAAGTTTTCTGATTCTGATTCTGAAACCCGTGGACACTGATGAACAATGAATCCTGCCTTCTCCGACTCTCCATGAGTAAGGAACATTATTTCCCCAGTTTTTTAACCATACAAGAGGTATTTGAGGCCATGATGATCTTTTTCCTTTCAGCTGTTGCTCTGTCACTGAAGTCTCGGAAGGAGGGAGATTTTACGTCCCACCTGAAACTGACTGACCAACATATGCAGAGGAGGTGAGAAACAGACCAGATGACTGTCATGTTTACACCCACGCTCACACATCACGGTATGTCTGACATTAATGCTGATGATCCCATTCACAAACATGTGAGCAGTTGTGTTTTATATTTATCATGTGTCGTAATCGGAGGTGTTTTCTGTCAGATACTGCCTGACGATGCTTTTCCAGGTTCCTGTAAAGCCTGCAAGTTCATCTTCTCCAAAGTGCAAGAGAAAATGGGCAAGGACAGTTTTAAGGTAGAGTGCAAAATATAACGCTAATATTCATAGTCCTGATGAGTGATAAGGAAAGTAACAGGCTGCTCACAGTTAATAAGAAATAAGTACTTAAATATGTGTTAATTACAGATATTGTATTTATAGAACTATGTCACCAAGTTTTTAAGGTGGTAATGTGGGAATTTAATAAGGAACATATACCCATGTTTGATGTTTGATTCCTGATTTTAGGTGACGCACTTGCATGCCAGTCCCATCTTTCTCTGCCCTTATCTCCAGTTTTTTTTCTCATCATCTACCATCAAATGAAGGCTCAAAATGACCAGAATATTAAAAATAATTAATTGTATTTTTATGATATCTTGTTCTTTGAGGCCACGAAACCCAGAAGACGCTGTTTGTGTTTTGTGGAATCCATTCTGACAAATGCTTATGGCACGCTTGACTTGTATGTTTGGGTTGAAATGAAGAAAATATTTATTTAATTCACTTTAATCAACTCTGATGGACCGTATATCTATTGTTAATTGGGCTTTGTTACACTTAAAGCAACTTAAGAAGATTTTTTTTTAATGTACACCAACATTATTTTTTTTGTTATAAATTAACCCATAAAGACCCAGTGCGGCAATTACAAAAATTAATTTTCTCACAATTTAACCTTTCTTAAGTGTTTTATCATCATTTATTATAATATTATCCTCTGCATTTTGTGTGTGTGTGTGTTTTTTTTTTAAGTATAAATCAGGTATTCCAATATTTGATTAGTGATCATGTAAATTCATAAAAGCTCAGATTAAAGTTGAGGGTTATTATGTCAGAAATAGAGAAAACTGGATAAAAAAGTGACTTTTTCATCAAAGATATTAATAACTGAACATAAACCAATATGTTATGATGTGTGTGTAACAGAAGAGGAAAAATGTCCCAGATAAGGCGAAAGGTATCTGGTCACAGTATTTGTATTTATTCAAAACTGACAACTAACCTAAACCTGTTTATCAAAGTGCACAGAGCACATAAAATTTAGGGGTTGGGGTAGGGTTAAGTTTAGGTTTATGATTAGGGTTAGGGTTAGGGTTAGCGCTAGGGGTAGGGTTAGGAGTAGGGGTAGGGTTAGGGGTACAGAAGTATCAATCTCATCACACTAGTATTGATCCGATACCAATACTCACCTTGGTATCGTTACTATTGATAGATCGATACGCCCAGCCCTATCACATATTTCCAAATGTATTGATTGTCATAAACTGAAGGATTAAGTGTTTATTGTTTCAGAAGACAAATAAACTCAAAGGTAAGTTTCAATCTGAGCTCACAGAATATGATGCATCATGGTAGACTAAAGAATAACAGCATATAAAGTAGTTAAAATAAAGTAAAAAAATCTAGAGCAATAAAATGGAACAAATACATGAATGCAGCTTCTAAAGATAAACTCAAAGCTGGGTTTTAATCTGACCTCATAAAAGGTAACTTTTACAAGATTGTATTTTTCATTTAGCTACCAGAACATATATACTTTTACTTATGTAGAGTTTTGAATGTAGAATTTTTATGAGTGGTGATGATTCTTGCAATGTGACATTAGTACTTTTACTTAACCCCTAAAGACCTAGAACATTTTTTTTTAAGATGAACTCCCTTTATTATCCCTGGAGGGCAATTCAATCTCTGCATTTTACCTATCCTTAAAGAGATACCATATTTTTTTTTATTGTACTTCTAAATGAATTTTCATCTACATTTGACCTTTCCAAAATGATTTATTAGCCTACTGTTTACCATTTCACATCCTCTGTATTTTGTGTTTTTCAGTGAGAATCAGGTTTTCCTATATTTAAGTTACTGATCATGTAGATGTAAATAAAATCAGAATAAATTTGAAGGTTGTCATACATTGTTATATCAAAAGAGAAAACTGAAGAAAAAGTGACTTTTTCAGCAAAATGTACCATAGATTTAACATGAAACAAACATCTACAACCACTGTGATTTGTCAAACTACATTGGTTTTACTGGTGAATCAAAGTTGCAGAAGTTTTGAGTGTCCAAATGGGTTGTAGTCTGATGACGATGAAAAGCTGAGAAACTGCATATTACCAGAATGAGTTCATTTTGCTCACAGAATTAGTGTTTTCAAAGTTATTTAACATTTTAGATCAGTGGATGCTTTTGTTCACCAGTAGCTGTTTAGGTCTGGGAGGGTTAAGTAGGTGATCCCAGTTGGACCCCAGTGCTGTTACATACTATATATCTACAATGTCAATAATCAACAGTCAGTAAAAACCTGGCGCAATATCAAATTAAATAAAATCAAGGGCAAAAATGAAAACAAACACAATAAAAAAAACAATTAAATTACAATAGCCTCCATGTTACTTTCACTTTTCTGAGTCTCAGGTTATCTAAAGATTTTAATGTAGAATTTTTGATGATGATTATTATTATTAATATTATTGTAGTAGTAGTACTAGTAGTAGTGTACATTGCCACAAGATTCTTGTTTTCTGCTCCTGACAATCAAAAACAAGTGCCCATTAAAGATAATAGTGGCCAACTGTGATTTAATATTTTTCTTTTCTACAATGTCATGATCACATATTGTTTTAACATAATGTAATTTGTCCTAAGTGGTTTATTATGACCTGATTCAACACAACCACAGGAGGAAACATCATATGTGTGTCACTGACCCACAGGGTTTACACTCCGGTCCTTGGGTGTCGTTTGACAGTATGACATTACCATCGTATTTACATCCCACTAAAGAACCCGCAGAGGAGCGACAGAGGCACACAGAGCCCTGCTTCATCCAGGGAACTGCTCCATTCATGGTGTGTTTTCCGTCGGATCGTCTCATCTGGTTGCTACTGAGGCGGTGCTTGGCATCTGTGTCGTAGGTGGAGAAAGCTGCCAGGACTGGAATTTTCACTGCAACACCCCCTGCAGATTAGTTAACCCCCCCGGGCTGTTGTCCGTCACTTGGAGCATTTTAAACCTCCGGGGATTAGCTGCTGTGGTTATTGCGGGACGACATGGCTGACATTTTAAGGAGACTGACGAATACATCTTCATTCAGCGTTTTACAGGACAAGCTGGAGAGCTGGCACCAAGACTACCATGTAAGTTTATCAATAAGTAATGAGCGACCTAAATCTGACCAAACCACTTCTGGCCTTAGCTAACTATTGAATGACACCTGTTTGTGCCTCAACAAATGAGAGTTAAACTTCAGTAATAAAACTTTAACCCACAAACAAAGCACATAGCGCATCTTCTGATTATACATATAATAAGATAAATTATGATAATTTGCAAATCGATTTTTACGCATTATTGATATATTTTGGAAGACGTTGTCGAAACACAATCTTGTAGATATTAATGTAATAATTCAACGCCTTACAGCAAAGGAATGCACTTGTTGATTACATTGATTTCTCAGTGGAGTTTGGTTACTATGGACGCTAGTCGCCATGGCTACTGTTGGGCTATTCCAGAGATGTTTTACTGCGCTGTTAAGAGCGTTCAAGTACAACTACTTCCGGAAAACGCAGTTCCACTTGTATCATCGCGGAAAGAGCCCACATCAACAGCAATAATTTTGCATTAACTGTGACGCTACATAGAGTCTATAAATTGCCCAAAATGTGTCTTTTCAGCCACAAAACTGGGCTAGACTTTTGACTTTGTCATGTGAGTCAATGACTGTAGATGGAAGTGATACTCTTGGGTCACTTGAATAC
Organism: Apogon talboti; assembly: GCA_037367365.1. Taxonomy (NCBI): domain Eukaryota; kingdom Metazoa; phylum Chordata; class Actinopteri; order Kurtiformes; family Apogonidae; genus Apogon; species Apogon talboti. The sequence goes on along the minus strand of JAPQRQ010000019.1, from coordinate 191,755 downwards.
TCTCTGGGTGTACTATATCAAAAGTGAACAAGTAACGAGAAATATATAGAAGATTAAAACTAAACCATTGTCATCATATTTATAATGGAAGAGACAAATACAATACATATATCACACTGAAGGTGTGATATATGTATGAAAAAGTTGTTTTCTGTATGTGTAAAAGTTTGTCTCTAGGGTCATTCCAGAATTGGAAGACAATTTAGGCATCAAAATCTTTGAAAAATCATAAACTTTTGTCATGTGTTTCATAAAACCAAGTAATAAACCATCAAATAATTGGATTCACCCAGCTCAAGCATCAAAGGTACCCTTTTTATTTGATGTTTTATTGTGCACTATGCTTAGTGCAACCCTGTTATGAATACTCAAGAACCTGAAAAAATACATAAAAAGAAAATCTATTAATAAATCATTATGCATGAATTCATCCAAACTATTAAAAGGTCAAGAGGTCAAACCTTCATGAGTTTAGAAAATCACTCAAGATTATTTTAAGAAAAATGACGTGTAACAGGGTTGAAATTAAAGTAACAGGGTTGAATGGACATAGTACTTTTAAATGTAGATCATAATATAATTGTGAGAAAAACACAGAAATATTGTTTAAAACATTTTAATTAATACATTTTAATTTTGTTTTATTCTGATAATATGAGTAAAAGGATTGTATTAGTCAGAGTGACACAAGTGGCACTCGGCTGAAAACATCGTAAAAATATGAAAAATAGAAGAGAGAACTTACCTTTGGTCTAGCCATGGTGTTAGCATAAGGTTTGATGATGCCATTTCCTCTGTGTCATGTGACTCACTATTTTCTTCTTCTTCTGCCATGCCAAATACATTTCAGTAACAGGGTTGCACACATGTTCTGGGACACAACTTCAGTGCATCATTACTACTATTTCAAATACGTTGATGATTAAATTAATTATTTTAGCAGTTACAAGAAGCATATCAACAAAATCATACAAAAAAAGTGTATTATAACTGGTGTAAATGCTTATATTTGATATGCAAGTTTGTCATCTAAGAAGGTGGGACGAGAGAAAAATGCCATTTTAGAGGGTGCTTGAGATCTTTTTGGTATTTTGAATAATATTTTGGAACACATTTTACAACAACTATATTTACATTTTGTCTCAAGACAATAATAATTTTCACAACAAGTGCATGTGTTTGTGTTTTGTGCATGGATTCTTTGAATTTTTTTGGGTGGGACAGAAAATGTCCTCCAATTCTGGAATGACCCTCTAAACAACACAAGCAAAACCAACTCATTCCCTAGTATGTCTTTCAGTTTAGTTTAGTTTAGTTTTTAGCCTGCTTTTAAATGTCAGCAAAATTACCATAATTATGAATGAACAGGAGCAGAAAGAAGACCATTATATTTTCTGCCCCTCTTTTACAAAATACTTGTGCATTTACAAGGAGTAATTTCAAACATAATTGTGAAATCAACCTAATACAAACTCTGCCATCACTTACTGCTGCAATTCATCATTTACAATTCACATCATTTAAGACATCATTACATTCAACACCCTCTCCAGATGACCAAATTTATTTCCTGTTTTGTAATTTCATAATATACTAGATTTTATGGTTTTTAAAAGGCTTTATTTATCCTGATTCTTTTGTATCTTTGTTGACATTGGTTTTCATACATTTCTGTTCTTTGCTATTGCTTGTATTGGTTGTTAACCTATTATTTTTTTTTGTCATTTTTACCTACTTAGGTGATTTCCTGTGACCAAAATTTGAACAAATGTTGTGAGCTGATTGAACTAACATCCAAAATCCAAGGCCAACTCTTCACCATCCTTAATCTGACAGCTGCTGAAGGTAAAGGCATCCATTCACGTGTCTGACCTTTTCTACCACATAGAATGATCTAGGTGATGTATAATGACTGAACGCATACTTTAATGGATCTTCCCCTCATGAATTAGGGGGACACTATGGTGGAGTGGATACCCTAAAAACACGCCTGCTGCCGTGGCTCGGTACTTGTTTTTCGATGGCGAGGCCCTCTGTTACCAATGACACCAGTCTACAGCTCATCCAGGTCACACAGAGAACCTCTTAGAAGTGATAATAATTTTGTAGCACTAGTCCATGCAGAGAATGACAGCATGTTAAAATGTTGATTGTTCTGATCAGGATTCGGCGGAGAAGGAACGTAGAATCAGGGAGCTGTCTTTCTCCCATGAGAATGATATGCAGAAGATGGAGACCCAGCTGTGCTCCACTCGGCTCCAGCTGGACTCCGTCAGAGCAGAGTGAGTCCGAGAGACACAAAACTGTATCATAAATATTAAGAAATACCAACAGACTAATGTTCAGGTCACAGAGAATGAGCTATGACTAAGAATTCACAGTACTGAGTTGAAGCTATATGTCATAAGCTTCCACTGCTGTTGTCTAATGTTTATTTTAACAGACTAGTTGATGCTCAGAAGGAACTGGATGATACAAAGAGCAAATCAGCAACTACTCTGTTGGCCACTGAAGATGAAATAATACAACTGAAAGCAGAGTGAGTGCATTTGACCACTGCAGAAATATTTAAAGATGCATCTTGGTTAATGTTAAATGTGTCTGCATTTCAGTTTGCGCTCTGCACACGAGCAGCTGGACATTTATAAGAGGAAGTTAGACTCTCTGGATGATTATGAGCGACAAATTCGTTTGCTGAGAGATGAAGTGTCCTACCTCAGCTCAGAGAAGGCACTGCTGCAAGAGAGGTGCGTCATACACAGAAAATACATATCACTACGCAGAACAAGAGCTGTGAAGATTTCTGTAGTTTTTATGTGTTTTTCTTTCTGTTTTGGTTAGGTTGGTCAGAAGTCGTTCTCCGAGCCCTCTGCCCAGACTGAGCCGCTCCTCCAGCCCCATTAGGAGTGAGTCACCCACCAGAGCCCAGCTCACAAACTCCTCCCGCCACGCACGCCTCGTATCCCGCTTCAGTGACCTGTATGCTGTGGAGCGTCTGGAGGCCCAGACTCTGCTGCGACGCTACATTTCTGACTTAGAGATGGTCCAGAAAATCATCTTCATCGCTGTTGTGGTATAACTGCATGCTTTCATGTCCATTAGATTTTAAAATTTTGTCTTTCAAATTGGTTTTGCTTTCAGTCTAGTTTTTGTTGGTTTTATGAATGCATTAGAAGTTGTATTTTTTTCTTGAGGAGCTGATCAATATCAATTTACATTTGCATTTACTTTTAGCATCAGTTATCTTTTTATAGATATTATGAGGAGAGTCTTGATCGACAGAAACTGAAAATAGCGAGTTGAAAGAATGTATGATATCAAAATTATTTACAAATTATTAAGTGTAAAAGTGCCTTATTGTGGTAAGTCATCTTTAATATCAACTAAAGTAAAAAGTTGATTTTATCTGCAGCACTGTTTCCTTGTTCGTGTTCATTTTTAGTTGAAGGTTTTTTTGTTTTTATTTCAGTTGTCATTAACTGGAATAGAATAATTATTGTTTCCCAGTTATTTTTGTTATAGTCTTTCTATGTGTTCATTTTATAGGAATCCTTTAGGACAGCGAAGCTTGCTTACCGTCAGTTCAAGCTACGCGTCAGAAAGACACTGTCTTCATCCCACTTTGGACCTGAAAGTCTTGAGGATGCAGCTGTGGACTATATTGTTAGAAACTTGGACCTCTATGATGTACAGGCCAGCGTCAATGTAAGACAAAACTCTTCTGACAATGTGCATCTTCCAAGAAAAAACAAATATGTTGAGACATCAAGAAGAATATTTATCAGTACATTGGATTTGTTTTCTTTAGGATGTGATCAACGCCATGAACGTGAACCCTCGGATCTCCTTCCCGCCAGAAGTGGACTTTGTCCTCATCAGTACATTGATCAGGGAGACATGCAGGGTGGCCTTTGCCATGCAGACACTGGATCCTCCTCTTGACTTGGCTTTTGCCAGTGATGGTGAACTTTACAGTGACCTCAGGTCAGTCTTAAATACAGTACAGTGATGGAAAAATGAGTTATTTTCTGTTTCCACCAGTGGGGGTCGCCCTCAACACAGACACAGCTCTCTCTCTGACTACCTTCAAATTCACCAAGTATTCCACTTTTGCTCTGATTCAGAAAGAGGAAAATTCCTAATTTAGATGGCTAATAAAACAAATTGGGAAAACGAATAGTAATTATGGTATGTTTATGAAAGTTTTTCACCGGTAGCAGATGTTCCATTGGGTTAAAAACAACCTCCATCTTTTATTCCTTCAATTAACTTGTTGAAAAATTTGGATTTATGGCATTTATGCATAAGAACCTTTTGACGTTCTCTTTCCTCAAGGGAACAAAACAACAAAAACAAATGTGATCACAATAATTTTAAAGAGACAATTAAGAGATTAATCCTTTTAGTGTTTCAATAATAATTTGACATTTAAATATAGAAACAAGGAATGCATACATGTGTTTTTTTTTTAGAAATAATTCCAGTACATTGTTACACAGTGCCGTTTTTTAATGGTTTGTGGCATCTATGTGTTGTAATATAAATTCTCTTTGCAATACAGTTTTTGAGACACTATTTCAGAATATTTCTTAATTGAGCATTCTTAACAACTACTTATGTATTTATCAGTGTTTAGATCTTGCCTCTCTGTGTAACAGGTATCGTCGTAGCTACGACTCAGAGTTCAGTGCTCCTCTGGTGATGTACCATGTTTGGCCCACTCTAATGGAAGGAGATGCTGTGATAGTGAAGGGCGAGGCAGTGACTCGAAGAGGCGCTATGGTACTGACGCTCTAATACTTCAACAATTGCATGAATTAGTTCAAGAGTCTGTCTTGAGAAAAACATGACATGGACAGTTGTGTGTGTAGAGGCTCATGTATTTGCTGGTGATGTGTGTGTTTGCAGTGGAGCCGGAGCAGGAGCAGGAGTGCCAGCCCTGCACGCTCTCGCTCCCTCAGCCCGACCCGTAGCCTTGTAAGTCTCTAGAACAAACCACACACATATGAGCAGGGATGTTGGTGGAAACTATCATTTATCTCACATTCAAATGTACTGTTCTTTCTACTAACACTTTGCATGCACACCAATGAACCACAGGGTATGTACTGCAAAATGCAATCTCCATTTTATTTACTTTAAAGTATCTTAACATCATTCTTTTTTGCTGATATTTCATCTCTTTGGTTCATGTTTGCAGGCATTTAACAGCAAAAGAAGCCTGTCTCCTCAACGCCTGACCACTAGCCACCTGTGAACTCTGACCTCTCTAAAGTCCAAACCTGGAAGTGGACACACAGGCGTTAGCTCATTAACATTTGCATTCATGTTAGTTTTTGATGTTAGTAGATGTTAGTCTTTTCTTGTGTTTGCCAACCAAATATGGCAACCAAAGGCTCCTCACACTTTAGTCTTATGAGGACAATTATTAGTGATTGAATTATTATCAACAGATGAAAGAAAACAGTCTGGCAGCTGAAAGAATATTGGTCTTATTTTGCAATATTTGCTCAATGAATACGAAACTGTACACTCTGAGGGTCCATCTGCACTTTTCTCAGACAGTACAGAAACTATACCTGACTTTTACCTTTACTTGTCACCAGGGGTCAACATCTATTAATGCAGCAGATCTATATGTCACTAAGCTGCAAGATAAACGGTGCTCATGATCAGTGCTAATTTCATCTCCTCGAATACTTGAGTCACTGATTCGGTCAATGTGATTTTTAGGTATATGTGATTTTTAATGGTTGCTGTGTCATTTTAATTTGTGTTAACTATTTTTTGGTGCTGTTGTTCTATCTTTAAAAAAAGTTTTGAGTTGAAGCAAAACCTATCATTTATTGCAGTTTATATTATGAAAAAGTAGAAACTTGTTTCCTTTTAGGCAAAAATTTTCCGACTTACAATATTAATTACATTTTCCACTGTGAACCAGATCAGTAACTGCTGTAGTTCTTTTAGGCCGTTGTCTGTATTCACTTTGTTTACAACTTGTGTACTGTATATCACTACTTATCATGTTACATCAAGTACTACATTACTTTTGCCCTTTGTTAGATATAATTAACAGCAAAATTCTATTTTTGTTTCATTGTGATTTGTTTTGTGATGTATAATGATTATATTTGCATCTGTGCCTTATATACTTATTTGTTTTGTAAAGAATAAAAAAGAAAATTTTCATTCCTCGTGTTTCTACCATGATTATTGTTATTTTTTAAAATTTTGTTTTAACCAAGGATGCTTTGTTGTCATGTTTTTTTTTTTCCTTCTGACAAAAGACTAATGTACAACCAATGTTATGCTTGGGCAAAATTATAGGAAATTCTTGTCTCCTCCCTCTTTCTTGGAAGACTCCACGGTGGTATTTTTCTTCAAAATATGCTCTGAAACTTGCCTCATTCCTGTAATCAGACTACATTTTAACTTTATTTCAACAGTAGATGGAGCTGCGACTCCATCAACTGACTGTGTTTCAGTTGTTTGAGGCATATTAAACCTATCAGTGGTTTCAGAGCAGTATCTCTGCAACTCTGACATGGGCTTTCTTGGGAGTTATTTGTAATTATTCTATATGCAATTGTTGATCTGTATTTAAAAGTTATGTTTAACAAGAACATTAACATTAGATGCAAAATTGAAATAAAAGGTGTGACTTTGTGAGCATATAAAAAGCTTGTTGAAATCCCAGCAGCAGCAGCAGCAGCATTCCACTGGCCATGCCTACATATAATGACTGTCTTCTGGACTGTCTAATTAGACCTTGTCCTCAGGCCTTGCCCAGTCCAGCACCAGCAGCCTCGCCAGACATATTCATTATACTGTCAGCTCTTCAAATTACATCTAATATCAAAATTCAGACATTTGCACTGCAGCACTAAAACTGAACTGACTTGTTATGTTCAGCTGAGACGTGTGTGTCTTTGCTGACGCTGATTAAACACAACACAGCGGGTTTGTAGCTGCACTGACCGGCATCCCACATCACAGGAAAATATGTGTACTGTAAATCTGTGATGAGAACACAATATTTCAAAAGCTATTTCCCAGGCATAGTTTATATAATACCATGTTATGGTTTTACCCACAGAAAGGACAAAAATGTGTCTTGTGGTTTCAGCGTGGTACTAGTGTAAACATGAGGCGCAGACTAACCTACATATAATTTCTGTTGAAGCAGGAAGCCAAATTTAAGGGTATCTGAACAGAAAAAGACACATTATTTTTTTTTATAAATTTGAGAATTATCTACTGAGAGACTTTGGAGTGTGCATGGCAAAAAATGTGTAGAAAATGCAGAAACCCGTGTCATGGAAACTTCCTCATCTCATTCCCACACAATGTGTGTCTTGTCTGATCCGCAGAAGTTCACGGAGGGCCCGGCTCTTGGGACGCAGGCCAGGTCTTACTGCCATGATACGAGTGTGTTGGAGTCCTTCTCTGAGCCCCAGGAGGAGGAGGAGGAGGAAGAGGAGAGGGGTGTTTACTCAGGTGTGCTGTGGTCAAAGGGACAAAGTGACCCTAAACTGGAGATATATGGAGATGAGAGAGAAATGTTCAAAAATAGTTCTGCTCTGTGTCTCCTGTGGACAGTAGTGCATAAAAACACTATTGCTGCTATTATGGTTCTTGGACCAAGTAGTAGGAACCAGAGGAGGGTCCTACTGCTCTATATTTGAGATGCAAGAGATCAAAATATATGGGTAATTAGTTGAAAAATAAAATGATCCAGCTGCCCTTGGACTCTTATTTTTCTATGCCATTATTATTTATTGGCTTAAACACATAACATACTGCAAATACAATATAAGCTGGGATAAGGTATTATCCAGGTTACTGAAATCGGAATATTGGTTTTATGTGTGCAAATACAAAGGTGGGATGCTTCAACACCCTAGCAGACAAGAACAACATCCGGGTATTCCATCCGATCTTGGTTTATGTGAACTTTTAAATGGAACAGTACTTGGGCTGCGGCTGACGACAAGAACAGAAGAACAGACAATAACACGTATTGAGAAACGTCTACTGTCTCAGTTGCCTACATCCATGAAATAATGACAGTTCATACTCTGATTTAGTAGCCTCAGGTTACTTTTTCAATGGAAATTCTATTGCTCACTTCAGTGTTCTTTAATGCTTCTCTTCTGCTCATCTACAGTGGTGACACAAGCAACTATTCGCCTCGAAATGAACCAGCTCCCAGTACATAACCAGACTCCAACACAAACATTATGTGTGCACATGAGCAGGAATACATTTTTCTGTATTCTACTTTCTCAATCCCATTTTTCAGCAGCAAACATGACAACACCATTGTCTCCTCAACCAGTGTGATCATATTTCAGTAGGTCATATGAGTGAAAACATAATCAATGGCCCGAACCGTGCAGACAGTAGGAGTTGGACTTAAAACAGACCAAAAGCTTCAAATCCAGCTGAAGGTTCCAGTTTGAGGCTTGACTCAGATCTGCTGGACCATGTGATGTTTCCTCTGGCCGTTCCTAATGTGCTCCATACTGGCAAGAGTTGGATTTCTGCAGCTTGAGCGTGATGAGTACCCGCCCTGATCCCACAGCTAGACCAGAGGGGGAATATTAATGGGGCTGTATATCACTGTGCTTTATGACACGGTTATGGGCGACCAGACTGCAGTGTATAAATCAAAAGTAAAATTAAAACAGGCACATAGCTGAAGGAAGGATGAAAATTAAACGAAAGGATGCAAAAACAAATGTGGAGCCAGTGAGGATGTACTCCACACAATTCATTCTTTGATGACTAACCAGTTACTGCACGAAGCTGTCAACAGGACTGTGATGCGTCGATCATTTCTCTAATGGAGTTACCCTTCAACAGAGGAGTCAATGAGCCACTGCAGGTCGACAAGGCCTCTGTATGTCCAAGAGATGCGGTGCTATCCGTGTCCCAAAGAGGCCATTAAACACATCTGGAACGGAGCAGGATGCAGGTTTGCACAGGAGGACTTCACAATTTATGACAGGAGGGACAAAACAGAGGTATAGAGGAAAAAAAAAAAAGACTGTGCACTCATACATCAGTGCAATGTTGTGTGTGAATAAGTGTAAGCACACCACATGGACAAACCAACCCCACCCCAGCAACATCCTTATTCCCGCTCTCAGCCATGCTGGAACACCCAAGGGCGATTCCTTGGCACTACTGAGTGTGTGAGGTCATAGTGAGGGCTGGCTGCAGGCGCTGGCCCTGATAGATGCTCCAGCGAGACCAGACATCAAGTGACCGAATAGTCTGCCAGGCATACCACGGATAAACAGTTCCTTCCTTTCTCTATGACGACTATCATATCAAATACTAAAAAATGACTTCTAATTTGGACTCGCTTCTTTTCCCAGAACAGACATTTGTCCAGACTGTTTCCTCTTCCTGCTCCATCAACTGTTCCACATCTGGCCTATCACAAGCTAAAGCTGACTAAAATTATTTGGGAGTTTTGGACTGATTCTGTTTCATACAAAGGGTGATGATTTTGCTGATGAAGCTATGGTCTCCTTACAACAACAACATTTTATTATTTGCCAGTGGTATTCAGATCTTTACATAAAATACCAATAGTTTACTGTGAAAATACTTGACTAACAAGGAAGTTCTACATTCAATGTGATGTTTTTGCTGCATTAATTTTTATGTTGCATTTCACTGCTGTGAACTAGTCGAGCTCATATGCATTACTTTATATCTCATCTCATCTCATCATCTGAATCCGCTTAATCCTCACTAGGGTCGCGGGGGTCGCTTGGAGCCTATCCCACCTACTTAAGGGCGAAGGCGGGGTACACCCTGGACAAGTCGCCAGTTCATCTCAGGGCTGACACAGAGACAAACAACA
>JAPQRQ010000019.1:152447-174598 GCA_037367365.1 Apogon talboti | reverse complement strand
TAGTAAGGCTGTGGCATCTCCTGTCAGACAAGGAAAAAGGTCACGATCACAGGTCGTACAACATATGTAACCATCCCTCTATGTACCAGTTTGCCACCAACATTTGTTGTTTTTTATTCTTATCTAATTAGGAGAAAACGACTACAGGGGTTGAACAATATTTATCAAGGTTAGAAGCAGAAAACAGGGCAAGGGGAAGCGTCTTTAGTAGGTATAAAACCCATATGAGATCATCTGAAAAGGTTCCCAGGCGTCTAACATGTCATGTTGTGTAAAGTTAGTACATGTTACCTACTTTTGTAAATGTGCCTTTAACATAAACACCAAAAAACACCAACACATTTTCATCTTTGCACTTTGTACAAAACATTCATTACACACTTCATTTAAGAAATCTTTTCACAGGGAAACAAACTCAAAATACCTGAAATGACAACACATGAAAAGACACTGAAGCTGTACAGTACTGTATTTGTTTAGAGTTTTTTTTTTTTCTAATCGCTTAAGAACAAGTATCAGCTATTTTTCCAAAACTCTACACACTAACCACAAAACCTCACTCTAAACCAGTAAAATATTTTCTTCCCCAACAGCAGCAAACAACTCTCAGAAAACTCTTCAAGTGCCATAAAAAACTGATGCATTTGAGTCAATAGATCACGTAAACACTGATAGTTTCAGTGAAAAACAAAAAATAGAGGGCTTTGGTTTTCTATGCAGAACACAGTCATTTTATAATACGGTTTTGTATTATATGTAATAAACAACTGTGTAAAGTGGGGCTGTGTATTCGCAACACTCTATAAATGCAAATAACTGGAGAAAGATGTTAAAGTTTTAGTTCTGCCAACAACATTAGACCAATAAAAAAGGCAAAATCTCACCTCTTTGTGAATCTTTGTGAGTCTGAACATATAATTTAATTCTCACCCTAAGTGAAGTGTGGAGTACTGTATCCAGGATCTCCATGTATCCATCTCCTGTTTGCGGTGTCCAAGCTCTGGTTGGTAACTGAATGACAGAATGATGAAAAGAAGCATTTTTGTGTCTCAAAATTACTGACTAATGCAGTGACTTATAATTACAGTTTTAGAGGAAGTTTGTTATAAAATTGCAAACTGAATGTAAATCAGAGACTGTCCATTCAGTTTGACGCATGAACTAAATGGAATGACTGTAACTGTTATAGTTTCAGAAAAAAATAAATAAAAATTGCGCTGGATTTTTAAGGTAATTCTTTGTTTCTTTCCATGAGTTAACAGTAGCTTTTATTGGTGATCATTGTTAAAATACAGTACATCTTGTTTTTTTGTTTTTGTAAAAACTTACTTTGGTTAAAAAAAGGGGCGGGGGGTTCAATGTGTGTGTTAATTGAAATATGATTGAAACGTTCTGTGCTGGAACAAGTTTCATAGAAGCTTGAAAGAGAAAATGATAAAGTATTGAATAATTAAAGTGTGTCAGCGTGTTGTAGCTTCTTTGAAAATACCATTGAGATATTCTGTGTGTGTATCTTTCTATATTTGGAGTTTGTGAGGTTTGTGTGTTCAGTGTCTTTGGCTGGTGTGTGAAGGTTTGACACAATGAGTCAAATTCAGTGACGTTAACTGTTTTGAGGAAAGACAAGATCTAATAAAGAGATGTCAGAATTGTGAATATGCAAAAGAAAAGCAAAGTTCATCCTTTTAAAAGCTCTTAAATCTTAAGCATAAAATGTTTCTAACAAAGTGAAAATGGGCTCAAACTTTTTCCAGCGTCCTTTATGTAATAATAAACCAGAACCACAGATGATGGTGTCGCAAAATGAAAATGTTTGAAGCCCACTTCTTTCCATGTGGCTGAATGCAAATGAATCATGTTCTGTTCACATTCTAAACAGCCTCATCACTTCTATAAAAGCTCAGCTCTTTTTTCCTCTAGTGCTATTCACTCGTGTACAATGGGGCCTTGACAAATGAATTGATCTGTATGCAGTCACGTGTCGGTTCAGTCCAGTCCAAGTGCTAATCAGAAAAATGTCTTTCTTGCTGGGAAATGTTTCTCTGTATCTTTTTTATTACCGTAGTTTATTCAAGAGTGTTCCCTCCTGTTTGACAATGACACTTGAATCCATCGCCTCAGTCACATACTCACATACTCACATATTTTTTCCACAGAGTAAATGTTGCACTCAGAGCCATAACATACGTCTCAGCGTGTGCTCAGTCCATGTGCTACAGCAGCTTGTACAGCATAAATTAACCTGTTTGCATGAAAGGAAATGCAAAAGGTTTAGAGATGACCTATTTTTATCTTAACTCATAAAGAGTGCTACTTTTGTGGTAGTTCCCAAATAATTTTTTTCGCTGTTTTTAACAATTCTTAAGTGATTTATCACCATTTATTCTACTAATATGGTCAGTATTCTATATTCTTAAGTGAAAATCAGGTATTTTTCTACATTTAATTCACTGATCATGATTGATTTCCATAAAAACTCACATTAAAGTCGAGGGTTATTATATCAAAAACAAAGGAAATGGAGGAAAAAGTGACTTTTTCAGTAAAATATATTATTAACTGAACATAAAAACAACTCCATCCACTGTTGTAGATTAAACTCCATGGGTTTTACTGGTGAATCAATGTTGTAGAAGATGACATTGTTTCCATGGTAACTACGGAGCCTCTGAACGTCCAAATGGGTCATATCTGATGACCATGAAAAGATGACAAACTGCATTTTACACCAATTATTTACATACATTAATAGGATTAGTGGATCAACAAGTATTAAACAGTTTAGGTCAGTAAATGATTTTGGTCGCCAGTGGATGTTTGGGTCTTTATGGGTTAAAGTCAACCTTAAAAAAAAAAAAATCTATAACCTATAGAATCAGTAACATATATTAAAATTCACCCTGGTTCCTTTTGTGGCAGGTATCCGATTCCATTGCAAAGTGTCACAGTCTTGAACTGACCTGCACGCCAAAATACGCAATAATAAAGACGTCACATGCAACACACTGATGTACTAGAGAAAAGAAGGAGGCCTCAGAAATCAGTGTTTACAGTTTCATTTTGATGTTAATGTACTGTGGAAGGCAGTGAATTTGTTAAGGATGATAATGAAAGTGAAGAGACAGAGGCTTAAACCACAGGCTGAGAACACTTGGATGCTCTAGACTTCTACCAGTGTCTAAATACCTCTCAACAGCACAACTTCCATCAGTTCCATGGCCTGATTATGCTAATCTGTGGAGGTTTTATTTAGCATAATGGAAGACAGTGGTTTGGTTTTCTTTATTATTTACTTATTATTATTTATTTCTTTATGACAGTTAGTAAACTAAACACAAAATCCTCCGAAAACATCCTCCACAGTACACCAACCAAATTAAAACATGACTCAAAAGGTGCAACATGAAACCATGGCTTATCGAGCCTTAACAGTATTAAGTCCATGAACATCTAACATACAGGACTTGATTGCTCAGACCACTTTTTCTGTTTCAAGACCATATTCTTAAACTGAAAGATGCTCCTACAACACTTTGATTTTTAGTATCTGATTCCATTTTTTCTGATCAGTTACTAATATATTCATGTTTTTTAAAGTTGTTCTTGTACTGCATATTGAAGTTTAATGTTACTTTATTGTTGTGTATGTGATTCTCATATTCTGACTCTATTTCAAACAATTTTTGTACATTTTTGGGTATTTTTTTGTCATTTTTCTATGCATAATCGATTAAATAAAACAATCTTCATGTACAATGTAGTGATTTTACATGATATTCCATCCATCCATCTTCTGAACCTGACACTATAATATGTATGTCAAGCACATGTAATATGTATTTGACACTATACTATGTGGCAGATACATATTATTTGACACATATAATATGTATTTGCTGAATTAGAATAAAATCAGCTGCATTTCAACAAAAAAAATGTTTTAAAAATGTTAACACATGGGAATTTGGGATTTCTCATCCTGATATTGACCTTTTAACTTGAACATCTGTAGTCACTGTCATCAAGACCTCACACACAAACATAAAAATCAGGATGATATATCCAAAATTGTAGTAGCTAGACTGTCAACAAAGACAAATAAACACAGGGGGAACACTCAGTCCTGCGATTCAAATAAAAATGATATATAAATATATATATAATATATAAATAAATACAGAATTTAGAACAGAAATGCTCATCCTCTTCTTATTTGTGGTATTCATTCTGTCATTTATAACAGATCTGAGTCTTGAAGTTCAAAAATGATAAAACCCCAGTTTCAAACATTTAGCCTAAAATAACTTCCCAAGTAAGCGTGTAAGAGTGAATAAGAATTCTTCATAACCTTGTATAATACATTATTCTCAAAACAATAACAGCCGAGAAGTATAACTGACCATTTCATATCATAATAGATGTTCCTTCTAAGGTAATAGGATACATATAACTGTAAAATGTGAGTACCGTAATCGTGGGCATGGTTATGGTGACTAATGTGTCTCAAAGGTCCCGTAAACCCACAATCCCATGGATGAGTTTATTTTCAGCAGTCCCTTCTACTCAATTTCCACACAAGGTAATCAGTGCCATTTCCTAAGTAATTCACAGGAATAAGTAGATCTATAAATGTTCTCAGCGTCGATGTGTTTCCACGACATCTAAACTGAAAGAGATGATGGTTTGTTGATGTTTGTTTTCTAATGGATTTCCCCGTATTTCTTGCACTCTTGCCAAAAGAATAAAAAAAAAAAAAACTGTGCCCCATTACTTTTCCAAAGAGATGTCATTTCAGTTGAATGCTTGTATAAACTGACGTCAACTCTTTTTTGTGACATCTTCCTCAGGTCGTGGAGAAAAGCAGACAGGCCACATCTCTGACACACTTACACCAAAACATAGTCAGGGAGGCGTTAGCCCGGAAAACTAGACCAAAGGGGAAAAAAACACAAGAGGTTATTTGTGAATGACTAAATCAGTAGGTAAGGAGGGCGCCTGGCACTTATCACAGGCTTATGTAAATGTCCCAGTTAGGAAGTCTGTATTGTTTAAGTGTTGACAGTAGATACAGAGCCTCAGCTCCAACAAACCGATGTGACCTGATAATATAAACATCCAGCTCAGCATGTTTTATAGTGGACTTTTATAAAACAGAGCTCATACAGTGACAGTAGTAAAGGTGTGTTGAAGACAGACTCACCGACTTGGTGACTTTGCAAAGGAATTCACATCAAAATCTATTTTTAGAACACTGTTTCCATAATTACCACAAAACAGCGGGCTTGTTTTAGCCTGCTCTTGATGCGGATGTCACAAATAGCTGTGAGTAAGGTCTCAGGATTGTGTTGCATGATTTAACATCGTGGAAAAAATGTGTCTTGTGTATGTTTTTTCAGATCTTTGGAGCAAAAGTACAAACAAGGGCAGATGTTGTCAATCTCTGTCTCGCTCACTGGCCTTTTTTAGATTCTAGACATCTTTATTTTTTTGAGACAAGACAGTAAAGAAGCATAATGGAATATATTACAGGAACCAAATCAAGAGTAAGCCATTAAAGGTCATAAAACTGGCACAAAAACCCATCTTAAGACTGCCATTATAATAGGCCATCTAGGTGTCTTCATGTTTTCTTTGTAATAAGTGTCAGAAAATGTCTTTTTTTTGCCAATTCTTCTGCACCTTTATGTTCACAGAGAACTTAACTTTCAATATCTGGCCATTAATTATCATTATAAAGAATAACAAATGCTTAAAACAGTGTGTTTTAGTCAAAAAGAAAAAAAACAGACTTGATGTTTTTAGCACATTCATCATCAATTGTAAATGTCCATAATGAAACTTTTTGAGATTGCAGACATAAACTATCAACTATTTTATATCTGCTCAAACATGCTTTTTGGTCTTAAACATTCAGTATCCATATTATGGCTTCATATTTTTTGTTATATCCAGGCATTTTTTAGCCTGTGTGGAAGTCTCTGAAACAGTTTCTTTCTACTTGTAATAGACTCGTAAAGTGTAATATGGTTTGGAAAGCTCAGGATCTCAGCTTTCCGATGCCATTTGAATTTTGTGGATAGCACAAACGTATCAGGAGTTACAGTACTGTGAATGCTCTGAAGTGCAAAATGCAGTGTCGGTGAGATTGCTGTTGTTAAAGGGTTAATGTTAAAGCCGGGCAAAACAGAGCAAACGGAAGCAGATACACTGACTATAAAACCAGAAAGTTACTGTACTTTGCTTCTTTCTGTGTCCTTGTACAAGAGTAAAACTGTTTTGGACATGAAACATTTTGATCTATTGGTATTTCATCTTGGTATTTTATCTTATTTTATTTTACTTGTGTAGATTTTATTGGTTTTTTTTCCATTCTATTTCTGCTTTGAATCTGTACAGCGCTGTGGTCATCGTCTGTTGTTTTTAAATGTCCTTTATAAATAAAATTGACTTGACTTGACAATGTCTCACTACTCTTTGTGTCACGTAACAGGTACTTTGGTTTCTGGGAAGAAGCAGAAATGTGTCAATAACATGGAAACACATTATTTGTTAGCTCTTTATTATTGTTTGGGTGTGAGTCTTCATGTATCCGTCTTCACAGCTTCTCTGTGGGAGACAAAGTGCTTCTGGGAATCACTCGGGCACTTTTCATAGAACCAGAATGGGAAGTCAGTTTCATGTCCGCAGACCACCTGTGGGTTTCACTGTAGCTTCACTTTGACATATAACTACAAAATTATCAAGCGACACACACGCTCGGTCACACCACAACACGCTGCCCCTTCAGATTGCACTCTGTGGCCACACATTTACACTTAATGTTGCATAATGAAGATGCTGTGAACGTTAATATCTCCATAATCTGACCTTTTTTTTCCCCTGGTCATGTATGTGTGTCTAATTTAATTTATCAGTTCATCTAACGTGCAGGTGGCTTTACTCCACTTAACGTTACTTTGGCTGATGTGGGTGGACTAATGATGCACTTGATCGTCATAATTAAGTGTGATCAAAATAATGAGCAATTCAGGGTTGCCCTTTGAAGTTGACAGTGTAGTAATGATGACGTCAATGACACAGTGATCTGTGACTCAGACATGGAGTCCACAGGTGGCAAGAGATGCCATGTCATTCTCTTAAATGGACAATGAAATCCAGCAATTTCTTTTCTTTTGCATGTGTGGAAGAACCGTGGACATTTGCAGCAATAACATGTATTACTTTACAGGCAACAGTATGCTTATTTTTTACAAGTACAGTATTTTTTTTTTTCATCAGCTCAATAAAAATAACTAAAGAAAACTAAACAAAAGAGAGCAATCATTAACCTATGAATCATCAGACTGCTGTGTTGTACAGTCTGATGGCAGTGAGTATAAACACTCCTCTATATCACAGTCATGCGGTGACTGAGGTATAGAGGAGTGAAAATGCTCTTCCGGTTTGTCAGAATGGGAGTCCAGAATGATATATTTTGTGCTTTAAGCATATGAGAATCGTCTATGTTCAGGATTGAAAATGAAAGAATGATTTTAGGTGCAGACTTTACATGTCCAGGGGCCAGTTTCATCAATGTGGTCTAAGGCTTAGATGTAAATAATACACACTGCATGACCAAAAAACACTTCCACATGCAATATTTTGTTGGGCTACCTTTAGCTGTGATTAAAGGACACGTGCTGCATCCTTCATACAACACAATGCTTATGCAATGTCACAACACTTTTACTTTCATAGCTGATTTTCCACCAAGATGATGGGAGAGTCAGACCACTGTTTTCAGTCTTACCCAGCACATCCCAAAGATTCTCAGTGGAGTTCAGGTCTGGACTCTGTGGCCAATCCATGTGTTTAAATGGTCTCATGCTCCATAACCACTCTTCCACGGGCCCGATGATTCCTGGAATTGTCCAGCCATATCCCCAGTAAATTGATGGTTTAAGAAAGGAGAAGCTACTCATTACAGTTTGGGTTAAATATATTAACCATTACAGTAATTATTCAATAGAAGGTACTCAACCTATTTTCTTAAATCCAGGTGGGGACTTTTTTTTGGCCAGGTTGTGTATTTCACATAGAGATTTACATGTACCAGCTGTACATAGCTATTTACTTACTGTAACTGATTAACTGAAGTAGGACTAATTTATGCTGCATTCTGGGTAAATTAAGACTTTATTCAAACTAAAAACATGGCGATATGAGGCAGGAGTTCAGTGCAAGGTTCAGGTTGATTCAGCAGGCAGATTTATCAATCGTAACACTGCATTATAGAGTACAAGCTGCACATTGTACAATGTACGAAGAGCTTTTGTTTACCAAAGCCAAAGAGACACGTGGCTCAAGAGATGTAGGTTGCAGACCCCAGTCCTGGATGGAGGTTTACTAACCTTTAGCCTAAAAATAGATTATTTCTTTTGTCAAACTGTCTTCTTTGGACTAAACTGGTCAAGACTATAGATCAGTCTTAAATACAGTACCTTTATGGAACTGGCTTGAATAGGTGGTGGTCTACCTCCATCCAATACCTTGATCCAGACTCCCAGGTCCTACAGGTATCTGAGCAGCACTACAAACAAAATTCAAGTTTTGTTCATATTGGATGGTCTGGTGTAGCAGGACGTGTCAGAGCATTAATTCCTGCAGGTCTCTGTATGTCAGAAAGGTTTGATGGGGTATGAAGTTGGAAGGCTTCAGGTTAGATTTATATACAGTATATTTTTCATCATAGTTACTAAATGAGTTGCTCTGACCTCCTCTTCTCCTCTATTCACATCCTGGCAAATACATGTTACTGACTTGATTTCTTCCCTGGAGTCCCTGTGCTTTATGACCTCACAGGTTTTCCCTGGATCATCTCTGGGCCTGCTGCAGCTGTGGTCCTGCTTCTCCCCTGCCTCCATCATCATCACTCATTTATCCATATAGTTGTGATAGTGTTTATCATATAGTTAGATGGATGGTAGGGGTTTTGATTTTTGGTACTAAAAGCTACAGTATTAATATATCCACTCTTAGTACTTGTATTTAGAGTATAGTGATATAAGTTATGGGTATTTGTACTAGTTATTGGAAGTTATACTAGTAACAGCAATTCTAGTTTTTAAAGTTATTGTTGTTTGCTGTGCATCCATGTGTCTCCCCTATTTCCCTCTCTTCTCCCACAACCTCTCTCTCTTCCTTTAACCCCAACTGGTCAAGGCAGACAACCATCCTCCAGGAGTCAGGGGTCTGCTCAAGGTTTCTGTCTGTTAAAATTTGTTCCTCGCCACTGTCACCAAGCATTTGCTCCTGGAGGATTCTGTGAATTGGTTTAAAGAGTCTGGTTTGACAAGCTCTAAATGTAAAGTGTCATGAGATAACCCTGTTATGATGTGGTGCTATATAAATACAATTTGACTGATTGATAAATCAATTAGCTGTGTGGTCACATAAACATGAGAGCATTCACAAAGTATGATATCCAAATGTCTGAACGAGGTGTACAACCCCAGACAGTCGGACTCATAACAGTGTGTTTCCATGCTGGATGCTGCCTCAGATTGAGAGCAGGAAGTGTAAAGGAGGTGAGACGAGAAAAAAGTGCGAGTATCAACACAGAGCAGAGACAGAGTGAAGACTTCCGGCAGCTGGATTATCTGGTGTTTCAGGGTGACTAAGAGGACACACAGCTCATAGCTGAAAAGATGGGCATGTTGTGTAATTTCCAGTGAAAACCAAAACGAACCGGAAGATACTTTTAGTCTAAGCTTTCTCTGGTACAGACTTGGTGACATATGATAAGGTTTTTCTTCTTTGTGAGCGCAGCCTTGAGGCTTTTTTCAGAGATCATTGCGTTTCAGGATGACTATTACATCGGGATGCTTCTGCACAGGATACACACGTAGTGATAATGAAGTGGTGGAAGGAAGTGACTGATCTGTTACACATTCAGGTCTGCCCACTCTTGAAAAACAAACAGTCCGCCAGTCAGCTGATAGTCTTTTTATTGAACAAAGAGAGAAAGCTCCAAATGAGTGTGTTAGACTGTGGTTCTTCATGTTAAAGCATTGAAGCTCATCACTAATAAAGTGCACTTTCAGTTTACAGCCAAATGGAGGCTTGGTTGCTCCACCTTCCCTCCCAAAAAGCTCAATCAGATCCCACCCGGCAGGTACAGGACTATCACAGTAAGATATACAAGACCAAGTGCAACGACTGAGCGTCTCAGCGAGGGCATGTGCATAAGTGTTAATGGAAGATCAGCTCCTTCTTCTCACCATGGGTCTAAACTGGCTCAGACTATGTGTGTTAGCGTTTTCTGCCCTGGCTCAGTTCGACCAGATGACGATAACGATGACAACAGAGGTAATGCGACTGATGGCGCCACAGTTCTGACTGATTATGTGATTGATTGTAAAACAGCACAGTATTTTTTTAACAGGGTTTCATTATTAGTCAAGCTAAAATCTTTGCCATGAGCGTCTTTACATTTTAAGATTTTCACTTTAAAAAAATATTTTCCTATTTCCAGAAGTGTTTTCTACATAATATATATGTACAGGTGTATCTTTACAAAGAAAATAATGTTCTGTTGCAGTATTGAATCCAGTTTGGCACAAAATCCTTCACCCAGTAACAGACTTCATGGAAGAGACAGCAGAAACAAGTTCATTCAACACCCCCCAGTTTCGCTATAATCTCACTCAATTCTGTCTCTCCTGGATAGACACAGACACAAAACTAGCAAATCAATCTTATTTCTACCTATAACTCATAATGAGATGTAACTGACATGGTAATTTCCTCTGATGTGCAGCAAATAGGAATGTAAATGACATGAAAGAGAGTCATTTCATGTACTAAACTACAGGACATGGCAGCAAACCAAGAGGGAACCAGCCAAAGAGTAAACAACAACATGGGATATCTGATATAACATCAAAAAACTGAACTTACTTCTATGGATTTGTAGTATTTGGAGGTGCTATGTAGTGTTTAGGATCAAAGCAACAGAGAGAAAAAGACATCAAAGCTGTAATTTAACACAGGGATAAAACAGACAAAGCTGAATAGGGTCACGAGGAAAATAGATGATGACGATGATTATGAGAACATCATCGCAGTAGGTAGTGAATGCACATGGTATGGGAGGGAATTTACACAAACACAAGATCAGCTTCTAAAACACACATCTACCACTAACATATAAATGTAGTGTATATTAGTTTCACTGGGAATTTCCACATTGGGTAACTTCTCTTATTGCACTATTTTTTAATTTTTAATAAAACGTCGACGAGGCAGTTCTGAGTTTTGTCTCACACTGTGGTCATCTTTTGTATCTTTTTATAACATGCAGAAAACAAACTGCGAATCACCCTGCCACACCTGGCCTATCAAGTCGTGTATTACATACACAATGTCCCTCACACGGAGAGCTTAGACAGAAGTCTGAACAAACAAAGCTCTCACGAGAGCCATATTACACATACGCCTTCAATAACAAGCAGTCATCATTACAGTAATAAATATAATTAGTTCAATAAATAGGGGTTTTCAATCAGTATAGAAATGATAAAGATGCAGCTGATTTATCTGTTAAAAGTTGCAGGATTTAAGTGTAGTGTCAATTAGGCCAAAGTACTGTCATGTTATGATTAGTTTAGGTAGTTTGCAGCTTGTGAGCACCTACTTCATGCTCACATATTGCTTCAAAACCATTGAAAATGCATGAAAACTTTCCATGTGTATAATACAGTGTCTATCTCCAGCGTCAGTCACCCCTCATGCATCGTCCAGTCACATGAACATACAAAAGGATTGGACAGTGATGGGGGAAAAGTAGCCCTAATGAGAGGTTTATGAGGGGATGACACATCATGGAAGGAGACTATATATACATGGAAATGATATAGTACAAGTGCACCAGGCCCCTCTTGCTGTTGTGTTTCTGGTAGACCCCCAAAAACGACTTCCCTCTGCAGTCAACACCGAAGGGGCCGGGGCTGGGTGTAAATCTAGACTCCTTGCTTTTGTTTTTGTTTTAAAGTGCATTCCAGATGCAGGTGACTAAAGAACAAGAAGCAAATGACAAAAAGAGGGATGAAGCACAGGTAAAGCCAGAGGCTGGCATTTAGGAAGAGGATTGGCACATGTATCAGAGATGTCGTAGAGGAAGATGAGAATCTGGGTCCGTTAGGCTGAAGGTATAATAAAAAAATCCTATTCAGTCTTCTCCTGTTCCAGCTCCAGTCACTCCCTGGACTGGTAGAAGAGGATGTATCCAGACTCAGAGTTCTTTGAAATGTCTGAGGTAAGACCGTAAAACTCCTCAATGGCCTGGGCGTCAATTTTCTACACAGCAGAAGAGCAAGACAGAGACTTAATGACAACGCAAACAACAGCGAAGTACAAACAGATGAGTCAAGAAGGCTGAGAGTGACGCACCTCCACAATGTCATCATCAAAAAGCAGCCAGAAGCCGTGACTCTTCACTATGGTGATGTAATGTCCTCGGTTCGGTCCACTGAGGAAACACAGACAGTAGTCAGTCTCCTCTGAACAGACGTACAGCAACACTGATCAAAGACGACAACAGTCTGCCACATAAGCACCTCTTGTCATTGTAGTCAGCAATTAAAAAAAGACTTTAAATAATACAATAAAAACAGAATGTTATTCATCGATTCATCATTATGACATGATTTATGCTCATCTTCATGTATAGACATATTGAAACATATTCCATGCATTCATATGCTTGTTAAACATCAGGATAGAGTAGAGATTATTAATATTCTGATTCAATTCCATTAATTAAGCTTCTTAATTGATCACAAAATCAGGATTACTGCTTCCTCTGTTTCTAGCGACTGAGGCGGCGATTGTCCTGTCAATCAAGGTCCAAGGAAAAGACATCAGGGCAAAGATGAAGGCGACTACAGACAGAGGGCTCTGATGTTTAGGTGTAAACGCAGCCTTAGGGTTTTCTGAATGAGACTGGAATCAGTTTTGTTTGAGTCCTCGGGAAGAAGTGACTCAGTTTCCTGAATAAACAACTACCTTGTGAAATATGTTAGTTTACAACAATCAGACGACCACCGTGATGAGCTGTAACATCTTATCCATAGACAAGCCAATGACACCACCTGATCATATCTAACAATAACTAAATGACCAGTTTGACACCCTTTTATGGCAGCTTTACAGTCTGTCATATAGTTGAACTTTTTTTTTAATCTTTTCTACTTTTTTTAGTCAAAAGTAAAATATAAAAATAACCAAATTCACCAAACCTGTCAGTAATTTATCAGGTGATGGTTAAGAAATCCAATCAGCAAAACCAATATTAAATCTGTTCAACATTAGGAGAATGTTTGGTGACATCAGGGATGTAATACATGCGATTGAAGCTTAAGCTAATAAACTGCTGTTACATTTTCACCAACAGTGAAACTGACTGCACTGGAAACTTTCATCTTTAGTTGTAGTATCTATGATTCAAGCTTTTTATTAAGTCTGGAATCTAGTAGGAATATTAGTATTTAGTTGTAAAGGAGCAATATTTTAGTGCACTTATGTGAACAGTATGTGCAATAACCCCCCACTATACGTCTCGTGCAATATTATGTGCAAAATTCACATATTCCTGGACAAGGGCAATATACTCATAATTTTCTGTTACTACAGATAATGTTTACAACATGTATAAGGTAACTGTATGTAACTAGTTCCTTTTTTATAGTTTTCACACCTCTGTTGCAGTATTCAGTTTATCTTTTTCTATTTTATATTTCTATTATTGTGCAGTGTTTCAAGTACTTTCTTTTTAAGACTAGGTGTTTTTTCTTTGGTTTGTAACTTTTTTACTTGACTTGAAGACAGGGAGGCGCAAGAATTCCTATGTGTCTGGACAATTTGTGCAAAAATGTTATATCAAAAATCTTGGATCTCATAAATCTCCACTTATAGGAGGGTCGACATAAAGTAAATAAATCCTTTTTATAAGGATGAGGTGCAGCTTTTTTAAATTAGTGTAAGGATTTATTTGGAGTCAGTATCTAAAGGCTTTTAATGTGAATTCTTTTTCAGCTAATTCTGCAGTGACTTCAGTATGAAGCCATGGTTGTTGCCTCTTAGGAAAACCCTGATTTATCCTCAGATGCCTTGTAAATGACCACTATGACCCAACAGTAACATATATTGCAACCTTTCATTTTGTGCTGATAATCCGTTCACTGTACCTGCCACAGTGCACCACCACTGCCACCAGGTCATACATGCGGTCCAGGTTTACTGCATCTCCAGACGTGTTGAACAGACGGAGCTCTAGAGGGAACACCACTCGGTAGGACAGCTTAGTGTAGCGGTGCAGCTGCTCCATGTACTTAAACCTTTTCAGGTGTAGTGCCAAAATCATAGGAAGTTTCTTCACTCGCATCCTGCAGAGAAAGAGGCAGTCAGACAGGCGTTTCTACAGTAACACGTCGCTCTGGCGTGAGGCTTGGCGCTTTACCGACCGTTTCTGTGCTTCCTGCTTGCTGCAGCATGTCTCACAGTAGTATTTGTATTCACTGCACAAAGTCTCTGTGTTACTGAAGTCCCTGGAGAAGACAGCGTGCCACAGGAGAATCAGTTATCTAATCTCACTCTGACCCAAGGGAATAGCTGTTAAGGTGTGACTTCATGAATCAATACTACCTGAGACAGTGTGTGATTGATGTGTTCTGCTCCACATCCACAGAAAGATCCAGAAAATCCTCATCTTTGCTGCTCACCTGTCAGGAAGAGGAAGCGGTGAACTGTCATTTTCTTTGTGTGAGTCTATGTGGGGAAGTCTGCTGCACCCCGACAAAAAAACAAAAAAACAAACAAAACACACACACACACCCCCCTTTAAACACTCTTTGAAATGCTTATTCTACTCAGAGTGCCTTTGTCTCTACACAGTGCAGTGCCTTGGTGTTTACAGGGGTTGTTCAGGGCAACCCGTCCCACTCCCCGTCTCCCTCAGCATTTTGAGGACAAGGCCTGCGGTTACCATGACGTAAAGTGGCCAGAGCCTACCGGGCGTGATCACTGTATCTTTTTTATGCACCTCTCAGCATCTCAGCGAACAGCTAATCCCCTTTTCAGACTTATTCAACTCTTAGACTCTTAACAGGGAGCTTTGGACAAGTAAAGTTGGAAACACACTGGTCCAAAGGATCATCTGTTAAACTTTAATCATCAGACTGCACATAACGACAAAAAAAACAAACAAAAAAAACAAAACAAAACAAAACACGCACCGTTTCACAGTTCAGGCAGCGTGTCTCGTTGGTCAAAGTGCCTTGGAAGATGTCATGAACCCACGTGGGCTCCGTCTTGTTCTCCGTCTCGGCCTCTGTGGTGACTGCCGTGCCGTTGTTCTTGAGGCGGCCGTTCTGCTTTTCCTGTTTCTTCTCCTCCTGCAGGATGTCGGCCACGGTGTTCAGCAGGTAGTTGAGGAATTCATGGGCGTCCTGTTGCATGTAGTTATCGAACAGATCTGGAGGGACACGACGAGATCCAACCACCGAGGGGCTTTTTAAAACCACTTCTACCAAAACCATGAAGATTAGAAACATAGTCCACTGGAAAGGAATGTGTATACTGGCTTTTAATACCCAAGTGTGTGATTTTGATTTTATCTTCTGTTTTAGACGTTTCTATCCTATTGTTTATCTGTTCTTTATCAGTTTTAGTATATCTTATTCTTACTTTTATTAGTTTTGCCATATCTTGTATTTTTTACTAATATTTTTGTATAGTGCTTTGGGCAGCCTGCGTTGTTTTAAATGTTCTATAGAAATAAAAATGTGACCTTGACCTACAGTGTCAATCTATTTGATGAATGAAGATCTGAATAACTGAATCAGAGGTTTCTGTCCATTTCTTAAACACTCACACTACACGGTGTCTCAGAAAATGGAACACTCCAGTTGTTTCAAAAACCAATAAGAAGACAAGTTAGGAAATAAAGTAACAACTTGCAAGGTATTTTTCATAGGTGTCATCTTACAAAAAAATTATATCTTTCAGTTGAAATGTGAACTCTGCTCAATTTGGCAACAGTGCACAAGCATTGCTACACTCATTTCTATTTCTTTTTCAATTAAATATTTACTTTTATGCTCACGTTGGTCATGTCCTGATGAAGAACAAAAGGCAAACTAAAGTTTGTCATTCAACTGTTAATACATTATACAAGAAATTGCTGAACCAGGTTTTGGGTGCATCAGTGCAGAGAGGGGCCCTGGGGTCTGGGAAAGAAGTTTTAAAAGGATCAATCAAGCAAAATGTGCTTGGCAGGTTGACCAAAAAAATAGGTTTGAAATGACACTGAATCCAGTTTGAGCTGCACAGTAAAATAGGAAGGTTATTTTTTTGCATGCCTGAAAATCAGTCTGTTGGTCGATGTCAGGAAATGACAAATACTGTGATACTTTGGAGTCACAAAACAAATTTAACACAAATCAGAAATAGTAACTGGGGTATCATCAACTGTGCACAAGGGCTCCCATTGATGCCTCGTTCTGAACGGAAGTGATTCCAAGATACAATGTTTGTTTCGTTTTTTTATAGGAAACAACTGAGATGAAATTGTTGTATTTCTTACTCTGTAATCTTAAAAAAAAAAAAAAAAAAAAAAAAAAAAAAGGCCTGTGTAAAGCTGTCTTAAGAGGTAACCAACAGATTTACTGGCTTTATTAAGCTAATTATGTATTAGCTTAGATTTGGCTCATACATAATTATTTAAGTCTAAAGTTTAAAAAGCAGTACAGTGTTCCTACATTTGTAAGTATAGTGTGCAATGGCATTGGAGAGTGTGTTTCTTGGTAAGAACATCAGTAATTCATGACATTAATGTTTGCTGACTCATAGAAAAGCTGAGCTGAACAAACCCATCATTTCAATGACCGAATGCACCTGTAATTTGATGAAACTTTTCTGCTGAGTCTTTGGCCTTGTACAGACTGCAGCTCAAAGCCATTTTTGGACAAATCCAGGTAGATTTTAGAACAACTGAACAGAGCAAAACCACGGCAGATGCCATTTCTTTTTCCAAATTGGACGCAATCTGCATTTTAATGTGGTTGGAAATGCGATTCTAATTGTGAGTCTCAGTCTGGATGCTCTGGCTCAAATCAGTTTTTAACGCGTCATGCAGCAGTGGGGTCAAGTAAGGAAAGGGCCCAGCAGAAATCACGCTGCTACTGCGAGAGTGAAACTGAGGACATGAACTACAACAGCCTGTCGACACACACCAAATGTCTGCGAACACTTGGGGCGCATTTTTTGGAAAAGATACCCATGTTGTCACCGACTAAAGCATATCTGTTCGCGAAAAAACAGCAGGGATGTAAAGTCTTAAAGATCTGATGTTGTGCCGTCTACAAACAGCCAAACTGCCTTTGCTAAAGCACAGTGGCGATGCTGCTGACTTTGTTACTGTTTTGACAAAACTGAAAACACAAATGAAGAAATAGAGATGTAGAGAGGACACAGAAAGGATTAAAAAAAAAAAAAACACTGAAAGTAGGCAGCGAACCAAAGCTCAGTCCCAACAGAGATGGTATTGTTCGCTCATATAAAGAGCTTCCTCAACGCGGACAGCAGGGAACAGTCGGCGTCTCTGTCAGCTCGACTTTAGGAGTGACCTTACCACCAACAGGCACCTGCCCTTCACCTACACATTCCGGCTGCGTTACAGACAAACAGCACTACCGCCATCGCACAACACAAAACAACACGTCTGCACCCCACAAAACTTTTACACATGTAACCTTGACTTTCCACCACTGCACACAGGTGACAGTTAACACGGAGGTTTTACACATGGGAATCGTCAGCTCGAAGTCGATATGCCAGGTAGATGCAGGTGTAGTGAAATCGGTCATTAACACAGGCTCTGCTCCAGTGGAGTAAGTCAGTCCATGTGCACAATATGAGGAGTAGCTCAGTGGAATGCAGACATCATTAACATTATTCCACCTGTTAGTTCAGATTACACCTGTACCTGCGCTGCCGTGACACCAAAGATACACTATATGGACAAAAGTACTCGGACACGTTGAATTCAGGTGGTTCTTTTTTAACGGGGGTCTGGGCTGCAGACATTCTTCGCATCTCACTTAAGAAGAAAAATCTCCCATTAAACTTTAAGGAAATATTGACGTTTATATCTCAAATCAGCACGAACTGGACTTCATATGAGCCGCAGACATGATGTGTAACAATATTTTTGTCCATATAGTTTATAAACATCAATATTTCCTTAAAGTCTAATGGGAGATTATTTTTCCTAAGTGAGATGTGAAGACAGTAAATGGTTAGCTGTGGTAGAAAATTATTATTTACAGTCAGAGAATGAAAAATATTTCAAAAATTTAGAGGTAGAACATTTTAAATCAGTCATGGATAAAAAGAACAAAAAAACCCCAACCAAAATCAATGTTGAGAGAAATTAAGTAAAAACCACCCCTAAGGCATTTTTGAAGCAAAGATAACAATTTAAACACAACTAACAATGCAATGATAGTTATCCCAATATATTATCACATTTGTCATTATTGTGTTGTAGCCCAGACCCCTATTAGAAAAGAAACACCTGAATTCAATGTGTCCACGTACTTTTGTCCGTATAGTGTACCTGCACGATGGAGAGTCTGAAAAAACTGGAAGGATTCACCCATTGGATTCTGGATCATCGTTGTGAAGATTAAAGTTTGTATTTTGGCTTTTTGGGGCCAAAAGGACGGAGCTGCAGGAGAGCGAGGGATGATGGCTGAACTACAAGTAAATGCGGTGTGACAGTCTTCCTGGTACAACACAACATTAACAACAACTACAGCTGAACAGTGTGAGGGAAAAAAAGATTTTAGATAATAAACCTAAGAGCTGTCAATCAAATCCAATCAAGACAAACCTCAATCTTTCTATTAGACCTAAAATCATATTAATGTAACAATAATTTTAGATGAACCATCAGGACACTTTGTAGAGGGTAAATATAATGTCATTAACTTTGACATGACTCGACTTGACAATTCATTTGTTATTTTTGAAGCCTGCATCTAACAGCCATCACTGGTATTAAACTTATTTGTTATTTATTTCATATTTCCTACCTTATGGGTCTGTATTATTACTGTTGTTAGCACAGGTCACTAGGACAGTCAGTTTATTTCAGTGCGTTCACAGTAATGCTTAAATGTCAGCGTCCAGGTCTAATCTGTAATAACTTTCCGAGATTGTGTAGTATGTTGTTTTGCTGCCGCTGAAGAAATAATGAGGAATTACCATAAATCCATCAGCTGTGGATCAAACTTCTGAACTCTGATTTACACAGATGCTTTAGTGTTATGCAGTGAAAAGCTGTTTTGATTCACAATAAACAGTCTGGTGGAACAAATTAAGGCACAACAATTTCCATGATTAAAGGAAACACTGAAGCTGAATGTACAGGAAAATGTGGACTAATGTTTACTTCATCTAGATATTGTCAAAATATTGAAATAATATTTGTCCAAAATGATGCAACATGCAGAGTTACCAGCCAGGTAAAAGCCATCCCACACAGCCAGCCACAAGTTACAATGAAAATACCAACAAAAATGTACTTTCTCCAATTAAATACAGTGATGCTGCGTCAACATGCAAAATATTGAGGTAAAATAATAAGTTAAATGAGTGTTCTGTCTGCTTCCCACTGTGTATGATTGCTTTAATCTCCATAACCACGTGTCAGAAACACTGGTTTGCTTTTTAAGAACAACCAGGCACTGTTTTTAACCACCTCTACACTTTTGGAAATGACAGAAGTTTTGTTTTAGCAAAATGTACTACTTTTTTCTTTCTTTTTTTTTTAAAAACTTTCTGAGGTACACTGAATAACAATGAGGAGCATTATACAGGTTTCAAAGAAATCTAATGACAAATAAGTCACATTTAAGCAAAAATATCAATTTGTGTCATTCCCAAAACTTTTGGCCATTAGTGTAGTAATGAATATCTATTAAAGCAATTGTCTAACATTGCATTCCCTCCATTTCCATAAACTGATGTACAGAACTGTCATCGAGGGCTTAGTTTGCAGATTCATAACTGCATATTGTAAATGCAAGAGGGCAGTTAAGAATCATCACTAAACTGAAGATAATTCAATATTTCTAAAGGCATATTTTTAGCAAACGTGTACTTTGCAGATTTCTCTGGTGTCTGCAGTGATCGTGTTCTTAACATTTCTGCTCTGTTTGGACCCAGGTGTTTCTTGTTATTTAGCCACACGCCTTTTAATGATGCAAGTGGTAAAAAAGCCAGATTCTGAAAACATGCAACTATATTTGGAGATTTCTATGCAAGGTTATTTTAGACATATTTTTTGGTTTAGATTAACAAAAGGCTTAATGAGGCACACACATGCTCTTACAACATGTGGGTCTTGGTCCTGTTGAATGAAAACTGGGACTTTTAGCAGACTCTGCTCTCACCGTTCTCTTTCCGTAGGCGGGAGATGAACTTTTTGGGTGGGATGACGCCCACTTTCTTCTTCTGTGTGGCGATGGAGTGGAAGAGGTCAGCCAGGCATGTGAGCAGGTTCTCCTTCTTCTTCTGCTGGGCTTTGTACGCCAGCACGTTCTCCCGGAAAGGCCGGCAGAAGTAGAGAGCCTGGAGCACTGAGTTACAGTAACATGTGTTTCCAAACTGATGGAAGAGGCAGGAAAAATAAGGTGATTAATAAACATCTAGGAATCAGATGTAAAGTAGTGTTACCAGACCAAAATTTTGTTTCTGGTGGAAAAAGACTTAAGTGATGAGTTGTTTTTATCCATTTAGCAGATAGTGTATGTGGGCAGATGAAGGGTATTAATGTAAATGTCACATTAAAGAAACAGAGCCTCAGTGGAATAGCCAACGAGCACAAGCTGTTGCCTTCAGCTGCTCAGTACAGAACGTGACTTACACCAGTTCCGTTCCGAGAGTTTGTTTTGAAAAATGACACCTGTGTTTTGTGGAAACGAGTCTGTTAATGTATGAGAGGATTTAGCGGTGCTTACATTGACCAATCCGAAGTAGTGTTCATTGATCGGGAATTGCTCCGGGCCGATGTCTTTCTCCAGAGCAGAGGCATTGGTGCCCTGAAAAACCAGAGGGAAACATGAAAGTCATCATGTCTGACAAAAGCTTCATTTATTTAGCCAAGCATGTAAATGTATACTGCACATGAATAATATAGAAATGTTACAAAGGAAACAACTGCAGGCAGAAATAGACAGAATAGCCTTCCATTCTGTGAAATCACACGGTCTCAGTTTCCCTCAAGAATGCTGCAGCTCATCTCCTTTCCTTAAAGACTGTCAGAAAAATAACTTCCTATCAAAGTAGAGAAAGGATGTGGTCTAAAGAGGTCCACTCGCGTCGGGGTCAGGAGTATTTTATGGCGGATCCTTGAGACGGACCACTTATCTCCTGTCAGAACCTTTCCACTTCTCCGAGCTCAAAGCTTTTCCAAATGAACCACAGCTTTGTTGAGCGAACACAGGAGATAATTTAGTTTGGGGAAGGCTTTGACTTTGAATGACTGTCATTTCACTCTGTCAAAGCAGACTCAGAGAATACCTCTTTGTCCCATTCTCCATTCCACCCTGCAGCACAAAAGCAGGCACAATCCCTGCACTGCACACACAAACGGTTTCTTCCCTCATTGCAAATCTATGCAAACACTGGATCAAAGCTTTTATTGTATAAAGTCACAATGAAAATGCATGGTTAATAGAGCTACTCATGACATTTATGGCACAAAGAGTTAACCCCTAATGCTATCTGATGCCATACTAAGATATCTGACTGCTGTGGTGAGAACAGCTGACAGAGGCCTCATTTATTTAAAAGGAAAATATTGTTTATCTGCACAACTTGTGGTCAAATAAAGGATAAGGCATGTGACAAAAGCGGTTATACAAACTGCTTTCACTTTGTTAATTCAACATTTTAAAGAAAGAAAGTCCTCGACCAACATCAGTGTGACGGCGCCGTCAATTTGAGTATTAGAATTATAATACCTTTGTACTCAGTAATTGATTTATTTCAGGCTTATTCATGTAAAACTGGACACAATCAATAAAACCTTGACACCCTTTACTCAT
>JAPQRQ010000019.1:139951-150920 GCA_037367365.1 Apogon talboti | reverse complement strand
CTCAGTAATTGATTTATTTCAGGCTTATTCATGTAAAACTGGACACAATCAATAAAACCTTGACACCCTTTACTCATTCACCTATACAGCACAGAAGAACAGCCTTTGTGCCCAAGTACCTTTAAGCAAAGGTCTGATATTTTATGCAGCTTCTGTTACCATGACATGTCAACTTGTACCTTTACTGTTATATTAATAGCAAGTGAAAGCTATTAAAGCTGTCATAGTTAGTCTGTCTAAAGAAAAAAAAACTGAGATACATTAATAGTTTAACTCACATTGGTCTTACCTCCACTACACTGCATTTCATGGACAAATATTATACTTGTATTGTACGATACTATATTGATTTGCCAGCTTTAACTTTTCAGACAAATATTTTACTCAGTCAATAATATAGCAAGCTTTTAAAATACAGCACTGATAAAGATTTAATCAGTGGTTTCAAACATTTTTTGCACTGATGTCTTGTATAAAGTGCAGCGCCAACAGGCTCACTTTAACACATCTATAAGTTGTCAAGATCTCCACCGAATAACTTAGTGATTCAACACATGTTCAACTCATCCAATATCGGACAAAAATCAAACATGAGAGAAAAACCTAAAAGCTGGAAACAGTTTAGTGTATCAGAAAGCAAGTATTTGTCAGTATTCATTCACTGTATTTGTTGATGTCTGTGAAGAGTTTGATACTTTGGTGTTCTTCTGGTATTTAACTGATGGGAGGAGAAACTGTTGTAGGTAAAAGTGATAAAGTACGAATCTTATATAAATGTGATGTGACGACATGAAGCCGTTAGTACAGAATGAACATCTAGTGCTCAGTCAACAGACTTCAGAAATGAACAATATGTGCATATAGTTTTTTCCAGTTAGAGTGGAGGAGGAGAAAATGTCAATGTAGTCTATTTAATAAGGTCACTGATCTTCTCTGTGAATACGTATGAATAACTGATTAGTCGACTAATGAAAAGGGAAAGCACAGTCAATATGTTCTTTAAGACTTGACTGTTTTTTATTCGGGGTGGGGCTGGGAGGACACTCGTATTGCAAATCTGTGAGACACACAACTAAAGTTTATGGCACTGATTCTGAATGTTAAATAAAGTCTGAAAAGTGTTTAGAAAAAAAGTATATGTATGCTTTACCTGTATCTTGGATAGTCAGTCAGTATTTGTTTTTTTTTTATTTATTTATCTATCATTTTCATTTAGGGCACATAATAACAAGGCCAATCAATTTAAATTGACTTGAATATTTGACTTTAAAAAATATTTAACATGTGTCTACTTAGTGGAAATACCACACTAATCTTGTATTATTACTGAATGAAGTGTGCTATTTTTATTATTTCTTATTAACATGGTAAAAGGAGATTCATGTAGGGCTTCTATTTGTAGAAAAGAGGTTTCAGTTTCCAATAAATTAACTAAATGATCTTAATATTTCTTTCACTGCTGGTCTTTGGGTCTTGAATTGTTGGTCAAATAAGGCAGGGAATTTGACAACATCCCACTGGCCTGTGGAAAGTTACGCCTGATAATGGATAATTATATAATGGTCAGTCTGTGAAGTATTATAGACAAAACAACTAATCTTGGAAACAATCAGAAGATTAATCAATAATGAAAGCAGCCCCGGTCTTAATCTCATGATATGCATCTGTGGAAGTGTAACAGACCTGTGCAGTGACGTCCATTAAAGCAGAGCAGAAGGACACTAGAGGACTAAATACAGTGTAGGCCAGTGGCATTAAGCAGGTTAAGTCTGTGCTCTCCCACTCTTCACTGCCCCTGAACACAACGTAAACACAGATTAGTGCAGATCTGTGATCTCTGATAGCAGGATAACACCAGCCCTCTGCACAGTCACATTATGCAACCTCAACAGGCCGTTTCAGTCACCTGTCAATCATCTGAGACAAGATACACAAACTGCACGTTGTGTCGCCTTGTATGGCTGCATCAGGCAATATCACTGCCACCACCATGGAGGAATGTGAATACAGGCCTGGAGTCAATCTAAACCGGAGAACCATAAAGATGTGGCAACAGTCTGAGTGGATGTGCATCCTTGTGATAAAGAGCCTGCACCCTGCACACATTAGTGTCCTGGTGCAGGGGGGAGGAGGAGACTCACCCATGAACATCAATACACACCAGGTTCAACACAGTGGCTGCAGGGAAATCGACAGCAACGCGGACAGAAAGCGACTTACTTACCATATTACAAATGGAGGCGATGTTTCTGACAGTCATTTAGTTTACAGTGTCCCCCTCACCGTCATCTTTATAAAATAAACATGATTTCAGAGGAAGGCGACGCCGAAAAATGAAGTTAATTCGCAGCCGCGGCAGGAGGCCAGACTGCAAACCCCAAGCGTCAGAAAGCAGGCAGAGAGACACGGAGGAGCAGCATGCAGCCGGGCCGCCACGGAGGAAAGTGCACTCAGTGTGGGAACGGCTTCATCCTCCTCACACACCTTTCAAAAAGCCTGCAGCTATAAAACCCGTCAATGCATGAGTGAATAATGAACGGCCGAAGTTACAGGAAGCAGGTTGTTAGCAACGAGCGGAAAACAAACATGCCGATTAAGGAAGAGGATAAACCCCGCCCAATGGGGAATAATACACAGCTGATTGGTTAGGATTTTTTATTCTTGATTGACAGGATTATACAACCATACAGAGGCCGGGATGATGAAGTTTAGGTGAGCCGAAAGCAATCAGGAGCAAATGTGTAAAGCAAAGGCTTTTGGGAGTTGTAGTTGCACAAAAGAAAGCGAGCGCGTTCTCTTTTTAATAAAAAATTTAGATCATAAATAAGTTGTTTATCGAGTCGTCTCTAATATATTAATATAATATTGAAACTGAAATGCATTCTTTTAGATGGACAGTACAGTTAATATTGTTGAAAGCTAATGTGTATTCCTTCTCTGCAACACTTGACCTCAGTTTGGCTTTTACCACAATTACATAGAGGCATAATAAAATACAGCTTGCAGTTTTGATTCATAAAACCAAAATACAGATATAGAAACAGGCTAACATGTAATACATAGTACAGAGTACTCAGTACAGTTGGAAGAAATACATATACATCTGGTTTGGTTATGTCTCCAATGTGATAATTATTATGATAAATGTCAAACTACTATTTTTTCAGTTTTAAATTGCACAGTTTTAGTGCTGAGTGAAAGCATAAGAAAATACAAAACGAGAACAAGTCTAAACCTCTGATTTTATGCCTTGATGCTTATTTTATTTATTTTGATTTAATCATGTAGTGGTCAGCAGTCAGTTATAATGTTGACATACCCCCCTCATACACACATTTTCCACAAAACTATGCATGAATAAAATTAAAACAACCAAAAATGTAAACATTTTGCAAGTGTTTTCACTGAGAATACACATGAAATGAGTAAGTGAATAAATATATTGTTTAAATGCATAGTCCTACAGTTACGGTTTGTGTTCAGTTAGCCTTTAAAATGTATTGTATTTACAGCATAATTGGTTTAATTTCAATTGGTAATGTATTCCAGTGTAGAAAGCACCTTATAATATTATAAGAATAACGGGATACTTATTTATAGAGTGCTTAATAATACCAGCTATACAAAGTGCGTTGTAACGAACACATTATCATAATGATAAAATGTACTTTATGTATGAAGAAACAGACAGGCATAGAGAATAGAAGAGGAAAAAAACATAACACAATGTAAGATTTAAATCAGGTTAGGTCAAGTTTAACTCTATTGTTGACAAATTAGAGAATTCTATTTGGTTTCACACAAACAGGATATATACAGTATATAAAAAACTAGAGACAACGATAAAATTAGGACCAATGGCTACAATTGCTCACCACCATGTTCTCAAGTATGAATAACAACTTGAATGTGTGAGGCTGTCAGGTTATGGCGCAATGTCAGAGTCCTGTGGTCTTGATACAGGAGATCAGTCTCCCAATAGAAGTGGGTGGTACTTTCACTGGAGGATAATGCAACAAATTAAATGAAAGTCCATATATGACTTCCTATCAGTCCTCAATAGTAACTCTATCAATATCTCTAACCATTTCCACATTATAAACCATTAAAATATGCCCCATCATAAGTAAAGGCACATTTTTAATATTTCCAAAGTTTGTCATACATTAAAAAAATCTAATATCTCAAAACCATGAATAAACTTTGTAGACATTGTTCCAAGGAAGCTGCATATAAAATTTGAAATGAATCTGACCAAGGTTTCTTATAGATATTTTTTGTGGATCTTTGGAATCTTTCATCTTTCTGAAGGAAGTACCTCATACTGGGAGTTCACTGGATGAGACAGAACACCTGTTATGTCAAGAGTTTCCTTCTTGACACCCAGCAGATACTTGTCACTGTGGTTTCCTCATCATTTTACTCGCCATATTTACCACTCTGGACAGTTTAGTTTTACATGTAAAATCCATGTGTCTGTACCAAGCTGCCATGTTACCATGAATTTCCTGGCTCACCCCAACGTCAAGAGAAGATCAGAGGTATTACCTTCGCATCGCCTTTTTACTGTGTTATCAGTGAAATTAAGGTGACAATCTATGTAGGTACACAATTATTTAAAATGCTGAACATTTTCCGACAAGCTGCTCTGTAATTACTAGGTTTTGACATAGATTTGCTGTGCAGTGTTTACTTCACATGATCATTTCTTTTGTCTTATTAATATTTATATCCAGAGCACCTGGCTGGTACTGACCGAGGCAGTGTCATCTGCATATTTCAACAAACTGAAATCATAAATATATCACTGTGGATAAAATGTAAAAACAATGGGTGAATAAAATATGTAAAAAAAAAAACTAAACAAAAAAACCAATAATAATACATTTACATACTATTAGTTTTAGAGTTGCCATTCCCTGTGCTCCTCATCGCTCTGTGACTGTCATGAATTTGGATTTATCAGCCACTGTGGTTAAACACTATCATGGTATCATACATTATGTATTGCATATCTTCTAAATCCTCTGAGGATGTGAAGTCCTTATGTATTCAGGCTTCTTTCAGAGCCTGAATACATAAGGATGTGGTGTGATTTTGTTTTCTTTTTCTAGTTTTCAGTACTCAATTAGCCACCACACGAGCCTAAACACTGGAAAACACTGTGATGGGCACTTCATTTTTGTTATTTAATCAGGTTTCCTCCCGTAAACGCCAGTCAAGGAGGAGGACATCAAAAGGTGAGTGTCCTCTCTCTGTGGAGCTCTGCAGGAGTCCCCGATCCCTTAGGATACTGTCATTCACCTCTGCCTTTGTTTGTGCTGTCACAACGATCCCCCGGCAATTATCTCCTCAGTATTTACATCTGAACAAAAAAGGAAAACAACAAATTATTATTATTAATGTACTTCAAAAGGAACAGGAAAGGGCAGAGGAATAAAGGTATTCACAGAAAAACAAATCACAGTCTGGGTTTGTTGAGGATGAGTGTTTTACATTAATGATCTGATATTTGGTTTTATATTTTGCTTGTTCTTATACAGCATTTGCAAGCAAGTAAAAGAAATACATACTATAGGAGGTTGTGAGTTAGTGACACAAAAACATTCCCTGTCTTACTTTGTATTTCAGTCCAGGCATTAGTAATAGAACTGAGGGACACTGTGGATGCAGCTGCCATTTGCCTGGCTCACAATGCTTTTATTGTCATTATTACTGCTCTCCGTGCACTTACTGTGGGGTATGTGGATTTGGAAAACGTGCACTTTGTAAATGCATCTCACCTAAGAATCAGAATAGACACGACAACCACTCTGCACATCTTCATTTCCTCCTGTTGTTGATGAAATCTTTTTGTACATGTCTCCTCAGGCTGTCTACGGCAGCTGCGTTGACACGAAGCCACCCATGAACAGAACGGGGAAAAAAAAGTTGATTCAGTCTGTACTTTTGTGTTTATTTGGACACTTAATCTCTCATGTGCTGTATGTGGTTGTGTCCTGTTTAGGTGGAGCTGGCAGCGCTTTACTATCCACAAAATACTTTTACAAGCAGGTGAACCTCAGAGGACCTTTTCTACTGGCCTCATTCGACATGAGTGTTTGAATTTCTGAAACAGACAAGCACTGACAAAAAAATGTTAAGCTCCAAAAATGTTTCCTGTAAAAGAAGCTGACAGAGTTACTAAAAGCTCTCCCTGTCATTCAGCTGCTACACAAAGTGGCAAATGAATAATGCATCATTTCTGTACTGCTGAGAAAATAACCCTTCAGTTTAGAGTCTGTGATTCAGTGCAGCCTGCTGACATTTGGCTCTGGCTTCTGAAACATCAGTGTTGTAGAGAGTCATCTATTAGGACTGGTATATAGTAGTTCACTGGCAACAGAGAGACCAATCGTATCCAGCACTGCATGGTGAGCTATTTATTTATTTTTCTACTGGTGCCACTGTCTGTAATGAAATGGGTCAGTGACTTTTGCAACAGGCCAGCTGTGCCTGATTTCATCTCATGAGGTTACAGTTGTATGTAACAGAATGAGGAGGCCTTTGTCTAAATGATTCCTGGATGAGGATTAATATCACAAAGGTGTTCTGTCTGCTGACAGAAAGATGACGGTGTTGGGTGAAATATTGGCTCAGCCTTTTGGTAGAAGTGATTACATAATTACATAATAATAGCACTGTGAGGACAAACAATACAAAACAGCATGTATGCCTTAAAGCAGTTTTGTTGGACACTTTAGTTTCAAAAACTCTCAGAAAAAAAATGTGTTCAAATCAAAGTGACCACATGTAGCATATGAATTCAATATGACATGTCTATTGTTGTCTATTGTTGACTCCATTATCAGTACTCCATACCCAAGCAGCCACAAGGAAAGCCAACCTCATCACAGCAGATCCTACTCACCCCCTGCACAAGTCCTTCCAGCTTCTACTATCAGGTCGCCGCTATAAAGTCTCCCAGTCCAAGAAGAACACGCACCGCAACTCTTTTATCCCCACTGCCATAAACATTTTAAACAATTGCAGCTCATACATGATCTCTAGCACATGCACTTTACCACGTCACACATTTTAGAGTTTTCCTTGAACTCTGTATAAATTAGTTTCTGTGTTGTGTTGTTTGTTGTATGAGCGACATCTAAGATGATTTTCTGTCACGACAGACAATAAAGATTTTCTGATTTCTGGATTTCTACTCACATTGAAGGGTCATGTAAGATTTGTGAATGTTTGTGTGCTTGCATGGAGTTCATGTTGGAGCCTACGTGATGCTGGGAGTTTGTATTCATTAGCCAACTCCATTTCTGAGATAAATGTTGTGTTATAAAATAGGTGTGTTTCCTTCCTTTTGAAATTTCACATTGTTGCATTAATTGATGGTGGATAACCAACACAGTTGTCAGTTTAGAAATGGAATTTCTAAGGTAACATTGACTAACAACCAGCACCCAGCACAAAACAGACTCGGCACATATGTCATATTAACACAGATCTTACAGGTTGAAAGGTGTTTTTATGTTAAAGTCATCACATATAGCATTTGAATTAATAATAATAACAATGCATTAGATTTCTATAGCGCTTTTCAAGTCACCCAAAGCGCTTTACATTATTGATGCATTATTACATGAATCTACATTCATTGTCTTGACCTCTAGTCATGAATAAGTAAAAGTAAATCAACTAGGATTTTATTCACATAGCATTTTTCAAATTAAGGTTACAAAGTGCTTTACAAGAGAATAAAAGAACATTAGAAAAGTAAAAGTGTGACAGTACAAGACCACACTCAGTAGAAACAAAACAGAAATGGAATCCAAAAACAAAAGAAGTACAGAAACATGATTAATGTGTCCAGTCGGATCATTTGTGTTATATCTCGGTGTTCATATTACATTCCTTAAACTACATCTGTGGGGCCTCACAGAACAATGAAACCTAATGAAATAAATATCATCTGTGTTACATTAAAGTAGGTGAGGAGAAAAACAATAGAACTTGGCTAGAACAACAAAGAAATGTGGGGCAATGAATTATTAGTCGCACACGCAAGCTTTGTGCGCACCTATCGTCTTTGGTACAGAATGTTCCATACTCATTTGGGTTCTCGTTTACATGTACTGTACTGAACCTCTGTTTCTATAAACAGAACAGGGCATGTGGGGTTCTGGCGCTCAGAGCCTTGTGCAGGCACACTATTGTATTGACACATTGGCACGCTGGACGTCTCTTCACAGTCATCAGTGGTTGAACATGGAATGTAGACAAAAAATATGTGAAAAGGCACATTTTGGAGGAGTTTTAGATTAATACATGGCAACTAACAGCAAGGTTTTGTATTTTTTATTCTGTCTGTTTTCAACTACAAACACCATTTCCAAAAAAAGTAGGGATATTTAACAAAATGCCATATATTTAAATTTGTTAATCTGACCGACGAAAGTGCAAAGAATAGGTTTTTCATTCATCAACTTAATGGTACTTTGTTAACTCTGAAGGGAAAAAAATGCAAAAAAGTTGGGATAGAAGCAAAAAAAAAAAAAAACAGGACAGAAAAATTTATACATTCTATAACTAACTCTGCACCACATCTAGCAGGATAACTGGTAACAGATAAAGGTCATGAGTGGACAACAGGGCCATCCACCGAAGGCCTAGTTTTATAAAGATGGGTAGTGGCTCTACATTTTGTGTCAAACTTCAAAAGAAGAGGTATTTTAGCACCTACAGGAGCAAATATTATATGAGTTTTATTGAGTTTGAAGTACGTATGATGGTGAAAAACAGACATCATGATGAAAATGCCATCTAGACCCAAAGTCAGCATGTATTATGGTCTGGGTCTGCATCAGTGCCTGCACAAAAGCTTCACTGTTGCCATTAAACAAAGTGGGAGTAGAACACATCTGAGAGAGGACACCGATAAAGTGATGTATTTATATTGATTCAGTCATTTTACAAAGTGTGTAGTCCTTTCCCAGCTACACTGGTCTACAAGGAAAATTATTACAGAATAAAAGTAGTGAACTTTTACCACGGTTAAGACACTGATAAAGAAAAATCAAGTGAAAAATGCTGGTTGGCTGAAGTTTCCAAAATACAGTCTTGGGTCAAAATGTGAAATTCAAGAATTAAGGAGAGAATGGGTTTTACTCAAAAGAAATATCTGTCTCAGAGCTACCATATCTACTTCAAAACACTGTCTGAACATTACAATACATTCACTTTACAGGTTCTATCTAGTGGAAGATTTATAAATCTATTGTATAAATGTACATAAACCAATATATACAATAATACTTTATCATGTACTTTGAAAACATCAGCAAACCAGCACTTTTGTTATTTGTTTTCCAATTAATTTCATTAAAATACATAATATTTAGTGCATTTAATCTCCGAAGCAGATAATTTCAAAAAATTGTAGATCAGTGCTACCAACATGTGAAGGCGGGGTACATCCCGGATGTGTTACCAGTTCATCACAGGGCTGATGTATACAGATGAACACCCATCTACTCTCACATTCACACCCGTGGCTGATTTAGATTGAACAGTTAACTGGTTAAAGTGGGAAGAAGCCAGAGTAACAGAAACAAACCCATGCAAACAAGGAGAGAAGATGCACAGTCCAGCTCTGGAATCAAACCCAGGACATTCTTGGTGTGAGGTGAGAAGGTCCTAACCACTGCACCACTGTGCTAACCCTGATGTGAAGCAATAAATTGAAATTTTAGAGACATTTTCTGTTGTCAAGTCAGTGTATTTTCCCTGAGGTCTGTGGTTATTTCAGCAGGATAATGCCAGGCCTCATTCTGCACCGGCTCCAGCACCGTGGCTTCATAGTCACAGAGTGCATGTGTTGAACTGTCCTGCCTGAAGTCCACATCTGTCTCTCATTGAATATGTACAGACATTATGAAGAGGACAATCAAATAATGGCCACTAGGATCAGAAAACAGAGAGAAGTTTGTAAACATCAAGAATGGTCAAAAACTTCATTTACCAAAGTGCAACGATCAGTGTCCGCCTTTCTCAAATGATTACAAAGGAAAATAAAAAGGAAAAGTCATCACATAACTTAAAATGAGATTACTGAAATATGCTGTTTATACTCACTGTACCATTCTGATCAACTGTAAAAAAAAAAAAAAAATCTACAGTATTTTACTCTGAGGTAAACTGGAAAGTGGGACAAATTGAAACACCATTAATAACTAACTCAGCTGATCGAATTGAATTACATTTTATATTCCTTCAATACAAATATCCAGTGTATTCAGTGAGACAGAATGTACCTTTTCAACTCAAATAACACATTTAATTCAAAATAGCAAGATTCTAAAAATACACACGTGAAGAGGTGTTATTCAGGTGATGGCCCTGTTCGTAGCCTCCTCGTGTGTGGTTCCTTTACTGCCTCCAAATGCACCTGTTCTGCACCACAACCACTTTCAGTCACTGAGGTGACAGCGACTACACAAAGGCTTCATTGTTGTCATAACACAAAATGGGAGCAGAAGAGTTTACTGACCATCGAACGCCGGCAGCTCAGAAATGGATGGTTGTAACAGCATCAGTTCCACCACCTTGGCTTAAATAAGAGGCACACGATCATTTCAGTGTTTATCTGCTTCTTCCATCCTTCCATCAGACAAATGTTATTTTTATATATATAAAAAAAATCTCAATAGATTTGTGAAGAAAGAAAGTAAAACCTTCATGCATCTTCATCATAATGAACATTACAGTTTATGTTGCACCTTACAGTTCAATTTTGCACATTACAGCTAATTATCTAGATCTTTTTACCCGGCTCTTTTATATCCTTCTAATATATTATGTGTTATGTTACAGTGTTTACTATGTGTCATGCTGCTGCTGCTGCACTGATCTATCTATCTATCTATCTATCTATCTATCTATCTATCTATCTATCTATCTATCTATCTAT
This sequence comes from Apogon talboti, assembly GCA_037367365.1. Taxonomy (NCBI): domain Eukaryota; kingdom Metazoa; phylum Chordata; class Actinopteri; order Kurtiformes; family Apogonidae; genus Apogon; species Apogon talboti. The sequence goes on along the minus strand of JAPQRQ010000019.1, from coordinate 139,960 downwards.
CTATCTATC
>JAPQRQ010000019.1:108442-139851 GCA_037367365.1 Apogon talboti | reverse complement strand
AAGCCGGAGTACCCGGAGAGAACCCATGCAGACACGGGGAGAACATGCAAACTCCACACAGAAAGGCCCCACCGACTAGTGTTGGGATCGAACCCAGGACCTTCTTGCTGTGAGGCACGAGTGCTACCCACTGCACCACCGTGCCGCCCATGTACATCTAATCTATTATTATTATTATTATTATTATTATCATCTATAGACAAAGCAAAACAAGTAAGTTGTAGAAGCTAAACCATGTAAGCTGTTGAAATGTCACAGCTATTCTGAAAACTATGGTGAAGCATCTGAAGCTTTCTTTTGTGGCTCCACACTATGTATCTTAACCTGTCTGTATTTATTATTCTTATTAATCAGCAGACCTCATTACTTCAACCTCAAACTTAATGATGTTTGTCTAAAAGCATTTCCATAAGAATAAAATCTGCTGGCTTAATGAAAAACATTTCCAGTAAGGTATGGCTCATTATGAGATACTTTGATGACTGTTAACTACGAGATTCCTGTGTTTATAGATGCAGTGATAGTAAAACTCAACTACTGTATGTTGTACTGCTGGTTGACAACATTGTAAATGAGTCATGTTTAATTGGATGGTTATACATAAGCTGTAGGCCACAGCCTATTTGTAGTAATCATTGTGTGTGCGTGTTTTATGTTTACACAGAGCTGTCACAGAACCCCCCCCGCGGCCAAAGGATTAGAGGTTAGCAAACACCTCTGTGAAAGTGTTTAACATCAGGGACGATAGTGGATTTTCACGCTGCTCAGTCAGCAGATGAGCACACCATTCATTTTGTGTTGTCAGAGACATGACCTCTGTGTCCGCCCCGGGCCATTCCCTTCTGCCTGCTCATGGGAAACAACGACGGAGATCTGGGGGTCTAGAGTCTGTGATCTGGTCAAGAGCTCAAAGCGGAGATGCTGTAAAGGGTGTAAGGGGTGGGGGAGGTGATACGTCTTGGTCTGTAGCTTTTAGTTTTGGGGCGCTGACAACTGTAAAATGTGTTATTGAGTTCATATGAGCCATACGTGTGCCGTGTGGGCCGAGATGCCTGATGTGTTATGCTCTGAGTTGAGATGTGTGTTTTGTGTCAGTTTCTGCAATGAAAAGAATGGGTGTGCGGTCTTCTAAGTATCTCTTGGGTATTTGTAAATGCAGCTGCTATGTACGTGTACATGTATGAGTGTGTGTGTGTATGTACCTGTGGGGGTCCACAGTGGAGAGGGCAGGAGTTCCTGGGCACCAAGCCTTTAACAGTAAAACATTTCAGAGGTTGTCCATCACAGACCTAATGACTTCTGCAGACAGAGCCTGGATTTTGGCTTTTCCCCACCGCCAACACCAACAACCATAAAATGCTGCATGTTTGGAATGCAGAACATGGATCCTGTGGACGAGAGCAGCAACAGCAAGATCAAACACCAACCAGATAAAACCAGAGGTGCTAAAGCCCACATTCACATACTACTGGCATTTTGAGCAGGACGCACATACAATTAACATGTGTGCATGATATCATATTATGCTGATGTTGTTTGGATGCAAAGTCTGGTTCTACAGGGTTAGGGTCCTGAATGATTCATAGAGTGGTGTAGGTGACAGTGTTTACAGGAGGTCATATCAACAGACCAGTCCACCTGACCTTTGACCCCTAACCTACAGAGGCTAAAGGAAGGGTTAGTTTACCAAATGAGGACACATCCCAAGGACAGGGCATCAGTGACACCTCATTTAACCATAAGGAACTGGTTGGAGAGAGAGTTGAGATGGAAAACAGACGAAAGAAAGAAAAACAGAGAAAAGGGACAATAAAAATTAAGAGGTGTTTGGATGTTTTGGAGAAAATTTAAACAGCAAGTTATATGGGAAAAAAACCCTGAATTATTCCAAACAGCCTAAAAACAGAGGTGGAAAGAATATCTGGGAATAATGTTAGCGCTCTGACAAACCATGTCAAATTGCTCAGCATGTGTCCATTAAAGTCCCTTATCTTGGCCCACCTCCTTCACACAGGGTGGAGGTGGAGTTAGGTTACTAAGCTGACCTCCCACATGGAAGTGGCACAGAACACAAGTAGGTGAATGAGTTGGGTTTAACCCATAAAGACCCAAACGGCCACTGGTGACCAAAACCATCTACTGTTCTTAAATGTTTAATACCTGTTGATCCACTAATCCTATCAATACATGTAAAAAGCAGTTTGACATCTTTTTATGGTCATCAGATATGACCCATTTGGATGTTCAGAGGCTCCATAGTTACCGTGGAAACACAGTCATTTTCTACAACATTGATTCACCAGTAAAACCCATGGAGTTGGATCAATGACAGTGGATGGAGACACTTGGTTTATGTTCAGTTAATGATACATTTTGTAGAAAAAGTCACTTTTTCTTCAGTTTTCCCTGTTTCTGATATAATAAAACATAACTTTAATCTGAGCTTTTATGAACATCTACATGATCAGTGAATTAAATATAGGAAAATACATGATTTACACTGAAAAACACAAAATACAGAGGACACTATTATAATAAATGCTGATAAATCAATTAAGAATGATTAAATAGATAGAACAATTCAGTTGGGAGCTGCCACAGAAGAAGCACTAGGTCTTTATGGGTTAGGCAAGGTCCCTGTACATTTAAAATCTGCACCTACTCATCTGATGCTTCATAAAACTCAAACATGCAAACTTTGCATCCTTCTTTTACATATTTATAAACTTCTCTGACTAAGTGTATCATCCAGATTCTAGACACTTCCTGTTCTGTACATATAAACAGTATAGAAATGTAATTACCTCCTGGTGATGAGATTTTCTGCGAGAGTGATAGTTTTAATCTCACTGTGGTGCAAATGACAGGTCAGGCTGATCCAAGGAACCACTGAGCGCCCCAGAGGTCATTGTCATTTGTAGCAGATCCCCAACCACTGTAATAGGTCACCTCCCCAGGAACCACTGCAGGCTTAGAGCCCGGTGCCATCACTATGGAAACCAGACGGCCGCAGGGGGGATTAGACATGATGAGGAGTCACATCTGAAATGAATACAATGTGAAAGTGGACAGAGTTAGACACTGAGAGAGCAGCTGCCAGGGGAGCAGGTGAAGACAGTCGTATTAGGACTAAGTTTGTCGTCTTGTTAAAGTTTGATGTGTATGTGAAGGATTTAGGATGGGTAGAGAAAACTTTAGATACAGTTTTGCAAAATCTGGTGTATGTTTTTTCTTTTTCTGTACAAAATGAACCAAAGCAAATCTGTAGCAAACAGGAAGAAAGTTTTAATATGTCTTTTTAACGCAACATCCTCAGTTATATCCTGGATCTAATATCCTTCCTCTCATTTGCCCCGTGGACATGTCTACTGTTTTGTTTTTGTAAGAAGTATGTGAAAATGTCTGTTTTGTTTACAAAAACCTGGCTAATAAAAGGAGAAGGGAATACCACGCTGACATGCAGATCAGGCTTGACAGAATCACAATGGCTGTTTTCTTAGTGAAACTCATTGAATGAAGAGCCCTGAGGTACACCCCCGGTTAAAAAAGACATCACATTGTCATTGGACTGGTAAATGAAATTCTATTGGTCCCCTCTAAGAAACAATTTAACGATTCAGTGACCACACTCTGAGTCAACAAAACACACTGCAACTTAAAACCCTCAGCTATAAACGAGTAAGGGAAATGCCACGCAAAACTGTATTATATCCTCAAACAACTCAAATATCAAATCATCCAAGGCCAATTTCATAACTGCTGGACATTTCAGGCCATGGGTGACATTTTTAGGGGCATTACATTGTTTATTGATACAAGAAATGATGTTGAACCTCAACACACTGCACTCCCATTTAACAGAGATAGAGGGCAGTGTTTGTCTTTTCAAGTAGAGCTGGCCTCATCGGAAACACAGGACAGAGATGAGAACTTATTGATACAGGCTCACAAGAACTGGACAGTTATATTTGGATATGATATGATATGATATGATATGATATGATATGATATGATATGATATGATATGATATGATGTGTTCAACAATCTACACAAATTAGTGCAAGAAGATAACTTTCTCTAGTGTTGTATACTAACGAAGTACTAATACTTCACTACTGTACTCAAGTATATTTTGGGAGAGTTTGTATTTTACTGAGTATTTTTTTACTTTCACTTTTACTTTATTATATTTCCTAACTCAGTTGCATACTTCTACTCCCATACATTTTTGATGCACAGTATCGTTACTTGTTACAAAAAAATAAAAAAAAATAAATTTGGTGTTTTCTCCGCTGAGCTCACCGATGAGTGCAACAAAGTCAGGAAGTTGATTTGTCATTGAGCCTAATCATGTAATGAACAAGTGCAAACAACGGTCCACACTCAACCTGTGGGTGATCTGTTGATATGAGGGAGAGATGAATGAAGTTAAAAAAACAAAAAACCAGGTTGGTATTATGTCAGTGGTTTAGACTTTGGATACCTTATTTACGAAGTGTAATGTCGGCTCTATGTTTTAAGGTGCTACATAAGCTTCATAGTTTTCTTTCTTTTTTTTTTGTTTTTTTATTCTGACATTTATAATACCAGCTTGTCTTTGAAGTGTGTGATATAGGCATAATTTTCAATAATTTGACTGCTTTTACTTTACTTTACTATGTTTTAAAATCCTGGATAAACTTTATAATATTCCAAATTCTGACTGCCTTTTGTTGGTATTAACAGTTACTTGTACTTTTGCTTTCATTACATGAGTACATTTAATAGTAGATCACTTCATATAGTACTTAAGTACAGTAAATACTAGATACTTAAAGACTTTAACTTGAGTAGAATTTCAGTTGGTGACTAGAACTTCTACAAAAGTAATTTTTTGGTAGGGTACCTGTACTTCTACTCACGTGTGACTTTCCAGTACAACACTGACTTTCTCCATGTGCTTCATCTTCAGTAGCAACAAAAGTTTGATACCTTCTCTATTTACAATAAACATAATCACACCAGTCACAAGTGACAGACACTTCATTCAGTCGGTTCTATCTAAAAAGCACAATCCTGGGTGGAGTTTCTATTCTTATTGTGGTTTGTATTTTTACCCTACTTTGTTAACCCTGACAATAATTACTTACTGTAATTAGTGCTCTTATGCTTTTTCGCTCTCGTTTGACAAGATGCAGTGAGAGCGTCTTAAGAATAGTCTTGAGTGCATCTGTCTCCCTTGAGGAGTTAAGAGTGGTGTGGTTTTTGTAAGCTGCCTCATTTGCCCTGAGAGTCTGTGTCTCCGTCAGGCTCTCTGCTTCTCCTCCATTCTACTGAGAACAATGCTCACTCCGGACTTTGATCTAGATCTAACATGGAAATAACAGAGGTTTGACCAAGACTCACACAAACGACAGTCAGACGGCTTGTTCCACTTCAAATGTGGGAGCGGAGACACTGGCGCTGTTGACATTTACTGCTCTACAGCCAGATCTGTTGGCTTTGATTTTGTGAAACCATGTTTTTTTTTTTATTTATGTTGGACCTATCTTCAAACAGTACCTGTATCCAATGACGTCATGTATTGTCAGCAAAGGGACACGTATCATTTATTTGTGAGACCAGATGAGCTAAAATTGTTTCCAAGTTCTAAATCCAGCTCTATAGTTTAGTAAAGTGTCTTCTGCTCAGCTGACTGTTAGGTCAGACAACACATGGAACGTTTCACCTTTTTGTGACCTTTACTGTCAAACAAATCCCTTTACTGCATCCCTGAGAAACAGATTAGCTATCAAATCCCCCCTCCGTGTGCCACCTTGCCTCTTTCTATGACAAGACAAATGTGGGACAGTGACAACCACTGACATAATAAGGTTTTGCATGTCTTTAAGCTCCAGTGAATGAAGTCAGTGTGTTTGTGTATGTGCATGTATGTCTGTTTTCCTGCAGTAGGTGGGTAAGATTACTGCTCGTGTCTTGATTGGATAGAGTTGCAAGTCTTTCCTTGTGTCAGCTGCACGTCCAAAGGAACTCCGAGTGATTTATGAATGTGCTGGAGAACAGACACATATGTTTGTTTCACTCTCCCTATGGGGACACTCCACTGACATATTGCATTCCCTCGCCCCTTACCCTAACCTTAGATATCACAACTGAACACATAACTGCAAGTCTTTAACCCTCAAGGTTACTCTGCATTTAGTTTATATCCTCTCCTACATATAAAAACAAACACACATCCTCAGTTAACTTTAGGGTAAGTCTCAATAAGGGACATATTTTTATATAACTTCCAATGTCTTCGGCCTGAAATTTAATGATTTACATGATGGCGTCCTGCTTTTTGATCCTCATGAAGTTATCAGACCCCACACTGTGAGTAGTTTCCCACTTTTAAGACCCCGCAAATGTAGAAAAACCACACATACTTGCTGCCTGCCTACAGAGGGGCTCAGTACGGACAGGACGCAGGCCTATGGTCCAGACTAAACAGTAAACAGACACCTCACTGGGCTGAGTCAAACCAAACAAACAAAATATCAGATTTTCCACATGCAACACGAGCGTAATTTTTCATAATCACAGAAAACTGGAAAAGACTTTGAAATGGATTCACATTAGTTATGACCACAAGTTCTTAATTACAGAGAGTGTGTCATACAAGAGTAATGTGATAAAAAACAACAGCAGTGACAAAATCTATAAGCTCCAAGTGTGTTCAGTGTATCCATCTGAATCCTGTGTGTGATGTCTGTCAGCCGACTCTTTGGTGGTGTGGGCTGCATTATAGGAGGATCTGGCCTCATAATGGGACCCTCTCTATGGGCCCTGGCCCACTGCCAGCAACCCCAAATGCCTCTTACTGGCTGTTGGTTTAGCCGTTGATCCCTGGAAGTGGCAGTGGAGGATCATGGTTGTATTGGCGCTCATATAAATCACAGGATATGGTTGGTTTTACTGTGGTTGGTTTTCTTGCATCTCTACAATGGGCCCGGGCTCTTTAAGAAAGCTGAGATACTTTTTACCCACGCTTAAAATAATCCTCTGTGTTCAGATGGGACTGTAACCCAGCAGGCCACAACACAGATCTGCATCTTTAATGTTCGTTTCGCCTCTTTAATGTTCGTCAGTCTCAGCCAAACATATTACAGCACCCCTGGACTAAGTCCCCCTCGCTGTCCCTCTCATACGTCCCTGCACTAACCTCCTACATGAAAGTCACAGACAGACAGGCGGGCACAGATGCAGCCGAGCTGAGATTATAGCTGTCGGGGCCCAAACTCTTTAATCAGAAGCAGAGGAGATGTTAGTCGGAGCCAAAATGGCTTACTTGACACTGGCTGGTATAAGGAACAAGGCACATGTTTTTTGTTTACAAATCATTTCCTTTTTGCAGAGGGGAATTTGCAGTTTTGTTTTATCTCTTGTCAAAGGTTCTTTCTCCTATAATATGACAGAAGGATGAATTCAGTGGTAGATGAAGTATTAAAGTCCATAGTAATGCCAATGCCATGTATCCCACTGGACTACAATTAAATGAAACTGAAAATAGAAAAACAGTGAATTTTCTTTGCAATACAACTGTTTCACCATTAGTTTTTGTTTAATATACAATTATGATATTAAAAAAAATCATTATCATATTCTTGAAAAGCAGAGTACATGATAGGATATTACGAGATTATATTATCAAAATGTTACTAAATAGAAAGTATGTATTATTAGCAAAATATATTAAGTACATAAGCACTTAATGTGCAGTAAAATGGTCCTTGTTGATGCTTTTCAAGAGCTCAGGACACCAACCCCATTTACAACTATGAGAAAATGCATTTTCCGTGTGCAAATAGGTTTATAAGAGTTTATTTAGCCTAAGCATGAGGAGAATGTTGAACTCAACCGATAAAAGAACATGTTGTCCTTCAGTTTATGACAAACATTTATTAACACATTCAGAGATGATTTTCAGAAAGGAAGAGGATGAAAATTGTTGAAAAGAGCCTAAAGCTTTCAGATAAATGGAGTGAAGTAAATTGCCTCTGAGATGTGGTGATGCAGTATTTTAAAAATGATTAATTGAAGTGTGTTCATAAGTGCAGGACATCAGTAGTGCTGTCTTAGTGCTCCATAACCAGACTGGAGCTTTTCTAAAAGGCCTTTGTTGATTAGATTAAATGACTGAAACAGGATTTTTGTCATGGAAAGGCAGCTAGGAGATGGTTCTGTAATTGTTTGGCATTGATATGGTTACCTTAAGGACAGGTTTTACCAGTTAAGACTTCAATGATGTTAGGAAAATGCCTAAAACTGAGACAGATAGATGCTTATATTTTGTTTTATTTTATTTTGTAGAGGCTATGCTATCATTTTAACAAATTGGTCGGGATGGAGTCTAAAACACAAGTGGAAGACAAACATGTACACTCAATTCTAACTCTGATCAGATCAAAGATAAAGTTAAGGGAAAAAAAGGTAATTTTAAGATGAACGCTCAGGTGAGTTGAAGACACCAGAGTCTGACCTCTTCACTGTCCTGCTTTCAGTACACCTCTCTTCCTGTTGAGAAAAATAACACACCTTTTAGCATTTCACTCTTTCCAACATCACTTACAAAAGCCTGCTGTATAAATCACATGAGCCCAGAGTATTTCTCTCTTTTTCTACATTTGGGGAAATTCATTCTCCGAACACCTAAAAATAGGAGCAGAAGCTCTCAGAGAAAATGGGAGATATCATCCCGTCTCGTCTCATCAGGCCCACAGGCTTATCCCGTTTGTCGAGCTGTTTCGCTGTGTGAGGCGGCAGATCCACCACCCACAGCCCCACCCTCGCTGTAATGAAAAGTGTTATGAATGTATGTGTCTTAATTCTCTTCTACTAATGTCTGTGGGTGGCAAAATTAGGGTGGGCTGTGTTGGGGCCACTTAAATAGAAAACCGTGTCCAGTTTAACTGAGCTGCTCTAAGCCGATTTTTTAAGGTCACATTGGCACCAATGGGGGATTAGTTTGGTTCAGATCAATGTCTGATTGGGATCTTTCTCTCTGCCATTGCCTCCCTCTGTCCTGGGAGAATGCAGCCAAAGTCTTGCGATTTGTACTTGGGGAGAAGAAAGGCTCTCCCCTCCCATGGAGGACAAAGACACACATTAGCTCAGTTTTGCTGTTTTTTTCTCCTCCAGCAGTAAAGCTCCCAGCCTAAAGGATCAAACGTATGAAGACATGACCAGTGATGGCACCCCACTGCAGCTGCTGTCGCTACTGTTCCGCTGTCTGTGTGTGTCCAGTGTGTGTGTGTGTACATATGTGTGCATTTTCTTGTGCATGTGTTTTAGACAGCCAAAAAAAACAGGTGTCTTCCTCAGCAGCAAGTGCATGCATCAGTTGTGAATATATGCCGTGCCTGTAAACACTTTCTGCTCCTGTGAATTTCATCTGTGTAAAATATTACCTCTAAATGCGGTGCTGATATTGAATGCTTGAAATGTTTGTCATGTTTCCCACAGGACTTTAAACATGACCTAAATACTGAGTTAAACACATGCTGCAGTCAGTGTCATCCATACAAACCACAGCAAATGACATTTATCTGTTAATAATTTAATCAACCAGACCCTGGAAAAACACCTACTTGAGGGTTTATGCTTTTATCACATCTAACACATCATAAGCTTTCAATAAATTACTTCATATTAAGAGAAGATTATTCATGCTTTTATCTTATTTTGCTTTGAGATAGTATAATTACACCTGGCTCAGTTACAGTTGCTCAAAGGGAGATGAACACGAGAGAACATCCTCTAACAATATCTTATAGATTAAAAATTACAATGATTGTGCAGTAATTGGACAAACACTCTACTTCGAAGTATTAATATTAATTTTATGTTGTGAGACCACAGTGAGTAGACAATAGAGTGGTTTTCTACATAATTCAAGTTCACTAGTTTTGCAGATTACACTTCATCCCTGCAATAAGAAACGTATTGAGGTCAGGTTGGATGTGAATATGTGATCAAAAAGTATCAAACTATTTTCTAAAACTGAAAAAAAAATAACACTTGATCTTGTTGTTTTTCTTTATCTTATTCTGTGTGTATAGTGTCAACCACATTGTATTTCCAAGGTTTGATCATTTTTGTGTCTTACTAACACCACTTTTTCCACTTCATTTTACTGTCCAGACACAGTCCAGTGGTTTTTTATTAACAATGAAGGCATGACAGATTTTCCAACCTCTTAATACTTTTCTTTTGCACACCTCAGGATAAATCAAATAAGTAAGTAAATAACTAAGTATGTCAACAGATAGGGTTCTTGTACTCACCAAAAAATACTAAATAAAAAAATTATTTGCAAATAGCCACATAAAACTACTGCAAATTTGTCAGCTGGGAAAAGAGGTCAAATTAAAAAACAAATAAACAAAAAAAACTCGAAGGTAATTTTTCCAGACCCATCACCTGCTTCTCAAACCCAATCCTAAACAAGCCAATTAAATGCTGCCACAGTTTCTACAAAATAACAACTCTTATCAACTCCTGTTGTTTTAATCTACTTCTTGTGGATTTAATCAGCGAAGGCCTTGTAGAAAGACTAATTATGAAACACTGAGACAGCACAAATGTAAGTTACAAATGACTTGAGAAGGATGACCTCTGATAAAACTAAGCACAAGATTTGACCATGTTTGAGCCTGGATTAATTCTATTTTACGGGTTCCCAATTTCTGAGAGAGACTCAGCTTTAAATGTGGTACTCCTCAGGGAAGTATTCTCGGCTCACTTTTGTTATATAGAAATACTATTCACCATCACAATTATACATCTCAGTATTGTGGAAGTATGTTCTCACTGCCAGATTCACTGGGAATAATGCATGAATGGCTAAAACTTTTTTGGCCTAAATTAGGTAAAAAAACTGAACATGTGAAGAAGACCCAAAGCAGCGAAAGAAAAACTGAACTTAGTGATGTTATTCATAGCAAATGGATGAAATCACGACTCAAAAACTTCAAATTTTATAGTCTTTTTTATTAAAGCATAGTCTTTTCACCTCTCAGAAAAAGCTAACATACACATACAGACGACAACAAAATTATGTCAATCCGCAAAAATTTAATATCGTTTCAGCCTTTTTGTCCAGCATTGTCGGTGCCCTGAAACAGTATTTTTGGAGAACGGGTGCCAGAGCTGTGTTTGTATACAGCGCCACATATAGATGTGGTGTACGTATTACACTGTCTTAACCCACTTTTCCCATTTCCACCTGGACGCAGATATTTCTTGAAACAATACGTGTATGGATGCGAAACTTTTAGAATCTGCAAAAGAAAAATACCACGAGCGTTGTCATCTGGATGTAGCCTTATATCACTGGCCATTACAGTAATTCCCTTTTTACAAAATGAGTCTTAAAACAAATCATGTTTATAAAGCTATAAATAACATTGCTGTTCCCTGCAGAGACTTCCTTTCATTTTGTGTTCCTGTAAAAGCTGTAAATAACTTGTAAATAACTTACGCCTCCCTGCAGAGATTTTCTTTCATTTTATGTCCCAGACAGACCACTAAAGTCCTCCACTGCGTTTCTTTTAAATGTTCCTTAAATGTCTCATAAAAGTACCGATGAGGCCACCTCTGTTTTTAGCCCCTAAACAGAAACAAAGCATCTTGATGTAAGAACAGCATGGTCTTGTGATATGTTAAAAAGGACAGTAGAGAGTTTTTTTAATCTGTATTTTTGTTTGGAAAATCATGCAGAAATCTTTATTTGCCTGTGTGTAACATAAAAACAGAATTTTATGAAGAAGAATTTATTAAGAGTTTATTTGATATAGTAAAAATTACTTAGTAGGGAACTAAGCACATAAAAAAATACAAAAGACGCAACAGTGTGTGATATGTGCATGTGTTGGTATAATGCTGTGAGGTGTTTTACTGAAATTGCCAACATGTATTTATAAATATGGGTGAAATGCAAGTTATTTTAATCTTGCTATGAGAAGCACTTTTGGTTCTATGTTTGTATGAAAGGTGCTATATAAATAAAGGGAGTTACACTTCATCAGGATGCATAACCATGGAAGGATAATTGTTGGTGTACATGGAGAGTAAACTGTTTCTTTGTTCGCTTGTGTCTTTAGTTACAGCTCAGCGTATCATTATCCAATCAAGATGAAACCGAATAAACAAACAGGGCAGGCCATAAGTGATGATAAAGCTGCGATAGTGATCTGTAATTTCAGCTGTTCACAGACCAAAAACAATGTCATTATTTAAATAAAAGCACAAATCAAAATGTGTCAGGTGATTTGTCTCTCATATTCCTGCAAACAATTGCAAAATTTATGCACCAATAGTCCAAGTATAAATCAAACTGGTTCCCAAGAAAAACTAAAAATAACCGTAGCGGGACTATAAACATCAAGCTATCTGAATATTTCATAGAGACAGAACGAGAAAAACAATATATTGCTTTCCAATATTTTTCTTCTTCATTCTCTGGTATCTGAACTGACTGAACTCTTTATTGTTGCCAGTGTATTCACATGAACAGTGCATTGTTAAACTGCATTGTCCGTGAACATTTAAAATGTTGTTATTTGCTAACACAACAGTGTCAAGTGACTTCCTTTAAGACTTTGGTGCTTCCTTGTTTAGGCCTCTCCTCCCCTCCAGTTGAGGCCATTGAGAGCCTCTGCAGCTGGGAGTGTTTGCCTCCTTGTTCTACACTCGTGAGGGTTACTTAAATTAGGGTCACGGGTCAAAGGTCGAACCCAGCTCTGATGTAGAACAGTTTTTATTGACACAGAGCCAACCACCTCTGGCAGTCACCTGTAACATTAGGATTAGAGCTGTCTGGATTTGACTGCTTTAAATTTTCATTTTGTTTGCTGTTAAATCCAAAGCAGACAGAGTCACGGTTAAAAGCTTTTATTCCAGTTAACCCTTTCTACACCGCCTCCACCCTTTTCACCATTCAAACTCTGTTTTATAATTTAATCATTTATGATTTACATTATCTGAGTCCCATCACACTTGGAAATATTGTTAAAGAAATGTGTTGGTGAATTATTGTTCAATGATTTTGCAAAACTAAGATACCTGAGGGTATCTGATTAGGGTTAAGTGTTGTAGTTTCCTCTGCTTGCTTCTGTAATGTTGCTCATTACAATGAGTCTCGCTACCTAAATGAGCCACACAGCTGCTGAAGTCAGAGCTTTCCTAGAAACAGCAGCCTCTGCTGGAGGCAAGTATCTGATTGTCTAATTATGTTAAGCACCCATGTAGATTAAATGGCCTGAAAGGTCATTATGAGGGGATGGTTCTCACACAGCTACAGGCCAGGGGCACATATTATGTGTGTGTGTGTGTGTGTGTGTGTGTGTGTGTGTGTGTGTGTGTGTGTGTGTGTGTGCTCTTCTGTGGGTCAGATTATTACAGGTAGAGGTTGAGACTGTGCTAAGTAAATATTTTCACACAGTTAAAACAGACTGAAACAAAAGCAGAAGAGGAAATGAAGATGAATTGAAATTAATCTGAATTAGTTTTAAAACCATCGTATCGAGTACAAGCAATATCAGTTGTTAAATATGTGGGCAAGATAAGATACAAAATGTAAAATCCTTTTCTCTCTTAACTTAATCTTACATCTAATTACTCCATAATTCAGTTCATATGATGTTATGTGTAACACACATAACAATCATCATCAAGACCAACAGAACGTATAAAATTTAATACATTATTTTACATTATAATACATTATTACTTTATTTGTTTGAACAAATACGGCAATGTGCCAATAAACGGTTCTTCCACCTCATAAGGTATATGTGCATAACAGAACTGTTATTAAAATTAATTAAGGCATAAAGTGTGAAATAAAATATCAGTGCTGTCGTGATATCACATGTCAATATGATGACAGCACCAGTTGGCTCATAAGTTGCCTTTGGTACAGACATTGTTTCTGTTGGAAAAGCCTTATGAAAGGTGTCTAATTACAATATTTCTCCAGTATCACAGAGACCTCTGGTTCCCAAAGTACAATACTCGACATAATGTTAATTAATCTGAAGTGAAGACACTGTTAAACTATAGTACCGTAACTGTAAACTTGTAAATTGCAGAATCACACAATTTGCAGAAAATATAAATGTGAAGTTCTTCTCAGATCAGGAGAATGAGATGAACTGACTCCACCCAGGATTTTACCACAGCAGACAAGCCCAGTCATACCGAACAGAGGAACAAGCATGAAATTCAATTCATTCAGCACAACATAATGTGTATGAGCACCTTTAGCGTATTGGTCTGGTTCATGTTTTGGATATATTCGAAAAAGGTGACACACTAGTGGAAAATGGTAGTCGGCTCCCTTTTGCAGTCATCCACACCAAGTGCCTCAGGGCAGAAACAAGGTCCATGAATACAAATGTTAAGTGTTTCCATTTTTTTTAAATAAATATAGAAAATATTCCCCAGACCATGATTTGTAACCAACCTTGAATTTTGCATACAGTTACACGCCTAATTTGGTATTCTGGCTGCTGCACACAATTTTTTCCCTTTTTTTTTTCCCTATGAGAAAAAAATGTTTGTTTTACTCATGGGTTAGTTTTTTGGTATGAAAAGGAAAGATTGACAGTGCACCTGTGGGCTGCCAATGAAGGACTGACCCTGAAAAAGAGAGGGGGAAGAAGAGTGGGAGTGGCAGCCCGAGAGGTTCCTCAGCTCTGCAAACCACTTCAGTTCTCACTTGAGTGCCTCTCTTTGGGCCTTAACCCACCCGGACCCCCACCTAACCGCTTCAGATTGAAATTCCTCCACTCGGCAAGACCCTGTGCTCCCCTCCTCCTCCAGCGCTCGGCACACACCAAGGGGCATTCAAAACGCATTAACACCAAATCAATGGGAAACAGTGAAAAAAGCACAAAAAAAGAAAGAAAAGAAAAAAAATCTCCTTAGCAACATAATCTAGACGGCCTGACGAGAGGAGAAGTGAAAAGAAAAGAAAGAGAGAGGGGTGGTGGTGCCGTTTAGGGAGAGAAGAAGAATTGGACACAAAGGCTGGGCACACAGACAGCAACAAAATTGAAAATTAACACAGAAGAAACTGTTCCTTTTTTCATGGGAGCACAATCAGCTACATTAAACCCAAGCCAGGCACCACCTCCTCCTCGCCTGGTCCTCCCTCGCCTGTGGACGGAGGCTCCTGCAGGACCTTCGCTCATTTTCAAAGAACATAGGAAAAACTGACCTAATTAAGAGATTTATTTTAATTGTGAGGTTTAAGTTTCATTATACATACATATTTTACAATATTTCTAATAATGCCTTAATGATGGTGATTATCTTCTAATGATGCAAAATAGGAAAAAACAAAGAATCCTAATGCAAATCCTCTTATATGTCCGCATGGATTTAAGTTGTCTGGTCCAGCCTTTAGACAAACACTTAGTCTGGCTTAATGAACTCAGTCTCTGACAGGACAATGTGAAAGCCCCTGAGAGAGACCGAGAGTCTGAGGATGGTGAATTCATTAAGACTCAACTAAATTAACAATAACAACAATGGAAAATAAATAAATAAAACAAATTAGACATAAGATAGATTTGGTTAATTGGATTTGAAAAAAAACCAAAAAAAAAACCCACCTCTTGTTTTTTTTTTCAAGGATGGATACCTATTCTTACATGTAACCTGCAGGATAATTATGTTGTGTTAATTTGGGTATATTGAACGGCAATTAGCACAGAGCAGGAACTCTGGCCACCAGCAGCCCTGTAAATCACCTCTGACCTCCACTACATGATCAGCCCATTGAGATGAGGGCCTGCTTTAATTAGGAGGTCATTAAGACCCAACCTCAACACACCATGGGACAACATAAAGCCTGCACACACTCCCACCTGCACCCCAACTTTCATCCAAGTACATCTGACCACACCTCAAAGCTGCACCTCAGTTATTTCCACAAACAGACCTTACTTTGGCAAACGGAAATGTTTGCCTGTATTTCATCTGATTCTAATTCACGCTCAACTGAGATGTGCTGGACATCTGTTGTAATATTGAGTTTTATTTTTATCTTTATTAAGTTTTAAGATTGTTTAAGCTTTGTCTAAGAATTGAAATGCAAAATGAAAAGACAAAGGTTTTCACATTTTTTAAACATAAGGGCCAACTTTAGACGCAACTGTCTGAAAGGTAAAAAGACGTTCTGTAATCATGATTCCTAGGGGGAAATATGAAAGACATGGAAATGATTTCCAAAATTTATAAGGGGGTGTGAGCAACAGAAAGACGACCAGAGTCTAAAGAGGTGAAGGGACAAAGTCAGAGTATAAAGGTGGAAAATAGATGACAAGGGAAAGAGTGATTCCAGAGCCCTTTTATTCAGGCCTCTGATTTCACACTCAGCTTTGGGGACGTTTTCTTTTTCACATTCTTTCTTCTGCGTTTATTCAGTGAATTCTGCGTTGCAGTGTCTCCTATATGGGAGAGAGAGCGCTGCCTGGAGAAGAGTCAGCTCCATTCACAGCTTTATAAATCACCTCAGCATGTGCAGACCGTGGCCAATCGGCCAATTACACCCCCCTGACACACCGGGGCTGATAAAGAAGGCCCAGGACAAAGGGATCACAGGCCAGATAAACGACCCTTTAATGAAGTCGCCCACAAAACAGGCCAAAACCGCGCGCCCCACTTACGTATTCCATCATGCCGTTGCCCTCACATTTCCTCTTGCTCAGCCGCCACGGCAGGCACAGCTGGGGAGAGGGAGACACAGAGAAAGAGAGGCAAAGTGAGAGAAAAAGGAGAGAAAAATGACTCTGTGCTCTGACACTGCTAAGCCCCCCCACCCAAGGCCCCTTTCAGACTTTTGGCCGAACAAAAGCATCTGTTGCCATACTGTGCCGCTCAGACCCCCCTTAACACACACATACTCAAGTCGGGTAAGAAGCCTTGCAGGAGCTAAAAAAGGCAGCACTGGGCCGTATGCAGCTGAGGCTGCTCACCTTGTGGCACAACCTATTGTGCGCCCCATTCCAGGAGCTTCTCCATCCATCTTTGTGTCGATGGGACAAACAGAGAGAGAGAGAGAGAGAGAGAGAGAGAGAGAGAGAGAGAGAGAGTGAGGGAGAAACTTTGTATGACAGAGTGAGAGACTGAGAGAGAGGGGCACAAGCCTGCAGCTG
This sequence comes from Apogon talboti, assembly GCA_037367365.1. NCBI lineage: Eukaryota > Metazoa > Chordata > Actinopteri > Kurtiformes > Apogonidae > Apogon > Apogon talboti. The sequence goes on along the minus strand of JAPQRQ010000019.1, from coordinate 122,667 downwards.
CAGAATGAATAGGAGAAGGAATGGAGGGATGAGGTGGGAGTCAGAGAGAGGGAGAAGGGGGCAGCTGCAGGGTGGTCCCACCCCTCCATCCCTCCACCTCTACAGTGTTGTTTGGCTTTGCTTTGGATTCAGAACACAAACAACTTAGCCGTCATGCAAAATGTTCTGATGCAGACGGTTCCTGACAGAGCAGAGAGAGAGTGAAGGGGTGAGACAGGAATGTGCACATGCAGGTGTAGATGTTTACCTTATGTATGTATGGAGACCATCTGAGCAACAGCAGAGGAGTTCACCTATTAACCCTTTAATAATACAGATCCCTTTAGTTTTGCCTTATATTTCCTCCAAAGTATGTTTATTTTATCTTCTAAGTAAAGAAAGTATTTAAAAAAGAAAACCAGTCTTATAATAATTTTAATCTTATACAACCTGGTTTTATTTTTCACAAAACAAACTCACTAAGACAGGAGTTTCTAAAAAAAAGAATTTTAACAATCTTTTCAAACATGCCTTCTATCTGATCTCATTATAAGAAAATATATCCAGTTTTGTAGCATTAAGATTAAGATAAGATAAATCAGTCGTTTGCATTGTACAGGATCTCAGCAGAAAACCAAAATTACTTTCGTTATATGAACAGCAGTGCACTTTCTCAACTTCTCAATTTAAAAATAATATGCTGTGTCCTTAAATATTTTCATTGCTTGACCCCAGTTTCTTAACCCATTCATAGATTTTTTTGGCTTAATTAAAAATATTTGTCTTCTTTCTAATATTGTTCTTTTTGCTGTGTATATTTGTTAGTTCCAAATCTTCCAAATATTCCAGGTAAGGCATATGATGTTTACTGTGAGTCAAACACTGAAAGCTAAGACTTTCTGTCTATGTAACTGGACACATTTCAGTTGTCTTGTTTGCCATGTAGACATATTTGATATGTTTGACATGTTGGATACACATACTAAATGAAAAATAATGAGGATCAAAAATGTTCAAATAAATACAAATACCTTCAATAACAATGTCAGTCCAGTCCATTTTAATGCAACGAACATTAAATTCACAGCATATTATTGTCTTGATTACTATGTTAAGTGTGCTGAGATAGTTTTAGGTTGTGATCTGGTGCTATACAAATAAAACTGAATTAAAATTAACTGAATAATAACTCGCTGCATCAAAATCATGTCATGTATGGTCTCTAATTTAAAACAATAACAAAACACTGGTTTTTACAATTGTTGCTGATAAAACTCTGTCTGATGTGACTTAAGTTGAAATCATGTATACAAGCTGGGTTTTTTTGTAAACTGCCCCTTAATTTTGCTTAAGTCAAAGATCGGCCCAAACATTTTAATACATTTGACAGAACTTCAGGAATTAGATGTCGCAGTAAACTCCAACTGAAATAATAAATGTTTCAGGGAAAAAAAAAAAAAAAGAGAGAGAGAGAGAGAGAGAGAGAGAGAGAGAAAGAGAGAGTTATGGTAGTTCGTTGGAATAATAAGCTGATAACTACCACAGCTGCAGGTGCAGAAAGGGTGTCACCAAGTTCAACTCCCTCCTCCCGTCTCTCCCCTCACCCTCGGTGGTGGCCTCCCTGGAGGACAGCGGCAGCGTCCGGCAAATGTCCACTGTGGCATCGAACGCCACAGGCCAAACCTCCAGCCGCCTAAACATCTCCCGCAAACGCACCTCTCCTCGTCTCGTCTTTCTCCTAAAGAAAATTTGATTTGTTTTTATTCTTTATATGAAAATACTCTTTTGATGCTTTTTTTCCGATAAAGTACCTTTGTCATGTGGCTTGAACGTCCTCCTCAGGGGTCTGTGTATTTTTCGGATTTATATGCAGATCAGGTCTGGTCCACAGATCCTCCTACAGTATCATCACTGTGGAGATGTCTTTTCTTCATCCGCACAAACATCTCTCACTCGCACTTCAAACAAATTTACTCTCTTGGGTATTGTCATGCCTCCGAATGAGACTTTTTAGGAGTGTGTTTAGCATTCAGGTTTAGTTATTCATTCCCCTGTCTCAGCCAAGAAATCTTTGTTTGACCGCTCCTCTTCAAACCTTGGAGTGTCAGGAGGGGCGGGGGGATCGATTTGATTCTAATCGGACCATGAAAAGAACATGATCTAACTACTTTCAGGCCGGAGTATATTTAGGCCCACTTCTCTTTACACTCTCCCTCTCTCCGTTCCCCCCCAGTTTAGTGTGGGCACAATGAAGCTGGCCAATTTAAAAAGCTTTGAATGTCTCGTCAATGACTTTGTGAATACAGGGGAGAGAGATTTGGAGAGGGAAAAGAGAGAGAAAGGGAAAGCAGGAAAAAAAGGGGGAAATGGAGGAAAAAAAGGCCAGGGAGCAGACATAAAAATTCCAAGAGTTGTTTAAGCGTGGGTGGGTTCATTTGCATGACAGCGCCATGTGAATAAGGCTGACCTCTTGGACCGCCCCAGTGCTAGGCCGAGCTGCAGCCTGACGTGCAGGCTTTGACCCAGCTCATTGACTCTGAATGGATACTCTGTCAAAGGGAGGGACCTTGCAGCTCTTAGCCGGACAGGCATCTGCAGACCTCCTGTTTGACACCCAGCTACCTCTATTTCCATCTCCCTACTCCTATCACACAGAGGCGTGCACATGCATCCACACATTCACCAAACCATTAGGCTGAGCTCCAGCGACTCTCTTATCACCGACCCCCAGACCCTGAGAGAAGAATCGCACACTGAAGTAAACATCCAAAGAAAAAAGCTAAAACAACTTCATTTGCAAAGACCTTTCTTTACTTCTTCACAACACACACACGCGCGCACACACACATACAGACACGACAGGTGCAGCAAAGCTCTTGCACGTGCAGACCCATCAACACGCTTCACTTGATTGCTCTATGATTTACTGCAACAGGCAGGTGAGAGGACATAGAGTGGACCGGGGGGTCGGCTGTGCGATGTAGTCTGCATACAAATCTTAGTTACTGCCCCAAACTCCCCCTCGACCCCATACAAAGTTGCGACTCCGTGCAAACACAAAGCTCAGACAGCGTACAAACACACTCTCCATTTATCTGGCTGGCACAGAGCTGGGATGATGCAGACTGAAGCTCTTGGCCCTGACCTCTACCGTCTAGATACTCTCAAAGGGAAGCTCCCCGCACTTGGAAATGCAATCAGTGTGAAGCAAAGCAAACACTTGTTAAATTTCAACAAATTAAATTATTAACAAAGAAGACGAGTAAGATGCTCTTTACAAAGAAGCTTTCAGTTTGTGGCAGTGAATCGCTCAAAGTGACCACGCTGGCGCCGTTTTTCAATCAAGTTATAAAACTCAGTCTGAGCCACATTATAGAAAGTAAGTTCATCCACAGTGCTCTTTATCCAAGTCAGCTTAATTTCATATCACTATTTTGTTTAGTTAAGCTTATTTTTATTTTATCTTCACATGTACCAGTTACAATTTTAAGCTCAAAATTCTTCAGGTGTAAAGTCCTGCAACACATCTGTTCAAAACTTCACCACATAAAAGGTTGAAATGCATTGTGGTTACTTTGAAACTAGATTTAAAAATGTTAATAAAGATCATCTTTACAAGTTTTATAGTCCTGTATGTATGTAACATTAAAGCATGTTAGAGGAAAAAAATGGCTACTAAAAGATGGAAATAAATAAAAATTACAATATTACTTTAAAAGCTTCTTTCTTCAAGTCTTATTTTATTTCAAAAGTTCTACTTTTACTCAACAGTTTGCATGAAGTTTTCAGGGCAAACTTAAAGCATTCACATAAGCTTTTCTAATTAATTATTAGATTCGATGAGAATTTCTGAATTTAATTAATAAATGACATTTAGCAAATCACAGACACATAATAGGTAATAAATAGATATCTACATTGTTTGTACTTTGGGTGACACTTTTTTTAAAAATTCTATGCCAGAAATGATGAACTTATTGAGGATGTAGATTTTATTGGTCCATTCTTTCTATTATATTTCTTTTGGCATATTAATCTATCTGTGATGTTTGTCTAATTACAATGACTTTTCCCTTCATAAATATTTCATTCTTTAAGCACAACTGCACAATTAGCAAAATTGTAATAGTTGTGCAGACTTTAGAAATTTACATTCCAGTAAATGCTCATCCAACTGCTGTGTATATATATATATATATATATATATACACACACACATACAGATTTACATGTAGATACAGTAGATGCAGATACAGATATAGATGCAGATACAGATTAACTTCATCAATTCATCGTTTATTATTCACCTTCATTTAAGTTATTCTTAGTTTGCTGCATTTCTGCGGTGGCCAGTTACATTCCTGATGCCTCACAGACCTAGAAGAAATTTGCAGCTTACAGCAAACCCTTCTAGTTCACGTCACATCTCAAACTCTTGTATACTAAGCTCTGTGAGGCTTCAAACAACTTTTCTGTTGCTATGAGTTATTTAGTATATTTGTTTTTTCCTACTATTTTTCATTGCATTTGCTCTATCTGAGAATTATACAAAATATTTGTATGGGTTTGTATATGTTTTTTCCTCTGGATTAGACAGTAAACTAGTCTAAGACCACCTCCCCTCACCAATTAACGCATATAAATCTGATAATCCTCTACAAGTGACAAAAGAGGAAAAAGAATCATACGCTCTGATGGAAAGGAACATTTTCATGACTGTGTATAATATGAGAAGGGTTTCAGTGGCAATGGATTGTGCTAGTAGAACAGATAAATTAGTGTAAATGAACACTGAAAAGCCAACAGCTGAAACAATATGAAGACAAGAACACAGAAAAATCAAATCTGTGCGTTCTTTATTGTCTAAATGAGCAGAGAGTGTGGATGGATCCTCCTGCAAACTTCAGCATGTCTCCAAATAAACCACATTAGAAGAACACTACATGCATAATGGACAGAAAAATGTGGGCATTATCTCAATTAAGAAACATGTGAGTTTTCTTCTCTGCGAGGACGAGGCGGGTTTGACAAGCTGCTTCAGAGACACTAACGGGCAACCAAGAAAATCAACATAATGACAGACTCTGCCGAACATGACACTTTTCTAAATCAATATTTAATCTGGGGTGGACAATACATGAGGAGGTTCCTTTTTGTATAAAAGAAGACTGAGCTGTCTCTGAGTTTAGGAAGAATTAAGCAGCAAAATTCATAAAGCAAAAGCATGAAAATTACAGCCAAAAAAGTGCAGGTTTCCATGTTTCAATCAGCTCTTCCGTGCTGATTGGATTAAATGGGATTCTGTGGAAGTTATTATTGGAGAAGTTGAGGAGTTCAAACATCCCATCAGACAGGAAATGTGATTGACAGGTATAAGGTGCCGATAACATGCGGATAAAACGTTTGGTTTGTTTGCTCCTTCACACTCCGATAAACAGAGGACAGAGAGATTGCGGCCCATGTCTATTCACGGCCTGGATGGTGACAAAAGACACGGCCTGGACACACATTCCAGTCTGCTTCCGCTCCAGCACACAACCTCAATCCCAGGGATTTCCCCTTTGAGACAGAGAAAAGGGCTACAATATCACCTCCTTTAGACTGAGGGAGAGACTGGTAGGGGTAACTTGGGTGGAGGGACTCCTGTCACTCAGTCTTTGAAACATTTCCTGATGTAAGTTTCACAGGAAGTCAGACCGCGTTGGGAGCTGAGGAGGGGTGAGAACCTTTTGGGACTCTACTGCTTTCCATCCATACAGTAGCTCCAGCTGTTTTTCTTTTCTGATTTTTTCACAAATAATTACTGGAAGGATTTTTTTCCATGATGGCTAAAAATATTCTGTAATCTGTGTAGGTTTAAAACACTCTGCATCCAAGCAATTTTTATTGAAGTCCAATCATTAACAGAGATAAAACAGCAGCTTGATATTCTTAGAAATCACTGATGGAAGACCATAATAAGTCATTACATCTGATAACTCCTTCAGTGGGAACAGTGGATGGATGTGTACTGTACAAAGTGACCAAAGGAATAGCTTCATATTAAAATAAGGATGAAAACTGAGGACTATTTGACAACTCAAGCAAGAACTGATTGAAATAAGGGCTGTAGTGTGCTCTGTGCCTTATTTTGGCTCTGTAATGGCATTTGCTTAGTCTTTTGGAAACAACAGAGGAGGCAGAAGGACACATCAGGGCTCTAACAATAAGCTTTAATAAAGACACTGCTCTGGGAACTTAAGCGTGATCGGCGTCACTATCAGTCGGTGTTTATCTCATTTTCGAGACTCGGTAATTGTGTGGGCCATGAAACGCGGACGCATACACATGCTGCTGTGTGGGGTGCGCGTTGAGTGTGGACATCCAGACACTCGTTGGGCGCAGGGGCACACTTCAGTCTGGAGTGTCTGGACTGAGCAGCTCTGTGAGACTGAGAACCGTCTCCCTAATTAGAGGGAGCCTGGTGCAGGACATCTCTATAGGCCATCAACAGGGCCCTCATTGGCTTTGTTCAGCAGCCTCTTCTTACACTGAGCCTGTCACTTTACTTTTCTATAGGCCTGAGAGCTCTGCTGCCTAGTATTGTCTGTCCCCAATCACAAAAAACACTTTGTATATGTTTTTAACAATATTACTGCTGCTGCACAACAACCCTGCTGTATTTCTACTCAGAGAAGCTGCTTCCTCATCCATGGAAATTTTAAAGTCAGGTTATTGATCTTGACTTGATTTGGAAGATCTTAGAAACTCCTGGTGTGAGACATTAAAAGGGTCTGCTTGTCTTTGTTTATCTGGCTAAGTTGTCACGGTGTTTTAAGATGTAATTATTTCCAACTCATTTTTGCATAGAAACCTAATTATTCACCGAGATATAAATTAGATTCAACATTCATGAAGCCCATGAAGCCCTAACTCCTGCAGGATGCTATTCAGTGCAAGCCTCTTTCTCTGCGCTCCCCTTTTCTCTGGAAACCATGAGATGGAGAGTAGCCACTGCAGCTGCTATTCACATGAACGAGATAATTGTTAATGAAAAGTCATTGCGTGGCATTATGTTGTCCACGGGATCATTGTTCATTTTCCCATCGCCATTGAAATCTATATGGAGGACCAGAGTGTTTCCTTTGAGTTTTGGTATTCAGGATCTGTTGCCTGGAAACTAATAAAGGGGCAAATCATCCACTGTATTGGCCAAGATGGGCCGCAGACTGGCCTTGCACAACAATGCAAGGTTTGTAAAAAGGCGTTGATACAAGTTAATGACGCTTGTTCAACAAAACATTAATGGACTTCTTCACGGTATAATATGGCATGGGATGCGATGTGAATGAGAGGGGGGAACTTTAGCACTGCACTTTAACAAGTTTGTGTGTTTTTACTACTGGGAGGAGCTGGACACACACACATACACATACGCACAGACATACACATACTAACACACACAAACTTACACCTTTTTTTTCCCCTGTGCGCACAAATACGCACGGACGCGCTCAGGAAAAGACCAACAGAGCATTTGTGGGGTTTTTTTCCTTATGAAGAAGAACAAACTAACCAACTTTTAGAAACACTCAACTTTCTAAACGCCCTATTTAAGCTAAATTTTCCCTTTTGCTTTATTGAATAGGCCCGTGATTAATTGCCCATCAACATGATGTGAAAAGGGGGTGAACAGAGGAGGGTAACTGCTGCAATATAAAGTCAAAGGATGTCAGAGAGACAGAAGAGACAAGTGAGAGGTGGGGCCCTGGGAGCTTTATACATTTCTGAAATTCTTTATAATCGGACGTTTAAACAGGAGTGATACTCCAACGGCCCCATTTGTTGCACCGGCTTCTTAACCGAAGCGAACAAAAAAACTACAGCTCTGTCACCCCAAGCAGAATAAAGGGAATCAAAGGATTTTTCCCTTAAATGGACTAATTTTCTCCTTGAATTATGAAAGTAATGGCTAGGTAACAGCCTGTGCTCAGTACCCGACTGTTTAATGCTTCCTAAATCCTTCCACGTGGCTCCACTAGTCCTGGCAATTAGGCCTCATTATAGCCTCATAAAGGATCTCATTTGTGGGATTACTTAATAGACAATGAAATTTTATCGTGCAGAATTATGGAAAAATAATATTAGAGCGAGCATGGTGTGATGAGGGCGCGCGCCACGCATCATTCCGCTTGGTTAACCTCTCTCTCTCTCTCTCTCTCTCTCTCTCCGGTTGGAGTGTGTTATCTGCACCATAACAACTCTGTGCGTCTTCACGTCAAACACTGCATCCACTTTATTATAGCAATTACTGTCTGCGTGACAGACGTGTTTATTTTTGTCATTATTTTGGTTGGATTTTAAAGACTTTCTAATGCGTCAAAAGGCTGCGTTGGGAATCATACTTCAATAAATGCCTCTTTTTGCGTAATAACTATAAGAGTGGATGATTTCTCGTTGACTTGTTGAAACTCCCACTAAAGGCTTATTCCACTTTTGTTTATGGGCTAAAGGCCAGACGGGAAAATAAAGACACGTTGTGTTGAAGTTGAACCGTTTGCACTATAAACCTACTAACGGCTCGCCTCTGTCTGAGGGTCCGAGGCGTTACTTGGCAGATGAAAGCAGAAGCTAAACCTACCGTTGACCCGCCTGGGGATCAAACTCGCTAATTATTGTCACAAGGTGAGGGATTAACGCATTTCTGAAATAGCTGCCTGTTTACCCCTGCACAGACCGACCATTATAAACACTTTCTAATTGAATCCTAATCGCCATCGAATAACCGCAGCCCAGACTCTCCATCAGTTTATAATTCTTTAATTGCTGGAAGTGAAACCTTAACCAACCGGATCCAAAGTATGATTAGGCCGCAAAGCAATTAGTTCTTAGGCTATAGTCCCGCGCACAATTGTTTAAATCTCATTTGCAAAAGAAAATAGTGATGGATAAAGTCCGTTATATATTACACAAAGACCATAAATTATATCAAAACTTCTAATTAACACTGGATTATGGGTACAAATCAATCTCAAAGATTCTTAACCTGTATACAGAATATATAGTTCATTTTAGTCCTATATATTCTTAGTTCACCTGCTGTGTAACTGCACTTTATCCTATAGTTGTTCAAAGTGTGTTTAACTTTCGTCGACTTATTTAAAGTCATTTATTCAATTCAGTTTTACATATTTGCTGTTTCACATTATTTCATGATTTTATTAAATGCCATTATTTACTTTACCAACATACTCAGTGAAAATATAAGCATTCTTCTCTTTTTGCAATCGTAAGGATGACTTGATTTTATCACAGTCTTTCAAAATGACTGTTCCGTTACCGAATAATTAAGGTTTTTATTAAGATTGCAGACCTTTGTGCTTGGTTTTGGAAATAAAAATAACATTAAAAATAAATGAACGAAACAAACACAATAAAGGAAAAGAAAACATTGGTTGTAATGTTATTGTGGTGTCCAAGACTGTGTAAATTCGGGGATAAAAGGAGTAAATCTGCAAGTTGTGATTGGAGGCCCTGGGAGACGTCACGTGGTTTGGGTCGCTGACAGTATAAACCCTTGGAGCCGGGTGCGCACGTGGGTGACGCTGCAGGGCCAACCCTCTTCGGGGTCCCTTTTGTTGAACCATCAAACATAAGCACCTTTGGAGATCCCGAGGGGTTCAGATGAGAAACAGCTATCCACTTGCGCAAAGGGCGATCACTTAACAACGAAACAACCATGTCGCGGTCTTTTTATGTTGATTCTTTAATAATCAAGGATACGGTTCGACCCGGACCGGCTGAGCATCACGGACAAGATTTCCTAATTCCCATCAGCATGCATTCTCCGAGCGTAATGACTGTCAGCGCTCCGGTGTGCCCATCCAGGAAAAACGGAACTTTCTGTGTTTGCCCACTTTGCGTCACGTCCCACATCCACTCTTCCCGCGGCGGCATTCCCATGCTGAAGACTCAGTTCCCAGGAGCGGACGCACAGTACTGTCAGAGAATAGCGCATCAGCAGTCTCCGGCTCTTGCGCATCCTGGACATACACCTGTCTGCACGCCCACCTTCAGCGTCACAGACCCAAGGAGATATCACTGTCTTTCTATTGGTAAGTCCCCTGTTTGCTACAGTCTCCTCTCGCTGCTTCCAGGATTACTGTTCAGCACCTGTTTGATTGGTTTCACCACATGACACGAACACTTGAGAGAATTAAATGAATGTTCGGCTTTTACGCACAGTGGCGCTTGGCTCAGGTTGTGGATATTTCATTTTTAGAATTTAGAAAATGTCAAAAGTGATCACAACAAGCTCAAATATTCTTTTTGTATTTTTTTTCCCCCAACAGGCGCCTCGGAGAGTAGCCACATACAGAATGGCAAAAGGATGCGCACGGCTTTCACAAGCACCCAGCTCTTGGAACTGGAAAGGGAGTTTTCCTCAAACATGTATCTTTCAAGACTCAGAAGAATCGAAATCGCCACGTATTTGAACCTGTCAGAGAAACAGGTCAAAATCTGGTTTCAGAACCGCAGGGTGAAGCACAAGAAGGAGGGCAAAGCCACCCAAAGGAGCGCGCACAGCGGTTGCAAATGCACAAGCGGACACACAGACTATTCAAGGTCAGAGGACGAGGAGTCTCTATCTCCGGCCTCTGCTTCGGAAGAAAAAGAGGTGTCACCCATCTGAAAGCGTCACGAGTCGTACCACTGTTGGCACTTACTCTGCACTGCTACAAGTTATGGGTTTATGGCGTTATGCAACCTCTGGGCCAAACTGTCCTGCATGAAATATGAAAATTCTTCAAATGTCAGCTACGTTTCACTGTTAATAATGTTTATCCCCACTGTTAAATTAAAGGAAACATATTAAATGTTTTAATACGTTCTTGAAATATGTGAACATGACCTTTAAACCGATGTATTCCAATCCCTCCTGTTTCAAACCCAGGTCTGGTTAATTCTCGTCCACGTAAATGTATTCAGTGATTGCCTGATATTCCATTACTGTCAGTTAGGTTGTATGGAAATGAAAGCCCTTAGAAGTAGTATAGGCCAAACCTGTGTGGAACCTGTACGCAAGAATGTGAAAACCATGTATATGTGTATTTATTGTAATAAACACGAGGAGCTGAATTAAAAACTTGTCATTTTGAATGAGTGATTCGTACTATAAATAATGGGTTAAATTATGAAATTATAGAAACAATACAATTTTTCTTCTGTAATATCGGTTTAAAATGCATCACTATAATTGACTCACAACAGCACACTGTTTCATTCTTTGTCCTCACATAAAATTGTGTAGCAGTGGGTTGTGCGCACCAGAAAACAACCATGGTTCTGTAACAAGGATCTGAAAGATTGGACACCATTCCCAATAAATCATAATACAATATAATAAAACAAATACATAAAAACAGAAAGTAATATAACAAAGTCTCAACAAAAGTTTTGCATAGAATTACCTTTAAATGTGGGGCACTTCGGTACTTTATAGAGCTTCTATTTTTCCAGAACATTTTGTGCCACCCAAAGAAAAAGCGGAAATGACATCAGGTAAAAATAGCATTTCTGTTTCTCTTTCCATCTATTTTCATTGACTCAATTGACAATTAATGTTATTAAGCCGTCATTACTATGCTATTGGTGAGAAGTTTTAGCCCTGGTGTTCACTGTGAATATTTTATGTCTTAACATCATACAGCAGAGCATCTTTTATACCATACAGGCCATCTGATTGAAAATGGATGGAAAGTGTAGCTGTAATTTCTCCTTAGATCTGACCACAAAAGGGTACCCGATAACGCCCCCGGGGAGCAGCCAATAGTCCATTAATGTTCGCTTTTGAAAAGATTTTGGATGTCCAAAGCGAGTTTAATTGCGTTTTCGGTCCCACGTTGGTTGATTATGCTGCTATTGCTTCAAACCACGGAACAAGGATATATAGAAGTGGGCAAAGGCTTTGACAGGTTAGATTGTCCTGCCTTGGGACTCGCATTTAGCCGGAGACCCCCGACGGCTGTGTGCTCAGAGAGCTTTGAGAGACAGCTACAGGGTTCCTCCGAGCGACAGAGAACGATTTAGTCACTGTTTCATTAGGCACTATTTGAACCTTTCAACTTCTGCTGAATTAAAGGGCCATGCTCAAATGGATAGACTCTGAGGAGGGATTACGGAGGAGGGGCCACTGGAAATTAGCTGACGCCTAATTTAACTCGTTTCTGTCGGAGTTTGGGATACATTCCTAATTGAGAGGGGAAGCAGGTGAAGTTTTGGTCCCACGCAGACCCATTCAGACCACGAATAAATGGTCCCCTTTCACATCCCGCTGGTGATCATATATTATCAGGGGAAAGCCACCTAATGAATATATAAGTTCCTGTTAATCGAATTAGAGTTCCCTTGCAGGTGTGAAAGACCAATGCAGCATTTAAAGGGATTAACAATAGAATAAACCGCAGTTTTTAAGAGAGACTCCCCCCTTTTCAGTCCTCTTCAGTACGTGACCTCGGACTGTAATGTCTCTATAATGGGCTGAAGCTCATTTGTCCAGGACGAATGGTTATCTGCGCAAAACGGTCACATTTTCAGCCACCCCCCTCCCCGCCCACTCTCACTGAAACCTGTTTTTTGGTTATCCCGTTCCAATAACGTATGGAATATACTGGTGGATGTAGATTTCAAAAGGACTATACCTACTAATGCACAGAGAAACCACTCTAAAGATGTCAGGCCTCGACGACCACCATTGAAAACGCTGCAATTACGCATGACAAAAGGCAATTAATAAGAGCGCTTTTCACCCGGGTGCAGCTGCTGTCTCATGCGGAGATAGAAGCAAGAAGAAGCTGAAGTGCTGGTGTGAAAAAAAAAGGAGAGCTGTGATGTCTATTCCCGAAGACACATAATGATCGGCAGTGCAAAATTCATCCTATGTGGCCTATAAGTGTCTTTGGTAACCCATCTGAGAACACTGGAAGAGCCGAGGGCTTTTTCCTCTAAATTGTGAACATTTATTTGAAATAACTCGGTCCTTTTGGGCTCACAATCACACACTGTTGGTTCCATTTAAACCCACTGGTCCCAGTCTTAAATACTGATATATGTGAGCTACAGCTGGTTTGGTGTTTTGTGAATAATATAGTGGACTAATTTGTGGAAATTGTGCCACTTTCTGGAGAGGCTAATCTCTGTGTATTTGTGTGCTGTGTATAATCAGTAATGACCTTTCACAAGTAAAAGCCAAGGATCTAAATATGACTTGTATCAGCAATTTGCTCTCACAAACAGGATAAGGGTGCACAAATGATTTATTAATTACTGTTGATAATGAAAAGTCAATCTATGACTGCCAAGAAATGTATTTTAGGGTGTAAATGTCAATACTTTGAATGTATTGAGTTTAAAATGATGATCAAGTTTTATATGCAGTAATAATTTGATAAATAATGTAATGTACATAATCTTTTCTTTGTTTTTTTAATCAACCTTCCATTAAACATACCTGCACTTGTTGATAAGCAGGTTCACTAAGACTTCCTCTACTTTCTCAATTTCTGTATTTATTATTTAGGCTCTTATTTGACAAAGATGTACACAAGTACACATTTCAGATACTTGTATTTCCATTTTGTGCTTCTTCATACTTCATCTCAGAGGAATATGACACTTTTTACTCCATTAGTCTGACAGCTTTAGTTAGTTTTCAGATTACAGTTCACAGAAAACCATGTATCTCCAAAATATGTATTGAATAATTTGAGATAAACTGAAGGACCAATGAGTTTAGTTAATATTCTCCTCTTTCTTAAGCTGAATAACCTTTTCAAAAACTTGTCTTGTATTCAGTGGAAAATGGCAACAAAAGCTAAAACAGGCCTGTTTTCTTTTTGCTCATGAAAAGTAGATTTTTTTTTAGATAAATAGTTCTTACAGTAGAGATGCTACAAACATGTGATGATCTTATAAAATATGATGCATTGCAATGAATGAAACTACTTGAAGGCATTCCAAGCAGTTAAAATGAGCTCAACCTGCAGCTAAATCTAACATACACATGAATGCAGTAGTAAAAAGAATACCACAACCTCATTGCTGCCCATAAAGTTGGAATCTTTTTTTTTCCAGATTTTTTCAAATTTTTTGTTCCTGTTTCTACACATAAGTAATCACCTTTGACCAGGTACAATGATTACATAAAATCCCAGTTACACTTTATCTATCAATAATAAATCACATTGTCACAATTATTTCATGATTTC
>JAPQRQ010000019.1:84028-108342 GCA_037367365.1 Apogon talboti | reverse complement strand
ATAGATTAACAGGTTTTATTCAATTTCAGTTCATGCTTTTTATTGGTATCAAAAGTAAAGTCTTGTTTCATAGAAGCTGCAAATGAAACGACGAAAGAATCAACAGTACGGTGCAGAAGCTATTTTTTTTATACACATACAACAAAAAATACAGGATATATGTGTGCAGGAATAAAAACGAAAACTACACAGTATTAAAAACAAAAAAAACTGCACTCAATGGCGTCTATAGGCTAAATTTGATGCTTAGTGTGACATTTGTTCCCATGACAAAAACGCAGCCAAACAATAAGAAACAGCTGACGTGTTGAATGAAATTTGGATAAAAACACTAGAAAGTTAACACACTAAACCTCATATCATCTGAACAAAAAGTGCAAAGGCAAGTCACACTAAACAGGTTGGTTTGTAGGAGCTACTTTTCCTGAAATTTTTGTTTTTAATGCTATACATACTGTATATCTGGTTGTATCTTAATACAGAAAGTGAGAATAGTTTATGTTTGGTCAGTTAAATTTGTTAAATCACCAAACCTCATGGTGGCCAAAGACATGCACAGTAATCTACTATATTGAATATATTTACAAATGAATGTTTGGGTAAAAGGTTGTGAAAAGAAAACTTAAAAGCAGTTCTACTTTTACATTCTTCATTGTAGTTTTTATTCAGTTTTTGTGCTTATTTTCACCAGAATTCAAATTTTAGGCTTTATTTTCTTTAACTATACAGTAATAATCTTGTTCTGACAAGCTGTGTTGTGTTAAGGCTCATACCTGCCACACAGACTGCAGATGCTGCTTTAATCGTGCGAAATCTCCCTCTGAAGAACTGGCCCGTAAACTCTTTGTTTGCCTTTGGTATATTTTCAGTAGCGCATCCAAGTCCACTTTGCCTGCAAAAGAAACGAGAGAAATGAAAAAAAAAAAGAAGGGAGAGGGGAGGGGGGGGTTGTAAAGTGCAAACGTTGCTTCTGACAGTTAGATACTCACCGTGAGGAGTCAGGGTCAGAGCCGGGACCAGCAGCAGCGCGTCTGGTACGCTGTAGGAGGGCAGCCGCTGCGACAGCTGCTTCAGAATGAGTCTGCTCACATCTCCATCTGCACCTCCCACGTCCTCCTGCTGGTGTTTAACAGAGGAACTGTGCAAATCTGCCTGACGCTGCACAGATGGGACGAGAGAGGCTACTTTCTGTCCTCCAGATGTGGACGCCACGACAAAAGCCAGCAGGCGGAGGTCTTCATGTAGTCCAACTACACAGGCCTCCACCAGAGGCAGCGTCAGTATGAGCTGAAGCAGAGGAAGAAAGCATGACACTCAGCAGCATATACCATAAGATAACAAGTCTCCATGGTAATAACTACCCTTTTGTTCACCTAGATGTGTGTATTTTTCCTGGAAACAATCAAGGTATTTCTACAGTATTTCTCTTTCCACAAATAAATGTACACACCTCATCATCTGGGTTCCAGTCAAAATTCATGCATAAATGTCCATTAAGTTTACAGGACTCCTAAAGCTCTACTTTTTTAGTTCTAAACTTTGGAAATTTGACCTTTAGAGCTCAAAACATTTAATTCACAACATGTTTGCAACTGTGTTCATGTAACCAGTTGATGCCAAAATCAAATTATAATTACACGTGGTTATCGAGGTGAAGAATCTTTGATTTTCATTAAATGACTGCCACTGGCTTCATCTATTTTTCATGCTGGTATTTTATATTTTATATTTCTCGGTTTCAAACCTCAATTTCAACACAATTATTAAGTGATTAAGTGATGAAGGAGTTGTGTAACAAAATAATTTTTTTCCCCAACACTTCACACATTACCATAAAAAAGTAGAACAAAATGAAAATAAATCTTTTGGAATAATTTGCATTCAAAGTGTGGATTTTTGAGCTCTGAAGCTGTATTTAGTTTGACAGGACAGTACTTTGACAGATATGGCCTTCTGTGATTGTAATATTTTAAATGTATGTATCTTTGTCCTAATTTAGTTTTTTTGTGATGTTGCAAATGGAGCTACTGAGATGCAAAAATAAGAAATTGGCTTAGAATTCACAAACTAATCATGAAAATTAACTTTAAAAATATCAGAACTAATGCAGTATCTGGAGTTGAGATTTATGATTATGCAAAGTCCCTTGAGATTCACAGAACCTTCCATATAAATGTTTTCATGAACTGGGGGTGGGGGGATGGTGTATAGGACTGATCCATCTTACCTGCTGCAGACTGTCCAAGTTGACCCGTTTTCCATGGCGTTTAATCATCCGGTCTCTTCGTCCCAGGTAGTACAGCTGAGAGTCCGCAACATTTACCCAGTCTCCAGTAGCTCTCATCGTCCACGGCACAACAACCTCCTCATCGTCCAGGAGACACACTCTATGTTCTCCACCTGCACAATAGTATTGGTTCCATTTACTCAGGTGCTACATTCAAGTACAATATAAGGAGCCTGTACTTTGCATGTGGATTTCCATTGCATTTCTAAGTTTACACCATCACATCAAAACATCTTGAACTTTTGGTCCATTAAATGTATTTTACTTTTTATATCATATTTTTTCATCCCCTTACTGTCCAATGAAAAACACATATCTCCAAATGTGCTGAGCTTGCATGTTTGTAATAAACTAAAGGATAAAGTGTCCTTTTCAGGTGAAAAAATTCAGTTTTAAGCAAATGTTGCGAAAATAATACATTTACTGAGGTGAGGTTTTGACTGCAGAACTGTAACATGGTGTTATATTAACAGTTTTACGTCAGGTGTGTTTGTATATATGTATATAAACATAAAAGACTAATGTAAAAGGAAGAGGGAGATAAATATATATTATTAATATTTTATGGAGAAGGGGCGGGATTAAATAAGTTGCACTTCTTCCCACCCCTTTTTCGGACATGTAAATGAATCTATTGTGCTGTTTTTCTCTCTAAGATCGTCTTGATTGTTGATTTTTGTATTATTATTTCTGTTTTATTTGTCCACATATATGTTAATTTTCATTGCATGTTCAGAATAAATCACTAAATCGCTAATTCGGGTAAAGGTCTGAATACTTCTATCAACAATCGTGTGGATTTGCTTGAATCTTCCGATGTTTAGGTGAAATGTACAGTACATGTGGATCACTGCTGTCTTAACCCACCTATAAACACCTGTCCTTCCCCCTCTGTAACCATGCAGCCGTGTTCATCTCTGACTTCCACCACTGTGTCCATCAGTGGAGTCCCCAGAGGCACAGAGGAGACTGTTCTGCAAGTTCTAGAAGGTTCAAAGAGAAAAGTTCAGATACACTGTGTGAGTATGCGGTTCGCAGCCATTTGCACATTTAATCCAGGGATGCTCACGAGTCGTTCGATTGTAGTGAAGACTCTGGGATTTTGTAGCAGCAGGCCCAGCAGGAAACCTCCGTGATCCCATAGATATTATAGATTTGGCTTTTGTTGTCCTCGTGCCTCCAAGAAGACAGTAGAGCTGGTGATGGACAGGCCTCTCCACCCAAAGCCAAAACACGCAATGAGGAGCCAGATGCCAGTACATGGCGTTTCAGGATATGGTGTCCAAAGCGGCTCAGCAGAGTCGGTGTCACCTTTGAAATGACAGATTGTAAACACAGAACAGTGTTTTTATTGTAAAAGGAATGACTGACACTTACCTGTAGGACAGTTGTCTTGTGATCTGTGAACAACAGCTGAGACAGTCGACTGGGTATTTTCTTGATCACGGAAGGAACAATGAGCAGCTGAGCCCCACAGGATAAGGCAAGGAAGATATCCACCACAGAGGGATCAAAGGTTAAGGGTGAGGCGAGAAACACCACATCCTTTTCACTCATCTGAAACAATGATCTAGAAAAAGGCAGGGACAGTTCAATACAAAAAAATATTTCTAATGCATTTTGTCTTATTTATTTGTTTGCTGACCTCAGATGCAGTATGTTGGGGAGTATACACTTGTGTGGGACCCTCACAATCTTTGGAGCGCCTGTTGTTCCAGATGTGTGAAGCACATACGCCAGATCAGCCTTCATGGTGTCTTTTACTGCTGCAGACGAGTCCGTGAGATCAGCACCATCAACTGTCAGAGCTCTGGTCCGTTCAGTTCCTTCATTCTGCTCAGAAACGGGTAATGGCTCGACTCTTATCAGAGTGAGCCTGTACTTGGGCAACTCCTCACAAATCTGCACCACTATGTATTTGATGAGGGTTTCCTGAAATTTCTTGGTGTGAGAGGAAATTTGAAAAAATAAAGATAAAATAAGGTGACTTCACTGTTTTGAACATACATCCACAAAGTCTCTTTACAATTTAAAAAAATATATCACAAAAGTAATTGGTGAGATATGTTAATCAGATTTGTTCTATGTACTCAGTGGTTATCAATGTTTTTGATCATAATGCATTTGTGTATTTCAGATACCCTGTTAAATAAACCCCTAAAAAATGGCTACTC
Organism: Apogon talboti; assembly: GCA_037367365.1. Taxonomy (NCBI): domain Eukaryota; kingdom Metazoa; phylum Chordata; class Actinopteri; order Kurtiformes; family Apogonidae; genus Apogon; species Apogon talboti. The sequence goes on along the minus strand of JAPQRQ010000019.1, from coordinate 103,881 downwards.
CTCAAGAAAAGGCACAGTGTGTATTGTGGTTTATTAAAACAAAATTGGATACACAGACTCAGTGAAACTACAGGATTAAGTATGGAAGACATCCACCGTCACGTCTGTCAATTCATGCATGGCACAGGAAATTTATGGAGACACGGACAGTGTTGGATAAAGGGAGCAGTAGATGACCAATCACTCAGATATCACTCCCCCGGATTTCTTTCTATGGGGTTATGTTAAAGATATTGTTTATTGAACAAAGATACGGGACATCTATGACGTGAAGTAAAAGATCACTGATGCCACTGACACGAGTCTCTATTACAGCGAACATGGCAAGAAATCCAGTACCGTCGTGATGTACTTCATGCAACTAATGGTGCCTCATATAGAGGTGTAGTAGTAAATGAGGGAAAAAAAACCTTCAATATCTACTTTTCATTTTGTAATGATTTCCACAGATTTGTCTATTCATTTCCTTTTGTAATAAATTTGTTAAATTGTAAATAGACTTTATGGACAGCCTGTATTACTATGGTAAGTAAAGCATTAACAACAAGAAAACATATTTCCAATTAAAGTGCATACAGTGGAATAAAATTCATCCTATTTTTCATGTTTTGTAATACTGTATATTTATTAGTGACTGATTTGTCCCATTGTGCGGCCCAGGAGGATGGGATACATTAGACAGCAAGTGAACATACAGCCCTCAAAGTTGATGTGTTACAAATAGAAAAATGGGCAAGAGTATGGATCTGAGTAACTTTGACAAGAGAGAGTATGTGAAGGTTAAATCACTGGGTCAGAGCATCTCCAGACCTTGTTCATTCCTAGTGTAAAGTTGCTAGAACCAACCAAAAATATCTAAAGAACAACCGGATCTCAACCAATTGTGCATCTATGGGAGCAGAACATTATTACCACCTGTTTAATGCTGTGTAGGTTCCCCTTTTTCCTCAAAAACAGCTGTGATCTGAGGCCTAGACTCCACCAGACCTCTGAAGGTGTTCTATGGTATCTGGACCAAGACGTTAGCAGCAGATCCATGACGTCCTGGAAGTAGATAGGTGAACTTCCATGGATCAAATTTATTTGTCCAACACCTCCCACATATGATCAAGTGTCCTGAGATTGGGATGTCCTTCCTTAGTCCATTTGTGGTCGCTACTAAACACTGCAGACCAGGAACGAACAACAAGACCTGCAGTTGTGGAGATGCTCTGACTTCAAACACACCAACTTCAAGGACTAAATGTTCACTTGCTGCCTAATATATCCAACCCAGTGAAATGAACCACTGTCATGAAATAAACAATATTATTACCAATTCTTTTCAGTGGTCAGAATCTTATGGCTGGTTAGTGTATGTATGTTTTTATTACTTACTGTTTTCACTTTACACTGTGAATTGTATAAACAGAAAATATATTTGTCTCTATCAACATCTTGATTTATGTTAACTGATTATTGAATATTCAACCTTCAGGAGGTCAGTCTGCACAGCACAGTACTTCAGTTCACACCGGTGAATGACTCTCGTGGACATGAGCCCTGGAGCATCTGGGTCCAGCGGGACATAGGCGGCAGGACAATGTAGGATTCTGTCAAACAACATAATAACACGGCTACTCAGCTGAGACATTCCGTAATATAATTCAAACTGCTTTCACTAACAGTCACATATGTTAATAAACATATCTGATTCTATTTGGTGACATTAGAGGGTAGACTTTGACGGTAGCATCAGTGAACTCACCCTAGAATCCAGACTGGCACGAACAAGTCATCGGAGCAGTACAGCCCGATCACACCCTGACTGGGAGAGCAGCTCTTCTTAAGAATACAAGACAGTTCTTCGGCAAGTTTAGACAGGTCTCTGTACAGAAGAGAGGTCGATTTCCCCGACACAGAGCCGCAGTATGTCACAGCTGTCCGGTCACGGTGGACGGATGCAGCGTAGGCAACAAGCTCCTGCAGAGTCATTCTCAATCAACGACTTTATAACACTATTCACTCAGCATTGTGCAACGTATACACTATTCAATGTAAGGCATGTTTTGTTTTCATTTTGTAGGCCAGCACACGTTTGTCGAGTAAAGATGACGTCATGACGCCTAGTCAATGTTCCATTTGTGAAGTCCGAATTGTACAATTTTATCCATCTTTCAGTCATTTCGTCAACTTGTAGACTACATATACAGTCTTTGTGGCGATGTATGGTCATCTAATGGTTTAAACCGATTAAAGGAGAGTGTTTTTCAGACGTATGTTTGAAGTTTCTTTGCATTAACTTTGTTGCACACAATGTAGATGATATGACTCAAGTTTATTCAGATGTATTGCTACCACTTTAGGTAAAATCATAAACACTACTAAAATAAGAATTATTGTTGGCTGCATTTAAATAGGTTTTATTTTACGTTGGAAGTATTAAGAAACAGTTTTAAGAAACGGTATTCTCCTACTTGCATTGAAAGCACCACAGGTTCTCTGTCCAATCATCTTTCGCTATATGGTAGAAGAAAACATTTAAATCTGAAGCGCCTTTCTTTGGATCTGCTATCTTTATGTCATTAAATCGCCTATAAACTACAAGAAACTACATATCAATCTAAACAATGGACGAGTTTTTTCGGAAACAATTGTACAATAATGGGCTAATCTATCAAACGTCACTGGACCGAATCATATCTAAGGTATGCTAACGAATTTTTCAGATAGTGGTTCGGGGAAACGTCAGGGAGTCAACTGGCTAGCTAACGTTAGCTTAAGTTTCATAATAACCGAGTGTTTTAATGTATGCATTTGCTTCCAACAGTATTCCAAGCTGCAAGACCAAGACGGAGGCATAGAGGTGGACCTCAAAAAAACGAGTTTGTCAAGTAAGTTAGCTACCCATCTATAAACGAATAGCATTGTTTCTGCTAACGGTTAAGATACTGGCGCTAAATATTTGGAAATAACGTTCGACTCACAGTCGGGTTGATGAATATAAGCTGAAATAAAAGTCCAGATTAGAAGGTTGTATATCGTTGGGTCGTACAGTTTATCATTTAGCTTTATGGTGCACATTTACATTAAATATATTGCGCCCTCTAACGTTATCGCTCTGCTAGGATTGTTATGATAATGCATTGGACGGACTGATACTTTCAATAGCTTTCATCACAATATGAAAGATTACATTTTCAGCAGATGAAATGCAGCTTGGTCTCAGTCTCTGCTTTCTGTAACACCCAATCCACCCCCCCTTTTTTTTCTTCTTTTTTTTCTTTTTTAGAACTACGGCATTACATGAGGCAGTCAAAAATGAAGCTGGATGAGCTGGAATCAAAGGTTTGTTTTGCTATGAAAACACTGCAGCCAAAAACCGTGATCTGATTAGTATAAAGCAGCACAAAGCTTTTAGGTTTTGCAGATTTGATAATGCTGTTATTTGATATTAACAGCTCTCTTTTCCGCAGAGCCTAGCAGATTCAAGAGAGGAGTCAATAGAGTGTAAGTATTGCTACTTGAAAATGGCAAAATAGAGCTTATTTTATGTAGCACAACATAATTCCTGTTGTGATAATAATGCAACTACTTAAATATTTCTTCCAATGCAGCACAAAACATTACAAGAGACTCTCAGGTAATTCGTATATATGATGGATCATTTTATAAACATATTTTAAAGATATAAAGTCCCAAGTTTCTCAAATCCGCTTCTTTTCCCTTTTTTTTTTACAGCTGGATTTATCACATCATGAAGAAAGAGCTCGTAAGATGTCAACTAACCTGTTCTCTGATCAGGATGATGGTAAAAGTTAAATACTAATCGACTTGTATGAAAACCACAATGCAACTAAATGTTTAATTAGACACAAAAGGCACAGATTGAAACCGATTGGCTTACTTCTCCAAACACAATACACAATTTATGAAGAATTACTCATTGTAGTCCACCTAGTAATAAAAATTTGATCATAATCATTCATTGCTAAAACTAAATCTTACATTTTCCCCCCATTTATACCATGCAGCTCTGTCTAAACGGAGAAGCTCTGAGATGACATCGAGATTATGGGATGAGAGTCAGAGAAACATTTCTGCAATGGAGCTCCAGCCTGAAGACAAGGATGATGAACAAGAAACGTCTCTGAGAAGTCAAGGCAGCTGTTTAGCTGATCTCTACCCTATCAGCCAGATAGGGAGGATCTGGCGCCGCCAGCATGTCTCAGAGGCTGCTAACTCTGTGCGGAGGAGGTACCGCACATGGCGACACCTGTCGAACAAGAGCAACCTGAGTATGATCTCTAACACAACACTGAGAAAGACCAGCAGCAACTCAAACAAGACAAACAGAAAGACCCAGATCGAGAAGACCATCAATAGCCCTTTGAAGAAGCACCTTTTGGGAAATAAAGGTGCTGAAGCTGCTTATCGGTCTCCTTTACAAATAGGAAATCATGTGAAGGACTGTCAGGCACAGCACCATCACCACTCGCCTGGGAAGGGGATTGGCTTGCAGAGAAAAGAACAGTATCCACCTGTCCTTGTAATGGACTTGTCTTCTTGCAGCTTTGAAAACACTTTGGTTAAAAACACCTTCATAATATCTCACCCATCTCCACAGAGGTCCCAGCCCTCTGCCTACACTGTCAGTCCCTCATGGCCTTGTTATTCCACTGCAAAAGCTCAGGATATCTCTTTTAGGTCTACAGGGCCTTCTCTCTCCCCACTCATTATGCAAACTGCTCGTTGTTCCATATACGCATCAGAAAGCCCAGTTTCCAAAGAAAAACCTGGTATCTATGGCTCTCCAGTCAGGCAAAGTCCTTTCAAAGCAAGGTTGACAAGCAGGGAAGGCCTTGGTGGAATTCCTCATGCATTTTCTGTGAGCCCAAAGTCATACTCCCAAAGTTACTCTCAAGAGCTAAAGAGAACGAGATCAGCGTCCACTTCTCTGTCTTCCCCACTTCAAACATCTACTGCACCACGGAGGATGCTCCACTATCAAGACTCCCGCCCTATCGTCCAGTCCCAGGCACACCCGTCACCTGCAGCAGTAGAGCGTCGCAGGCTCCGACGACGCCTTTCCTTTGACTCCTCCTCTCTGCCACCCAACCATGTCTCTTACTCTGCAAAGCAGCTGGATGATGATTTTATAAAAGTCTACCACAAGTTTGTCTGCCAGAGCAAGTCCCCATTCTTGAAGCGCCCTCCCTGTCATATGTGTGAAAAGAGCTCAGTGGCCAGCAGAGGTCACTCTTCCTCAGATTTGGCGGCTCCTGCATTGTTGCCCCATCACTCCCTTCTGAGGAAACGCTACAGGGAGGTAAAGTTGGATGATCACCTCTAGTCCAGTCACTCTAAGGAAGAGTACTGCATATATTCCCCAGGCTCCAAGCGCTATTGTAGAGATGCTATCTCACCATTTCTCTCCATCAGAACTGGAGGTGTTTCATGGCAACAGTCGTACAACTTCAGTAAATACACCAGTGTTGCAATACTCAGCACCCAGAAGATCAGGAAGCCTGGAAGAGTCCAAGCCAGTCTGCATCTAGAGCTAAAATTTCCAGTAAGCTTCATCTATGTTTTAAACAATTTGTTGAGATTGTTTGTATAGTTAAGTCTTGAATCCTGTTGGTACTGATTCTTTAAGGTTTTATTGGAGAAAGGCTTTTCAAGTAAGATATATTGTTTTGTATATTTGTTTTGTCTTCTCACCTTGGTTCAAGTGCTTTTTCAAGTTTAAGTTCAAGTTTACATTTGTCTCCAGCTGGCAGGACATTGTGGTAAAAAGGGAACTCATAAGCTTGGCATGTTTTCTCAACAAGAACTAAAACAGCTGTTGTGGAACATTTGGATGCAATGTGATGTTTTTGGTGTGGTGTTAAGTGAAAACAATTACCATGCCGAGCTAAGGACATTGTTAAAGAACTTTAATGAAGATACATGTCAACAGTACAACTAAAGTTGTGGTTATCCTGAGTTAACAATGTTACTATTTTAATATTGTGAGTGGTTGCCAATCTGTTTTCCATTGTTTTACATGTATTAAATCTATTTGTTAAAATGTGCAACAGAAAACCAATTTGAGAGTTTCTGTTTTTAATTCCTGTGATTTATTAAAAATGCAAATTGTTCAACTCCACTGTGCTGTTTTATTAACTGGGAAACGGTATCTATAAAGATTTGTTAAAATCCAGGAGTAAACAGGGAAGACTAGACAATGGCATCATTCTATTTTATTACATGTTTTCAATTCCAGTATATTCCATATATAATGCTCATAGTTAAGGAAATGAAATATTCAACCTAGACTCACAGCCAGAGGAAAAAAAAGTTACCATTTAGGCATATGTAGAGAAGTACAAAAAAATAAAGAATTTTACTTTTTGGTTGAGGTTTGTGCGATTTTCTGACAGCAAATTCTACCTAACGCTTTCATTAAGGACTGGAATGTCAACATGTTTATCTAGTTTCTGAAAGGTCATTTACATGATAACCTTTAAAAGGAATGTAACAAAAAGAAAATACTTGTGTAAGTCACAAATCCATAAAGTGACATCAAGATGAAATGTGTGTCATGGCAGTGAGGTTACAGTTCAGCCATTGGAGGTCAGCAAAAGCAACATTTTCAACTACTCTGAGGATCTGAAGAGAACAATAATCTGGAAGTAAAACATGCAGCAGTTTTATATGTAACTTAGTATGTCAGAGCAGTGTTGAGTTGGCAGCCCCCTCCCAAACACACACACACAGCTGACAACATTTCATTAGCAGGTACCACGCTGTGCAAGAATGCAGCAGTTTGCATGTCGTCCTCCAGACTGTTGTAGCTGTAAATTTTTTAACGGTTGGTGCAACTACCACTCCAGCTCCACTGGATATTTCCCTGTCAGACAGGCAGTGCAGTGACCCACTCTGCTGCAGGGCTTGTTACTGTTGTTGATCATGTTTTCCTTCTCCTGAAGGGAAGCGATTCCCTCCTGAACAGCAGATACCAGGCCCTCCACAGTCAAGTACTGCACACTGTCTGCACCTGTACCAGAATTTAAGGGTTAGGGAATGTACACTCATCACTCCTAAACACTTAAAGATTCTGAGTAAATGACTTTTCATTTTGCATCATTTATGCACATTGTCAAATTAATCAACTAACCAACTTAACTAATCAAATATACTCCTGTGCTAACAGATGATGGTAACAGTTAAAAATAATGAAGTGTTTAGTACTTACCAATGTATCCAGCAATATCCTGAAACTCTGGCTTATTGGCAATGAGCTCTTCCTTAGTAGGAATATTAATTCCCATGTAGCAAGGAAATCTAATTGGAGGAGAGGCCACTCTGATGTGGACCTGCCAATGAAGACATCATACAACTCAGCATGTGAGGCTTTACTCTGGTTCACACAATTAGTACAGCTCTGGAGAAAATTAAGGGACCAGCCAAAATATTCTGAGGTGAACCCCAATAACATCCAAAAGTTATGAGGAAGATGGACACAGACGACATTAAACAAAACAATGTAATGTAAGTGGAAGCTGTGACTGAAAGATTCAGTGTATGTGATGTCTGAAATCTTTGTAACTTTAATTACTGTGGTGAAAAAAACAGAAAACTATGTGTATCTGTGCATCAGGACTTAAACCGTCATGATTTTGTGAACATCATGTGAAAATTAAATGTGCGAAGAAAATACTTGCACCTATAAATAGTAAATAGCAAACCCAGTGGCTTCTTAATTGTTTCCAGAGCTGTATGTGAAGCTTCTAGTGGCAGCGTATAACAGTTTATCTGAAACTGAGCTTTAAAATGGAAACTGAAGTGTTCTGTCCAGAGGCAAAGACCACGATCTGATATTAAAAAATACTTAGAATATTTTCACGCAATGTCACTGATAGATAAATGCACGCAGAAAATCACAAACTAACCTCTGTTGCACCAGCTTCCTTTAGTAGTTTTATGATAGGGGAGATTGTGTTCCCTCTGACAATGGAGTCATCGATTAGTACCACCCGTTTCCCGGCAAAGTTGTCCGTCAGTGCCCCAAACTTCTTGGCAACTCCCAGCTGTCTCAGACGGGTATTTGGTTGAATAAATGTTCTCCCAACGTAGCGGTTTTTGCACAAAACTTCTATGTATGGCAACCCAGACTATAAAGGGAGGACAAAAAAGGAGGGCTGAAGAACAGTTTATCAGGAAGTGTTTCATTATTTTCAGACTTCGAGTAAAACAGCTGGTAGACAGACCTGCTGAGCATAGCCCAGTGCAGCAGGGGTTGCAGATTCTGGCACAGTGCTGACTACATCTGCATCTGTTGGGGCCTCGATGGCCAACTGCTGACCACAGCGCTGTCTGACGGTATAGACCATCTGCCCTGTAGTACAGTGGCATAAAACACACCTTCACTTCTAGTGTCCAAAGGATCTCCTTTACTATGAATAAAATTAAAAGGGGGCATGTTTCATAGTAATGATTCATACCCTCAAAAATAGAATCTGGTCTGGCAAAGTAAACATATTCAAATATGCAGAAGGCGGGGAGGTCTCCTTCGGGACGAGGGACAATGCTCAGAGACTTGACTCCGTGTTTTGATATTTGGACTATCTCTCCCGGTAGAACTTCTCTGTAATACCTGGTAATCAGTTCACAGAGGACAAACCAATAGTCATGACCCAGAACCCAGCAGGCTGCTCAGACAATGTAAATGATGTTGCACTGGTCACAAAAACATACTTGGCACCAATAGACTGAAAACTGCATGACTCTGATGACACCACCCACCCCTCGGTGTCCTCCTCTCCAGCTCCTGATAAAGGACAAAATAAGTTAATCATCCACTCATTTACAGCACTGGCCACTGACAAAATCAGAGGCACATTTGTAAGACTGATAACCTCATTGGAGAGCTCTTCCTTATCAGTGATAGAGGTTAGCGTCATTTAAGTACAAATATATCAGCTCAGGTAGAATCTGTGATGTCATAGAAGGAAAATAAACTTCTTCTACCTGAACTGTGCAATTTAGAGATGGGAACGAGGCGTCCAAGGCAGAGAGGCCGGTTTCCGTAAGGGTCACGCACAGCATAGATGACATCTTTAAACATCACCAACAGTGAATATGATGTGGGGGTCTCAGTCATCAGATTTTTAATTCTGTAACATACAAAGAAAAATATTGAAATATATTTTTAAAAATGCCCAACATTATATTACATGTTTAATCACATTACACTGACCTGGCAACCCAGTCTGGTGCGCCCAGCTCTTCCATGGGAGGGGTCAGTGCCAGCAGCTGGGTGATCAGTTCACTGTCTGAGCTGGTGGAGAGGCCGACACCGTGACGCATTACCTGCAGGAAAGATTTACAACTATGACATTTACAATGAGTGAATCACTGGGTGTGTGGAATTTATAGTTTTAAATAAACAGCAGAATACATATTGGCCAAACATGCAACAAAATACGTTTGTATAAAACAGCATATTGTACACGCAAACACATAAGCTCTGGTTATCTGCTCAACATGTACACTGTACAGTGCAAAAAAATGGACTTAACGGAAAAAGATATCACAAGTTTAGTGTTGAAGTTGAGTACTGTATCCTGTATCTTGAGTTGTTCATTAAAAATGTTTCATTTTCTTGTAGTCTTATATTTTCTTTTTTCCATGACTGTTTCATTAAGTGTACTCTTCATTAAGGAATCAAAGAAACAAAGGTTCTCTTCCCCAATTTAAGGATTTATCTGACGATTCCTTCTTCAGTTTATTTATGTCATAGGACTAACAATGCCCATATGAATAGCTCTTCTACAGACACTGTTCATGATGTGTGGTAAACTGACAAATGTTCCTTTGTGGTAATACCTTTGGCTCACCTTTTTGCGCAGGGCTTGGGCATTAACCAGCTCCCCATTGTGTGCCACTGCAATCTTGCCATGCAGCGTATCCACCACAAAGGGCTGGCAGTTCTGCAGCTCTGAAATCCCAGTGGTTGAATAGCGTGTGTGACAAATACCAAGGTTACCGTAGCGCAGTTTCAGAAGAGCTTCGGGAGGGAAAGCGGTGCTCACTAATCCCATTCCCTTAATAAAAAAGAAATAAAAAAAATACTAAGAGGTCTGTCAAATCTGTTATGTGTTAGTTATGTGTCCCTTGTAAATGAAAAACTTATTTAGAGTACACAGTTACTAAAAGTAGCTGTTGTCAATTTCTTACACGACTCTTCTGCTCAGACATTGTTACCTTGTGGGCTGTGTATGTGGGGGGGCTGGCTCCATTACTTGTGACAATCCCAGCACTTTCTTGTCCCCTGAGTAGACACAAACAATCACATGTAACCTGTAAGAATGTAAATCTTATCTGTGGGGAGTGAGTTTCATGATGATTAACCTCTCAGTACTGTTTGAGCAAGACTAGACATGAAAAGCTCATTTCATTCTAAATGCTTGATGAGAGCCTGAGGGTAAACTAAACTGGTTTGATATGAGCCACAGAGGAATGAGAACAAAAACCCAGAGAAGTCCGCTCCTCAGCTGGAGCAGCCATATACGGAGAGTCGTCTTACTGCAGCTTCAGCCTATTTACCAAGCTGCTTCTCGGATTACAGCTGGTCCCGCCTCCTCACCACACAGCTTAAGCCAGTGGTGAGGCTGCTTTTCAGCATGGAGGCGTTGCTTTCAGGCTTAACCGCCTGGTTGCCTAGGGAACCGGGCAGCAGAGACAGACGGGGGTTGGTGAAAAGAAAGCGTTTCCAGGTCAGCTCAAACATGGAGAGAAGAGCACAGAGACAAAGAGGAGGTGATGGGCAGGTTGCAAAGGAAAATGGCTCGGTGGAAAGGCAGTGGGGGGAGGCAGAGGTGCTGGCTCTCATGTCACTGTGGGACGAAGTGGGAGCTCAGCACGTAGCAGAGAGCAGAGGCACATATGAGTTGATTTCAGAGCGTCTGAGGAGGCTTAGTGTTGTGCGCAGCTGGTGGGAGTGTCAGGCCAAGTGCAGGAGTCTGGGACTTCAGAGCAGGAAGCCTGAAGAAGCAGGCGCAGCAGCTGACTACAGCCCAGGAAGCCCAGGAGTGGATGGAAGGCCAGTGGAGGGCTGGGAGGAAGAGGAGGTGGAAGGTGTGGGCAATCAGAGAGGCATCTACACTTCCTCAGTCACAGTCCCAATGCAGGAAGGTAAATGTACAGCTCAAACCCCAAGTGTGGTATGATGTTCCTGACAACATGTTTTGCTATTAAAATAAAACCTGACAGGGGTTAATCAATCATTGCACTCAAGTAAGACTTCACCAAAAACTGAATAGATAAATTGCTAGAAAACTTTGCTACATCTGAGCCAAAGATAATGTGTTGTGTCAATGTGTGCAGGAATAAAGACCCGAATCCCTCGTTCTCTTCCGTACACCTCCAATGCGCCTGAAGAAGGGGGGCGCCACTGGACGGACGACGAGGTGAGAGCGCTCCTGTGCGTCTGGGCCGACAAGCACATTCGTGAGCGCCTGAAGTGCACGTTACGCAACAAGTCCATCTTCCAAGAGATGTCCCGTCAGATGCAGAGAAACTTTGGGGTGATACGCAACTGGAAACAATGTCGGACAAAATACAAAAACTTAAAATATGACTATAAGACGGCCAAGAGCGCTCACGCTGCTGCCTCCAGCAGCACAGGAGGCCCAGGGAAGTACATGAAGTTCTTTGATGAGGTGGAAGCCATACTGCTGGACCGCGGACTGGAGAAGGGGAGTCTGGAGATGCAGAAGAGGCTGTACGATGGAGAAACAGGCCTCCAGGCAGGAGCAGGGACAGCGGCCCACGCATCACAGACATCAGCCTCAGAAAATGAGGTTGTAATAGAAATTGATGATGGTATGTATCCAGTCTGCGCTGCATATTTGCAGTTGGAATCAGAATAGCTCATAACAGCTTACCCAAGATATAGCAAATCTGTGACAAATGATATATTACAAGAGGATCGTCTACCACTGTGTCTCCAAAACAGAAGAGAATATCACTTTAAAAGGCAAAAAGCAAGTATAACACATCTATGCAGTGCATCACAGACTCCATTTAGATGACAAAAAATGTGCATAATCTTAGTGCCTCTTTAACACACAGTCTGCAACTTAAATGTGTATTTATAACATCTCATAACAGGAAGTGATATTTGTTCTGCATGAATGTTCTGACTGATGCCTTCTGTTTGAAAAAGCCAACTATTTTTCGTCTCAATTTATTTTCTTCTCAGATGACAACAGCGATGATTACGATATTGATGGAGAGACAGAAGGAAACTGGAAGGGATCAGGTACGCCAACAAATGTACTTATTTCCTCTTTCCTCATTGTATTATTTGATGTCCTCGCTGTATAGTTATTAGTTTTCTCCCCACAGACCCATCCAGCTCTGACCAGTTCCATGTGGTCACGGTGTCAGATACGGGTCGGAACTGGAGCGATCAGGAAGTGCGAGCCTTGATTCAGGTCTGGTCTGATGAGCGTGTGTGCAGGCAGTTGGAAAGTTCAACCAGGAAAAGAGACATTTTCGTCCAGATCTCCAACAGGTTAATGCAGCAAGGCATTGAGCGGGATTGGAAACAGTGCCATACCAAGTACAAAAACCTCAAGTACCTGTACCGGTCTCTCCAGAGGGGCAAGACTGACGAAACTGACCCCAGACGCCTTATGAGGTTCTACGATGAAGTGGATGCTATTATGAATCGCACAATAAATGACTCGCCACATGACACAGCGTGTATGGACTACCACATGGATTCAGTCCCTCTTCCCATGTTGGACAGTGAGGAGAACGATCACATAGATGTGTTTATAACAAAGACAAACCCTATGACGACAGTTTCAAGAGCAGTAGGGGAAAGAATCTGTGGCTCTGATTCTGTCTCCACTATAAGCCTTGAGATTAAACACAACAGTGAAGAACGGAGGATGCATGCAGGCAGAGAGCATCGCTTGGATCAGCAAAGGTCAACTGGTGAGCTAATAATGAGATGAAACCAATTCACAGAGTTATCTATGATCAAAACTCTTTAGTTACTTTCACATCTCCTTACTGTTCCATTACTGCACTTACAACATTAAAATGGTACATTGCTTTATACAAACTTAGACTTAAACACAGTTAAACTCAAAGCAGCACATTATAATTCAAGGCTGAGGTGGAGACTAGACTAGACTGCACCTTCTCAGTTCTGTTTTTAGATTCTGTGGCTCATCACTGAAGTTACATGGCAGCCATTCTACCTATCATAGTTTGGCTTCACTTCCCCACAGCAGCATCGAAGTGCAACGCATCATCCAACTTAAAATACAGTCTTTGGACACTGACATGTAAGGTTTCAGCTCACACACAATACATGAACTAGAGAGTTCCAACCACTGCCTTGGACACAAGTACGGTAAATCATACATAAATACATCTGTTTATAAAATCTAAAATCTTCATGACCTTGACCTTAAAACTTCAAAGTCAACTTTTTGTGGTACCAGATCTGGATATTATACTTTACAGTGAAGTCAGGTGAGTTATAACAAAGATATCTGAAAAAGATGTAGATATGGGGAATTTTTCCTGACCTTTAATGGCCAAAATGTAATCATTTGCAGTCAGTGATCGGGAACTCAGACAAAAAAAAATGTGTACTATTTGTCTACAGTTCTGGAGATGACGGCAGAAAAATTGTGGCAAAAATATTCAACACAAAGAGGAAATAAATAAATAAATTCTTGGAGAATTTATTACCCTCAATAATAACAGAAGTGTTTATGGAGTGATAAGACACCACCACAGGCAACATATACTTGTGAAATGGTTCATCAAATATTGAACTGGAATTGCATGAACCCACTGACCCCTGTCGGAGGAACTAAGGCAAAATAAACTTGTTTTTATGATAAGAAATTCCCTACAGCTTCACCTAATTTGACTGAAATAACTGAAGTAAACAATTTTCAAGACTCGCCTGTTTTACATATGATTATTCCATGGTATGTGTTTGCAGGTATTCCTGAGACGAGGACAGAAAAAGAGAATGCACCTTCAGCCAACAGAGGACTGAAGAGGAAGGCAGAGGATCCAGGTCTGAACTGTACCTCCTTCTGTGTTCCCTGTGTATGTCACATGATTCACTCAATTGACTGCAGTCTTTGTAATTTCTAAGTCAGTGACTAAGTCCCATGATTTGCCATGATGCCTCATAATTAAATTATGAGTAAGGCCGTGGTTGTTACTCCTAACAAAAGCCACAACTTAGACCATTTTCTGACCATGACCCTTTACTAATCAATACATTTCTACATCTCATCTTATTTTAAAAGCACTTTAGAAATAATTTGGTTAATTAAACACTCTTTATCTTTTATCCACAGACCCCTCACACCAGACAACAGGGAAAAAATCTGCAAAATCAGAAATCTTCACTGATAATACGAGGGCTAAGTGTAAAGAAGAGCCGGATCACATCCCGATCATCAAGATCAATTCAGTGTGTTCAATGGCTTCAACTAACCCATCCCCAGACCCACAGGTAACACATTAAATCCATAAAACGCTGTGAAGCTGAGATAATCTAGAAATACTGATTTAGAGAGACAATGATGCGCTGTTGAAAAAAAGTAAATAAATTGTGGAGAGGATAAGGCACAGGGAATAGAAGTTGTTTTAAGATCTGCTTTTTTACAGTTAACTGAAGCAATAAACAAATAAGTACCTCATTAAATCCTTAAAACAGTGTGCAACTGAGGTAAACAAGAAATGGTGATTTAACATGTAGTAAAGGAGATTATATTCCAGTGTAGAAAAGTAAATAAATTACTGATGGAAAAACGCATAGAATAAAAGTTTAATATAATAAAGAGGCTTCCTAATTTTTATATTTAATTGAAGACAGTATGAGGTTATTTTCCGGAACAATGATGCCTGGACTCTAACTTCCTTCTTCTGTTAAATAAATAGATACATGTATTCCCCTCCAGACCGTTTACTAAGTGCCAGGGCTTTTACCTGTGCTGTAAGGCCACCAGTCCCAGAGTTAAAACCTGGGCCACCTCCAGCTGCGTGGGCCACTCTCCCGCGGCCACGCATCCGAAAACTCCGCACTCCTCCCCGATACCGGATTCTTCAAACTCCATGTCTGTGTCCGGTGCTCCGTTACCCCAACGGACGGGACAGGTCTCGTGCCTGGTTTCCTGAGGGATCCTTGCGCGTGTATCGATCGACCACGTGCCTCAAAGTTTGCGTTCAACGTGGGTTGTTAAGACAACATCACTTAAGATAGGACATCGCATGAGAGGAAAAAAGAAAATAAGCTAGAACACTGTCAGCCGAGCATAGTATGACTAATTTAATTAATGAAAAAAAAGGTTTAATCAATAACACGTGGTACTTTTCGATAAGGAGCTGAATCAACAATTCACCGAATCAAACTTATCGATTTAGTCAAGAAGTCAATTATTTTCCTAAATGAACTCTCTAATCAAGTCAGTCTCTTGTCAAGGAGAAATCTGAGGTATTTTTTACCGACGATAAAAGTCAAAAAGTACTTCGTCTTGCAAATATTTGGGGATGGAGCGTCTTCCCGCCACGTGGTGATGATTCTGGGCTGTGATTGGTTTCCTGCATCAGGTAATTGATGTGATTGGCTATCAAAGCACGTAAGACACGGTCCACTTCCCTCTTCTGCTCCCTGCACGCCTTTTTCTGCCTCTTAAAACTTTTTCAAGTGTCGTTTTGTTTCGTTTGGGCTTGTCTTTTAGGACTGCGGGCTGCTACACAACGCAATGGATTCAACATCAGGTACGGATACAAAAAAAGAAAAAAAAAACACAATATATATACACTCTGTACGCAAATGTTACAAGTTGCAGTAATCTATGAGCACACATTATTCTTCTCTTCTAGAGCTGAAGATTGGCCAAAAGCTAAATGAGGGAAAGACGAAGCAGATTTTTGAGCTGGTGGACCAGCCCGGACTGGTTCTGGTCCAGTCCAAAGACCAGATCACCGCTGGGAACGCTGTCAGGAAAGACCAGATGGAGGGAAAGGCTGCCATCGCCAACAAAACCACGAGCTGCGTGTTCAAGCTGCTGCAGGAATCTGGTAAGAAAACTAGTGGAGAGACGCTGCCAGGTAAACTGTGTCGGCTGGGGCAGGATAATGTAATATTTACAACTTTTAGAACCAACCCCACCCCCTCCACAACACACACTAAAGTTATTATGTGCATTTAGTGACATATTCCATCCTCACATTGGTTCTGAATCTAGTTCCTAAAATCACCTTTAGGACGCAGTTTATAGCTACGAGGGCCAACACACACAGCTCTACAAACACACACTCATTAATTTTCCCAGTTTACAGGCTCCTGAACTCATCATCCCTTTGACCCCAGTGTCTGAGATAAGAGGTCAGTGGTTGAGGGTTATATTTCAGTTTAAAGAACAACCTTTGCTCTATTTACTTTTCTTTTGAAGCCAAAACTTTTATCATTTTGACCTTTTTTTTTTTTTTAAACTTCACAGAATCCTAAACATGACTCCAGTTTGGCATAATTATTCAGATTACTATAAACTAACAGTACAAAATACTAATCCAAAACATACTTGATATGACAAGCCAAAACGATATAAATTGCGTTTTTCTTAAATCATGGATAAAATGCTGAGATACCCCTGTGGGTTGTATTTTGTCATTTATCAGGTTGTGGCACATGTATTTGCATTTGCCAAATAATTTCAAATATTCTTGTTTAAATTTGGATTTATTGGTCTCTGTTGTAATTTCCCATTCCCCTGTTGATACACTACAGGGACATTTCATGTAAGTAAATGAGAATTTTTTGCAAAGCCGACACAGTACTGTGGACATGGTGCATACGTGTTGGTCCTAATTCAATCACTTTCACTCTTGCTTTAATTTAAGAGTAACCGTAACTCACATGCCACTCATGTGTATGCCATGTGTCAGCCTTCATTGCCTTAATTGTCGTCTTGTGACTTGAAACGCTGGTTTTAATTTTCCAGAACGTGACCAACCACAGTCTTCTCACTTACCCTTCATTTTAGGGCTGTGACAGAACTTCAAGCAGTCTTTGAAATAGAGCCTTGTCAAATCACTAGAAGTGTTGCATAAACAGCGTGTAATACAATACATTTTTTATGAAAAGCATCCGAAACAAGTCCATTGTACTGATTTTTCAGGGTTATTATAATTATGGAAAAGTAAGACTGACGCTAGCAATGGAAAAAAATGGCTTCTTTTTACTGAAATCACTTTTATTTTTTTTAACTACAATTATTTAGCAAAATATGGGACTTTTAATAAATAATGCTCTAGCAAATGAATGTTATTCATTCTTTTGTCTTGTATAAATGGTCTTTATGTGCAGCCCCACTACTTCCTGAAGTTAAACCAGCTTCTTTATTTCATTATTATACACACTGATTAATCCAGGTGTGCCTGCTACATCGTGTTGTAACTACTGTGGTCAGGCACACCTGGATTAATCAGTGTGTCCAATAATGAAAGACAGGAAATAAAGGAGCTGGTTTAACTTCAGGAAATAGTGGAGCTGTGCATAAACCGCATTAATGTTACCAAAATTGAAACCACACAAATCCTCAAAGTAAATCAGTTAAGCACTCTTTAAAATAAATTCAGACCAAAAACCAACCTGAAACATTAAATGACAAATTCCAGAAAAATAAAGTGACCTCATATCTATTCTCTTATAGGCATTAAGACCGCTTTCGTGAAGCAGCAGTCAGACACAGCCTTCATTGCTGCCCACTGTGAGATGATTCCTATCGAGTGGGTTTGTCGCAGGGTGGCAACTGGATCCTTCCTCAAGAGGAACCCAGGTGTCAAAGAAGGCTATCGCTTTTCTCCCTTGAAGATGGAGATGTTCTTTAAGGTATGTCACTCAGATCTCTTTTTGTCTCTTTTATAACTTTGCCTAAAAAAAAAACAAAAAAAAAAAACCCATTCCCTGTCATTGGGCAAGGCAGTGTCCAATAATGACACCAAGTCTTAATCTGATAGGGGAAGAACATAGGAGACCACATTCATCCCAGTCGTCTCTGTCAGTGAGTAAAAAGGCTGGTTCATGCTGTGGTCACATTGAAACTAATGTTTTGGTACTAAATGATTCTGTGGGCACCTCATGTTCTTTGGTTGTAGCATTATCAGTGTGTGGAGAGCAGGTTACTATGGAATTGGAACAGGATTTAGTGTTCCCAGTGCGATTTTTAAAGTCCATACATTACAACAATAATTAAGTTGCATTTTGTGGCTTTTTTTTTTTTTTTGGAAGATTAAAAATACCACCGACTCAAACTCTTTTGTGTCTTTCTATAGGAAGAAAAAATTAACTCATCAATTGCTTTCCAATGTAGGATGATGCCAACAATGATCCTCAGTGGTCAGAGGAGCAGCTTCTAGCGGCCAAATTCAGTCTGGCTGGACTCACCATCGGTAAATGTGAGGTGGACATTATGAATCGCAGCACCGTGGCCATCTTTGAGATTCTGGAGAAGTCCTGGGCCACTCAGAACTGCACACTGGTGGATATGAAGGTAAATAGTGCAGCGCTGCCCTCTGCTGGCTGCTATAGTATCCTGATGGAACTGCTTTTCTACTGAACTCTTACTTCTGTTGCTGCTTTTACACAATTTAATGGGTTATATTCCCTGTTGAAAGATTGAGTTTGGTGTGAATGTGAAGACTCAAGAGATTGTCCTCGCTGATGTGATCGACAATGATTCGTGGAGGCTGTGGCCAGCGGGAGACAGAAGCCAACAAAAAGACAAGCAGGTCAGGACTCATCCTCTGGGAATGCTTTTTTCAAGTTTGTTGCCTTTTAAAAGTTTGTTTTAAATAATTAAAGGCTTTAATTATTTTTTGTTCTTCTAGGTGTATCGCGATCTTAAAGAGGTTACACCTGAAGCAATGCAAATGGTGAAGAGGAACTTTGAGTGGGTCTCTGAGAGGGTCAAGGTACAATGATCCGTCTTTCCCAGTCTGCTCCGTTGTTTGTTTATTGTCCTTCCTACATACTTTTTAATATGCTTGTCATTGTCGGAGCAGCACTAGACTAGGTTTGTTCTGTTACTAAAGGAAGTTGTCTCGTGTCCTCAGCTGCTGCTGGAGTCCCAGTCCAGTGGCCGAGTGGTGGTTCTGATGGGCTCCACCTCAGACATGGCCCACTGTGAGAAGATCAAGAAGGCGTGCACCTCCTACGGGATTCCCTGCATCCTGAGAGTCACATCGGCGCACAAAGGCCCAGATGAGACGCTTCGCATCAAAGCTGAATATGAAGGTGTGTATGAACGCATGTTCCTCTGAGAATTTTGTTTTTTTTCCTATCCTGTCACAAGTCCAAACAGTCACACAGTGGATTTTCCATTTAGGTGACAGCGTTCCCACCGTGTTCGTGGCTGTGGCGGGCAGAAGTAACGGCCTTGGTCCAGTGATGTCAGGAAACACTGCATATCCCGTCATCAACTGTCCGCCGCTCACTCCAGACTGGGGAGCGCAAGATGTGTGGTCTTCCCTACGGATGCCAAGTGGTGAGCAAAAGAGGGTTTTTTGTTGTTTTTTTTGTTTTGTTTTTTTTTTTTTTTTTTTAAATTGATACAAAACAAATGAGGCAGAAACGACACAATCAACCACAGGAAACACCATAGATACTGTTTATAATGCACTTGGTTCAAGCTGCATTTAGCTACTATAATGAAGCTGCTTTTAGCAATTTTTTATTTTTATTTTTTGTCAACTCTTGTTTTTGAGGAGCTCAAAAGAAATTCATCACTATCTTGTGACAAATCTCTGCAAAAGCCAAGTAAAGCCTCCTCTGATATTAT
>JAPQRQ010000019.1:66012-83928 GCA_037367365.1 Apogon talboti | reverse complement strand
AACCAGGTACAGTATTGGACACTAGTAACAGTGCATCACCACTTGACTGACAGTAAATAAACACACACACACACACATAAATAAAACAGAGAGACTTGTACCAGACAGATCCAGTGATTTATTTCTGTTTTGGGGTAGTCTAGGTTTTTTCACAGGGGGTTTTCGATTTGGGGGCTTCTCAACGTTATTAGGGCTTTCCCTGTCAGTGCCTGAGTTCAGTGAGGACAGGAAACACAAATCAACAGTTAAACACAATACACACATGTCAACAAAACACAAATTACCACTACAAATATATACTGCAGCAATATTAGTGAACTGATACTTGTACAGGCGGTGATGCAGTAAAATGATACCTGTGTCACAGGACATTGCCTTCCTGCTCCTCTGTGGTTTCACCGGTGCCTGAGGTCTCAGTCCCTCCTCACCTGAACAACATTAAACATTGAAGGGCTGAAAAGCTATTTTTATGTGTAATTAGTAACTGACAGTCTAAAATGGCAGTTTTCCTCACCTTTGATATTCTATTGACATTCTATCCAGCATACAGTCTCTCGCAAGTAAACCCCAGACTAAAAGGTACACATGTGTCTACTTCAAATAAGGCAAGTACCTAAAATAAATTATTAAAATTCTCTGTGAACTGAATGTAAACATTTTCCAAGACAGTACCTTGGCTTGCAGCTCTGTCTGGTAATCCGTGCACAGGTTTGTGAACAGGAGGTGGAACTGGAGGAGGAGGTAAGTTCCTCTCATTGGCTGATTCTTTAGGGAAAGTCACATACGCAGATGTCTTTGGCTGTTTGTACCATCACAACAAAGAAATTACAAGAAAGGAGACAGGACAAGTAATTACAGCCAAATGTGTTGTAGATTTACATGATTTACCAATGAAACTGCACATACTGTAGGGTATTAAGGCTAAACCCTCACACAATACAAAGGGAAGACTCACACTAAGACAGGACAAACCTTCTCTGGAATTGGAGGAGGCTGACTCTCTGAATCCTTTCTTCTCTCTCTCTCTTTCTTTTCAATCTTTCCAAGATCCTTCTCTGTGTCTCCGTCTTCTTCTGCACCTGCAGATTAAAGAAGGTGCTGTCACCTTATCTGTGCTTTTTTTGCATTGAGGCAAAGACTGAATTTGACGCTTTAGAACCTCGAAGCTGAACTCTTCTTTCCACCATGGCGGTGCAGTACCTGGTGTAGTGTCTGAGCTCTCCAGGCGGTGTCTTGGCTTCAGCTTGGGAAGGTTAGGTTTACTGCTCTGTGGTGGGGGATCGGGTTTAGCAGCTGAGGGAGCAGCTCGGCTGGCAGAGACCCCTCCCCCTGCACAGCTCCGCCATCCCTCTGTAAAACCTCCGGCGGCGCTGGGGCACATGGGTTTGTCTCCCTGTGTGTCTTCCTGACTCTGATGCCGGTCTGTGACTGCAGTCTCTGTGATTCTGGGGGGATCTGATTCCTGTTTTGGCGAAGGCGTGCGGTCTGATGGGTATGGAGGCAGTGGTCTTTGAGCCAAATGAAGTTGTCTGTCTGGCTTTCTACCTGGATGTCTACTTTCTGTCCACTGATGGTCCACCTGGATGTCCGACGGCCTGTTGTCTGACCATGACCGATCTATCTGCCTGCCGCCGATCCCATACTGTCTTTCCATCTTTCTGTCAATCTGCCTTTGGGTATGTCTGTCAACAGTCCACTGTCGGTCCATGTGTCTGTCTGGATGTCTACTCTCTGTCCGGTATCGATCCGTTTGTCTGTTGTCTGTTGTTTTTGGCTCTCCAAAACTTTCTTGTATCCTGTCGTCAAACCACTGTCTGTCTATATGTTTGTCACTGTGTTGGTCACTCTGCCTCCCTTCCATCCATTGCTTTTCTGCTTGTAGTACCTCTGTGGTCCTCTGTTTGTCATCTGCCCAGTACTCGACTGGATGCTCAAACACAGCATCCACTTCAGATTTCTGCCAAAACAACAAAAACAAACATAAGTTTGACTCAAACTTTCAGGGTAATTCACACTCACAGTGTATTAAAATAACTTTACCTCTCTGGGAGAATAAAAGGGGTGTTTGCTTCCTCCTGCTCCTGGATGAGGAAGGCCCGGCACTGGTGGCGGACTCAAAACAAGAGTACCTTTACCATCCGCTGCGTCACCTGGAGATCCAGCTCTGGCAGCTGACCTGGGAGGCTGAAGGAGCGTGTATACATTCTCTGTTGCTGTCCTAAAGTTTTAACACAAACGCAGAGTTTTCAGCTTTTTAAACCATCGCAAGTTTTGAGAAACTGTAATTATGCAGTATTAGTTTTCTGGCAAAAATCAGGTGTGTCCCCATCCTAATCTGTATTTGACATGTAACGTGTTCATTTGTAATCACTTGGCTGAAGGACGGATGCAGATTCTGAGCCACCGGCTGTCATCTACATCTGTGTACACACGCTGTTAAAAGCCTGCCTGCGCTTTGGCAGCTATCAGCCATTTCTCATATCAACAAAGAAATGAGTAAGATTTAGAATGATATTTGCTGAAGTATTTCTGGATTTCAGTGCTGCTGATTGTTGCTATAAGAAACGAGAAAAGACAACAAGCAAAAAATATAGACTAGAATTTGGAAGGAAAAAGTACTTTTTGAGGTGTTTTGTTCGCTGATGCATCACACAGATAGTGTTTTGTTTTCAAGGCCATAGCTTGAACAACCATGAAAACTCCATAGAACATGGATGGTATGTTTGCGGAAACACAAACCCTGTGGGTGCCGTGGCAACCGTGTGACACCCATCTCCGTAAACCTCCGCTTCAGAATCCGGCCCTTGACTGGACACATTTTGGGTGCGATTTTTGCGGAACCCAAAGATAGCCAGCATGTTTCGCCTCTTCTTCCTCCTCAGTGAGTGAGCTTTGTGCAGAGAGGAGAGCTGACTGAAAAGAGGTGAGAGAAGTTCAATGTCACATACAGTTCAGTCATTTGTGCAAAGACGGGTCATTCAATTCATCACATCTATTCACTCAGTACTCACTGTGGTTCACACTGTTGCTAGGATACACTTGCTGGTACACAATAATTTGTCTTAAGTGCACTTTCTGTATTATAAATGTGATTGCAACTGAGTGTAGAGGGGGCAAAATTTTTCTGGTATGCTGCAACAGCTGATGGCATCTTTTCCACATTCAGCTACACCAAAATATAAACTGCCTCTGTACGTTAATCATTAAGGTATTTATTATTCATCATTGCACATTTTATATCATTATTCTAAATTATGAATATACTGTACAGCAGTGATGAATGTAAAGCCAAAACCTTTATTTCCGGAGCAGAATGGTCACCCTAAACAAACCCCACAGCAGCAGCCACATCCAATTAAGAAAACCAACATCCTCTTTTCACCTGACACATCTAAACAAGGCTTGTGAAACACCAGATCTCAGGTTTCTTTGATCACCAACTGACCTATCCTGTTTCCTCAACTAAACCCAAAATGCTACCAACAGCCAGTAACAGTCACCATCAAAGAGTGACGAAGGTTATGTTTTAATTGAGCACAGATGATGGACGGCAGAACCTGCTAAACTCGCCTCTGGATGTACAAGCAGCAGCCAGCAGGACGTGCTAAACAAGCTGAACCTTGCCACGGCGTTACTTCAAAGACAGGAAACACACTCAACAGCAAAACAGGAAAAAAAAATTCTCAAAAATAAGCCAATTAAAATAAGGCCTCAGCAAAGATGCATAGCAAATGTCTCGCCTGATATACTGAATTATCATGAAAGACACTATGCACTCCTTTTATGTAGCTTCTCACTGGTTTTATTTGTCAGTAAGTTATCTGTGTTAAAGATGTTACTGGAGAATCATCAGACAGTCTGTGTCTGAACACACACTCCCTGCTTTTATATTTTTAGACCCAATTTTACTCCTGCAAACCATACATTTCACCATAATTCTCTATACCATTTTCGTCTCAATATCACATCCACTTTTTCAAAACTCTTCACACTCTAAATTACAAACACATCTGAGCATTTCAGTTAAACCTTGATGCAATATGCACTTCAACCATCAAACATTTAATACTTCAGCCAAAAGTGACTCATACTGCCTTCACTATAAGCTCAACTACTTTATTACAAAATGCACAATGAACTATTAAACAACTCAAGCATTGCAAAGTACATATATGTGCTTTTCTATTTGCAGAGTTCTAGGTTACACTGCAAAATAAAAAAAGTGTGATATTTCTTACAATAGGCTTTGTATTATAATGCCAAACATATACAGTAATATGAACTCTATTCCTCACAACAGCTCTGAGGTTAATTTTCAGTAAAAAAAAATTATACAGACAATTTTTCTGTAGTGAAACAACAACTTGAAGTTAACACTGTATTGTAGCCCTAAAGGAGCAAAACATAACATTTTACATTCACATTAACATTCTCTTTTGCCTTGAATCTTATTTTATCTTAGTCTGTGCACCCATAAAATAATCAGACATATTTAAAGCTGAGCATCTTCATAAATATTCGATCTGTTCTATTGGACTACCACAGTACTTTAGATAGCATAATTTTACTTACAGTATTAGAAACTAGCACTATATTAATAACAGACACTGCACTTGCATTCTTAGACCATTTCTCTCATGATAACTGATAAAGTACATGAATAGCAATAATAGTGTGGAACATGTCAACAACTAAATCTGTATTTTTCTATATACATGGACATATGACCACTGTTATGTAGATGGTAACAAGCTGCAACCAAAAATGAAATGAACCTCCTGCTGCAATCGAATAATATGTTCTGTCAACAGTTTGATTTATGTGTCAAAAGCAAAATATTTCTGTCTACGGTGGTCTCCTTTTTGTTAGACTCTGAAGTGAAAGTGAATTTTTGTGAATAGAGGACCTAAATGATTGCAAAAATTTGCTCCAGTTGTGCAGAATTTTGCTGGCGGTGAACACTGAGTGAGAGGGGGAGTCATGAATGTTGGAGGAAGTGGTGATTGAAAGCATTTTGTATGAAAACAGCACAAAAGTACACCGTTTTTTTTACACATCATCTACCGGTATGATGAAATGTTTTAAGAAAGTGGACATATGTGGAAGTGTATAGAAACTATTATAAAGGTGTAGGTGAATATTTATGTTTTATCTATTGCTGTATCTGTTGACTTTCTACAGAGACATCTTCTCTGTATGGCTAAGGGTGCTGTAGTATATGAACAAATGTAATGAGATACATTGAATTTGGGTATTTAATGTCATATTATTATTATTATTATTATTATTATTATTATTACATATTGTGATAAATATAATTTTTTAATAAGAATTTTGTTTACACTGTCATCTTAAATGCTTACAAAATGCTTCAGAATTAGTTTTTACTTAATTTGAATTAATGATTAAATCTGTTTTTGTTTTAATCATTTTAAATGTTTGACTTCTCGATTTTCTGAAATATTTGTCACATTATGACCATAAATAATTATTTCAAATCACACGTAAGTGTCTGGTTTCTTCAACTCTGACTCAGGAAGAAAAATTAGCCCTTAAACTTAGAAGAAATACTGATTAGACTTTTATATCCTGATAATTTTTGACAGCAACTGACAAGAACATTTTTGATCATGATCATTTTTGTGTGATGCAATCGAGCATTTTTGTCCACTGTATATTTTATTGGATTTTGAGTTTTCTACACAGCTGCCTTTTCCTCAGAAAACCCATATGAAAAATGTCCATGGATTTAAATTCATTCATAGGTTACAATTCATTTTAATATGAAAATTTTCATTTAATCACCTTAGATATTTTTTTCCAAGAGCATTTGATGTTCTTCAGTTAATTACTTTAAAGCTTTATTGTTACATTCAAGGACACTCTGACAACTGAGATCTAAGTGTTGATAGCATAAAGCATGTAATTGACTATAAGTAGTTACTGGAAATCAATCCCAGAATGAAAACAATAAATAAGCATATCTATTTCTACTCACAGTGAGCTGTTATTGGTGAAAAGGCAGCTCTTTGATCAGAGCTGCTTTAGGAGAAATAACTCTCAAGTGACAAAACATTCACTATGATGAATTACCTGTTTTAAAGCAAATACAAAGCACAGACGGTAGTTTCTCAAAATGGGATGATATAAACGAAATATCCTCACTTACCTATCAGGGAGGACTCTTTTAGTATAGAAATCTGGGAGTCCGTCATCAAGAGGGCTTATTCCTCCATTTTCACTGCAGTGCTGTACACACAGAGGCACACACACACAAACACACACACAAACTCTTTTTAGAGACATGCGTTCATCGTGCTTCATTTGTAAATGTTCTGTATGCAATAAATATGGATTACACTGGCTTCAAAGAGATCACGTAATCCAATTTGAGCCATCCACTTTGTATAGATTACCTCTTAGAAGAAGCGAGAGTCACAAGAATCAGAGGCAGGCATGAACATTAGAAAGTCTGTGTGTATGTACAATGTGTGTGTCTGTATGCATGTACGTGTGTATGTATACATGTATGTGTGTGTGTATATGCATACACGTGTGTGTCTTTTTATTTAATTTTTCACTGTCATTTTTCACCCTTTTTGTTGTTTATCTTGTATGTATGTATGTATGTATGTATGTAGTTTATACGTTTGCATGTATGTATAAATGTGTGTATGTACAGTCTAAATGTTCATGTTTGTAGAAAATTTGTATCTATGTATATATTCTCACAAGTTTGAATGTACACTGTTGCCCATAAAGTTGGAATTAAAAAGTTGTATCTCTTCTCATGAAATGATTGTGACAATGTCATTTATTGTTGATAGATAAAGTGTAACTGGGACTCAGTGTGTAATCATTGTACCTGATCAAAGGTGATAACTGATGTGTATGAATAGGAATACAAAGAGGAATGTGTGTGAAAACTAAATTATTCCAACATTATGGACAACAGTGTATCTATATTTGTCTGTATGTATGGATGTGCATTTACATACTTGTATGGATATTCATATTTATGGATGGTCTTACCGTCTCAGCAGGGACGTGTCCTCCTTTGTGTCTTCGCGGAGGCCTCGGCCGAACCCGCGTCACATGATGGAGAGGTAAACCCTGTGTAGGTAACTCTGACAAGCCCTCCCAGGAGGCCGAGCGGGATAGTGGTGAGGAGTACGAGGGCACCGACGGGGGTGGGGAGGAGCTGGAGTCATCGCACAAGCCTGACAGCAAAGAGAGATGAAAGGTTTTAGAGGATTTGAGGGCATGAAAGTGAGAACAAGGGAATTACAGGGAGCCATTATTTCAGCTTCAGTTGTGAAACGTCACATTAAAACAACTGGAAACTTCTTTGAGAAATACAGACACAGACTTGGCTTCAGCAAGATTAAAACAGCCATTAATAGAGTTTCTGAGATGGAGAAGGAGCGAGATGGAAGAGGAAAAAAGACTCAACAGAAAACCGACTAATGGAAAAGAGACAGGATGGGGTCAGAATGAGGCAGGAAAGTGGGGAGAGCGGAGGATAAGAGGATATTCAGAGCTACTCACTCAGCCTGGTGGAGACAGGTCGTATCCGTCTTGTTCTCGAGCTGCGCTTCTTAATGGCTATTGTATCCTGAAAGAAAAGACAACATCAACCTGTTTAAGGAATAGTAATCTAGCACAAATAACACACAGCCAGAAGAAATAAACTAGTAAACTCTCCCTCAGGCCAATCAGTACTTATATTTATACAGCTGTAAAATCAAATCACACAGAAGACAACATGTTGAGAAACGTACTGTGTACATTTAAAGCAAAGCCTTACAAACTCAACACATAAAAACATACAGTATAAATTAACAAACACACAGTGGGACAAAAAAAAAGCAGAGGAATAAGAGGACAAACAGTTCAAGCTGTAAATACATCTTTCTAAATTACAGAGCAAAAGACACTATTACAAAAAAGCTGAGGTCCATTTTGAAAATGTATGGCTTCAGGTGTGACACAGGGTGAAAACTGGGTCAGTTTGGTAGCTGCAGCTTCCATTGACTATCTTGTAACTGGCAAAACATTGTATTAATGGTGATGGCAACCATGTTAAATTATAGTAATTGCACGGTTTCAACAACACATCCAAAGGTTAGGTTTTAGTATTGACAGGATATACTAGAGAAAGAGGATGAGAACATATCAGCGATGAATGGACTGTTGTTCCAAGAGAAAAAGTCCTTTCAGATGTAATTATTTGCCAAGAGCAAAGCAACCCTTTCATCAACATTAAGAGGTGTGAGAAGATTATCTGATATCCTCAGAAAGGTTTATTCAGAACAATTTCCCCAAGGACTTTTATTAGAAAGGATAAAGAAGATGAAAAATCCAATTGAATGGATTAGTATTTTGATATCTTCACCTTCATTTAAGTAGTTTTAAATTCTTTAAAGCATACATCAGGGTTAGGGGTAGCTGTGGCCGTATTGACATAAATTGTTGCAAGAAATATAGCCCTCAGCCTATGACAGGTCAGAAATGATTTACTCTACCATGTTTACCTGCTTTCTTGTAAACAGTCAGTTATTCACCTGTGTTTTCAAAGGTTTGGAATTTACTATTTTCAAGACCACTGAAGCCGAGATCTACACTACCTGGTTTACATACCGGATCATCTGAAAGCACAAAAAAACTGAATTTACCATTTCAGTTATCATACTGTACATAGTACGGCTGACGGTCTTTTGAAATTTAGACTTTCAATAAATCAAGCCAATCAGTGTGAAGCATCTAAAGGCCAGAGAACATCTGAAGTGATATTATGGAGCCTGGAGCCCTTTCAGAATTTGACCTTTAAGTATGTTTTTGCTTTCAAAGAAGTCAGCATAAACTTCCAAATGCCAAACACCCAAAAGGTTTGTCTGTCATGGAGTGGTCATTGATAAGTAAGGTATGAGGAAACACACATAAACAACCAAGGCTGACAAAAACATTTTGCTCTAAAGCATTTTCTGGTCTTTCTTTCAAACAAAAAAACACAGACCATAGGTTCATATGTCCAGACTCACTATGCTGGTGCCGAGCTCCTCGTCTGTGATGTCCAGAGAGTCCCGGTGTCGGTTGAATCTCCAGCTTGTTCCTTCTTCACCTGTCCCCTCCCAGCGTTTCAGGTGAGAAACCTGCCGGGTCTGAATCAAACACAGCTGTTAGGTCGTTTTGACAACCAGTCATTCACTTTATCTGTGTCCCTGTCACACATGGAACAACTTTAATGATGAGTGCTTTGCATTTACAAGGCTTTTATGGGTGGTGTAGAGTTCCTGTAGGATTTGGTCCACGATGGAGTTGGTGAGATAGGAAACAACTGACAGCTTTACTTCCCTGTGAAGGAAAAAGCACAAAAAGAGGGACTTGCAGATAGAAAGATGTTTAGTAAATGTGAGAGCAAATCAATAACCTGTTTATCAAATTCAGAGGTATCACTGCAACTCTTTGCGTGTGTCTCTTACTCCAGTGCTCTGTGAATGTCCTGGGCTGCTCTTTCCATCAGGGCTGTGCGAATGGCAGAGCGAGGGATAGACACCCGCTCAGAGACAGATGAGAGCGGAGGACTCAATCTCTCCGCTGCAGAAGACGATAAAGGACAAAGCTCGCGACAGAGAGACACCATTGAGTCGACAATCACCTGCAACGGACAGATTGATGAGTGACACGCCCACCTGTTACGTTCCACACTGTGAAAAATGGGCCGTTAGATCTATAGTACCTGCAGCTCCTTGTCCGCAGCTTTGGCCAGTTCACCTGCCAGAGAGTCCAGTCTCTGCCTCACCGGCCCGTCCACAGACAGCACATGTGCCAGCTCGCACAGCGAAGGGTAGAGCTTGAAGCATTGGTGAGGAAAAGATGAATTAAAATATCAGTGCGACTGTAATGAATATACTGCGCTCACAATCGTAGCGGGGAATACATTTCACATCACTCACAGCGCGAGAGTTCCTGGCCTCTTTTAGCACTTGTTTAGCAGCTTGAATCTCCTCCATCTCACCGACACCTCGTAACAAACACACCTGCTGCTGGACACGCACGCAGAGGCGCTCCATCACCTTGGAAACAGACAGGCGGAGGAGTGTTACAAGCCGCAAAACACACACCTAAAACACTACGTACAGTGCCAAGCTCACATGTAAACACACACACACACACACACACACACACACACGAGTTACCTGTTCAGCTGTGCTTGTAACCAGGCCTTGGTGCAGACGAAGAGCCTGCCTCTGAGAAAAGCGTTGAGTCTGGTTGTTCCTGACCAGAGCACGTTGAATCTGTACATCAGAGACACAACAGCAGATCAGTCTCAGCTTGACTACAACGATGGGAAGAAATACACAGGTAGAACCGATAGAAGTTACTAGGATGCAATAGGTAGGTTGTTGCAGAGGTAAAAAGTGCAATGAAGCAGCATAAGAGGAAGCAGAGGAGACACCACTGTGTCATTTTGTGTCTTTTCTTTATTTGATCAATTAGACAGCTACAATTATGTGTAGCACTGTATTGATTTCTTTCAGCAGCACTGGGTTTTCTGATGAAATGACTTTTCATCTCGCAAAATTGTGCTATCTGCCCTTTGACTGTAGATACACATCAGCCTCAGATGTGCTTTGTGATTTATTTTTTTTCTCTGCCTGGCACATTGAGCATTACTGTCTGTTCATCTCAGATCCAAAGTACTAATGATTCAAGTGCAAATGTCAGAGTAAGACTCGGGTTGGAAGATCAACAACCGACAGTGTAAAAAAAAAAAAAAAGACAGATAGATTTAGTGTTGGATATTGTTAGCATTTTCAAATCTAAGCCTAGGTTTTCTTTTGACAAAGACTGTAACATTGGCTGGTCTCTGATGCCAACCTTGGTCAGAGCCTGCTCTGTCCTCTCTGGGGCGCTGCGATAAGCCTGGCTGATGTCACTTAGGGGTAGAGGCATGTACTGCAAGGTGAAATTACTGAGAAAGACAGAAGAGGAGGAAAGAACAGGAGAAGGGTGGAGTTATAGCAGGCGACAGTAAGAGACTAAAAAGAGAAAATAAAGTGGGTTACAGAAACAAGGGTTAGTTAAGGTTAATATCCCCACTGGTCAGAACTCATCCTAAAATATACCTCCTATGCCATGCTATGAGTGAGTAATACTTTGATCTCTGCAAGCATGTCATCCTTAGCCTAAAGGTAAGTCTGGACTATTTAAGATAGTAAAGTGGAAAGCAACAATTTGCTTGGCTCACGTTACAAATTTCAACATCCTTCTATGATCTAAAATAGAAGGTAATTCTATCACGGGCTCTGAAATCAATACTGTTCTTGCAGCAGAAATAAGAGGTATCTTCTTATATAATGACTCAGATCCAGTCTACATATATAAAACACATGCTGATGATGTTTTACAAGTCTTACTGTTCAAGCGCTCGGGCCACATCGAGAAATCCAGTTGCGGAGGTGTTGTTACGATCCCATGTCACACTCCTGCAGGGCATGAGATGTGTTGAATATAAACTTGTATTTAAATAACAAGACATCCACTCCCTCTAAATGTGTTCTTCGCCCTCCTCAAAATACAGACATAAACCTCCTGTCAACGTTACCTAAGTGTGGTGTTGATCTGCAGGGCTTTGCTCAACATTTTGGCACCAATGTCATCCATGTTGTTCCCGCTCAGGTCCACTTTTCTCAGGCAGGTATTGCTGCCCAGAGCGTTGACCAGCACCGTGCCCCGAGAACGCAGGCGCGAGTCAGACAGGGATAGAGACTGCAGGGCCTGGAGAGGCCGAGCAGAAACAAAGAAGAGGCGCATTTATTACTGTGTGTGTTTGTGTGTTGAGAGGGTTATTTAGAAATAAATGAGGTTGGGAAATATTAAATTGAGCAGTGGAAAGAGAGAATAAAGGGCCGAGGAGACAAGAGGATAAAATACTGTGATGAAATTTACTGCAAAGTGATATGACTGCTCACCAGCATGACTTTACATGCTGTATGTATGAATTATTTATAAAGTGTGTGTGTGTAGTGATATGGACACTGTGCCTGCAAGGCTAGGAGAAACAGAAATAATTAATGATACAGTGACACTTCTACAGTAAAACATAATGCAAAAATGAAGTCTTACAGAGTCCACACTATCAACTGGGTGTCAGAATGGAAAACCTCTCTACTGGCGAATATTTGATGATACTTTTATCTCATATAATTAAATTTTTTGCATGCAAAAAAACTTATCCTCACCCTTCACTTACAGTACATGATAGACTGAAGCTTCTGGGTCTCTGATGCTTATTTGGATACATTTGTTATCATGTAATAAAGCAAACTGCAAATTCTGTCTACAGTAAGTTTTATGAGCGTAGACTATGAGTTCACTCACACATTCTTCCTCCTGTATGAGCTGAACCAACTTCTGCAGGACTTCATCCAGAACCCTGCAGACACAAACACAAAGACATGGCTGGATGAGCTGGCACAAGTGATTTCCTGCTGTTAGGATGCTGTCTTCTGGTGAGCATTTTAAACCCCAGAAGTAAAATCACAAACACCCATATTCAAACTGGCAAATGGTTGTGCAGTCATTTTCAGATCCACACATATAAACATGCACAGACACACAAATGACTGCAGCAAAGTGTCATGCAGAGCACCCGCAGCACCTGTTTTTGATGTTGAAGTTTTTGCCCAGATGAAGGTGTTTGAGAGAGGGGTGTCTGGAGAGGGCCGGCAGTACCATGAGCAAGTCTGCATCAAGACCTGTCAACACAAACGCACACAGAGCTCAACATAGCTCCATCCATTTGCAGGCCACTCAAACCTCACTCACCCCAGGACAAAAGTCAAGGTCACAGAGTGATGTGTTGCAGCGTGCCGCTGTACCATTGTCTGAGATATCCAGAGTAGCAATAGAGGAGACTCTGGGGAACAGTTCTTGGATTACAGCAGCTCCTGCAGACCTTAGCTGGAGAGAGAGAGAGAGAGAGAGAGAGAGAGAGAAAGAAAGAGAGAGAGAGAAAGAAAGAGAGAGAGAGAGAGAGAGATGAGATGAGAGAGAACAGAGGGAGGGAGGCAGAGACAGAAGGGAAAACCAACATGTGCACAGGCATGAATCAGAGTCATTTTAGGTTCAGTCTTCGGGGAATTGTTCTATTTTTCCAGAAAAAGGCAAATTTATGGATGCCTTTCTATGTATTTGCAAGCAGTCTGAAGGCTTGTTGAACAGGGAGCTTTGCCTTATTTATAATCAGTAAAAGCTCTGCTCACTGATAAGGAAAACACCCTCCGCTACAGCTCACAATTTTTTGTCAAATAAAATACACATTGCTGTTGGGTGTGTAAGTGAATCAATAAACTGCTCGCAATTTTTTATTTCTACGATAAATCATCTCTACAGGTGCAAATCTCTCATCTTTAAAACAGATGGCGTTACTTTTATCATTATCACATGATCATCTATGGTGGTTAGAGGTCATTTCAGAGCAAAAGGCAGCTACAGAATAGTACTTATAGTACTAGTATATATACACAATATAATCAGTTCATGAAATAGTGAAATAGTAAACCTCATTTAGCCAAAATGCTAATTGTATTAGTAAAGCTATTCAAGTGCTGAATTATAATATTTGACGTGCTTTACATTGCTTCACTCATGCTTTAATTTAAATGAACTGTTTGACAATTTTAGTTATATGTTCATTTGCTTTCTTTAGTTGAGAAATAAAATGAAATATACCCATAAATCTGTTTGCTTTCCTTGGCAGAAGAACAAGCAAATGGGGAAGAAAAGCAAGATACAGAACTAGTAAAACCTAGTAATAACACCTCTTAAGCTCACTTAATAAAATACAATGACTTGTTTTATTAATCTAGATAAAAACTAATACGAATTACTAATGACACTTTCTTGTTTTGAGTGTGATGTCATAGACTATTTCTGCAATGATATTATCACTCCTGGATAATTTTCTGTTAAAAAACAGATAATAGTTCTGGAAGGTGCATTCAGTTACTTTTGTTTTCCAACCTTGTCCTGTCTCTACCTTGTATATGTGTATTTAACAGTGAGTCATTTCAGACATTTTCTCCATGTAAAAGACATGAATACTAAGCTGGGCTGTGATAGAAAAAGACTTTAAAGTGCATCAGGAGATGTGAAAAAAACATCTATTAATTACTTGTACATTGAATGAGGACAGAGAAATCCTTTCCTGTCCCTTTAATTGACCCAAACATGCCATTCCTACAGATAAGTTCATACCTCGCAGCCACTAATGTCCAGATGAAGGTCATTGATATGAGGATTGGAGGTTAACCCCGTTAGCAGAGCCCTATGACAGTAGAACAATAAAGAGTGAGCATCAGACAAAAGACAAAGAGATGAAACTGGTTCTGCTGTGCATACCTGTATTCTATGAGTCAGCTTTTTTTGCAACAGATTTTAGATAAAAGGGAGTGTGTATTAAGAAAAGACATGATGAGTACCTTAGAACATCAGGGGGCAGCTTCATAGAGGCCAGACTGACATGAGTGAGGCTGAAGGCTGAGCTGAAGAACTGACGGAACAGCGGCAGTGTGTCCTTCA
Organism: Apogon talboti; assembly: GCA_037367365.1. Classification (NCBI taxonomy): domain Eukaryota; kingdom Metazoa; phylum Chordata; class Actinopteri; order Kurtiformes; family Apogonidae; genus Apogon; species Apogon talboti. The sequence goes on along the minus strand of JAPQRQ010000019.1, from coordinate 69,342 downwards.
CTTTTCTACAGGGTAGAAAAAGCAGGAGATGAAAAAGAGGAGACAAAGAGTACAGAAGTGATAGATTGGGTGGGATGGCGTGAGGCTGGCCACACAGGCGTGATGATGAAGTCACATTGTTGACACAGTGAGTAAATATGAGTGCAGTACAGCCCGCTGAGTACTGACACATAATGAGAAATAGAGTGAATATTGCTTTGGTGTAAGAGAGGGAGCAAGTGGGGTCAAATGATAGATAGCTCTACTTAAATATTCATGAGTCTTATCTATGCAGACAGCGCAGAGAGTTCTCATTTTAAACAATAGACACACCCACAGAGGGGAAACACAATGTTCTTGTGATTCCCACAAAGCTCATTTCTGACTTCCCATTAGGCAAGAGATCAAGATAATGACAGGCAAAGAAAAAAGAGGCAGAGAGAGGAAGGACAGAAAGAAAGAGAAGTAGAGATGAAGCCATTAAAACAAACTTAGACAGGATATCCTCTCAGATTTAGATTTACGGCTGCCTCTATTGTTTGGATAATCTTAAAGGTATGACTAACCTGTGGGAGAAGGAATTTTTGGAAAGGTTCAGAAAGGAGAGATCAGCACAACACCCCCTCAGAAGAGCCCCAAATAGCTGCATTAGAAACAGGGTGGAGACCGTTAATCTAGACTGAAGACTGAACACACAGATATGTACGTCTTTTTAACGTCGCCTGTAAACATTTGATTTTCCTCCAGACGTTAACTACTTACAGAGTCCACACAGCAATCTGTGCCTGACAGATCCAAATGGACCAGGCAGTTGGGCTGAGACAAAAAGAGATACAAGTTCTGCAAACAGAAAGAGAGAAAAGGAAACACCGAGTTAAGCTGAAATCATGGCGTCAAAATAGAGCAGAGTGTGGATTTTGTTTTTCCAGATGGTTTGCGCTTTCTGACCGAGGCATCCTCTCCAGACAGGACCCCTGGGTTTTTGCTTAGGTCCAGGTGCAGGAGAGAGTTGGAGTACTCATCGCTGGAGCAGAGAGCCTGAGAGAGAGATGCCACTCCTAAGAGAGTGAGACAGAGGGGGGAAGGAGGTGAACAAGCAGAAACAAAAGAGAGAGAGACACAGTGAGGGGGGGGGCGCGACTGGAGTTGTACAATATTAAAACACTTTCAAAACATTTTGTGTCCCTGCATTATTGATATGCCTTCTGTACGCCGTAGGTATCACTATGTGTAAATGTGAAGTAGTGCATGTATTTGCCTGGTTCAATGCAATATTTAAGTACTCCATTGGTCCAAAGCTAAGATGAGACAGCAGCAGGAGGCGAGCTGCCTGCAGAGTAGCAGAAGACATCAAGAGGCAATATGGAGTCATTGTAGGACTAAAATATGCTTCTAGGTTTATATTGGCTAAATTATAAGAAATCTCACTTCTGAAGGCTGTTCAAATGACCACAACCTCATTAAAAAACAGCTGTTAGTGACTATTTTCAGCTTAACCTAGCGTAACCCTAAAAAAGGTTAAGAAAAAAAGAAAACCTTTGGAGGTGAGTGAGGTCTTGGAGAGGTTTAGGAGACGAAGTCCTTTGCTGAGCCGACAAACCTGCTGGATTAGGTTGGACACACCTGGACAAGCCAACATAAGATAAAAAACAAAGATTAAATAATCACAACTAAGTGATGATTGATGTCATTTTGTTATTAGATTATTCTATCATACACATAATGAAGACGAAATGTGAGGGCAGTGCTTGAGTTTCTGATCCTCAGAAAAATAAAGGGAAAACCAGGAAAGTTAAATGTTCATGATACCTTGGTTGTCCAGAGAGTTATGGGCCAAGTTGAGCGAATGTATTACAGCGGCGGGGTTTTCTGACAGAGCAGCTGACATCTTTTGTGGGAAATCTCTGCAGTTTGGTGAAGAAAAGAGCATAAACATAAAGGTAAACAGTTTATATTGAAGACTAAATACACATAAGGAGAGTTTAAGTGTGATATAAGAGTTTAAACTCACGATTTTAAACCAGCGTTTTCCAGAGTAATCTCTTCTAGGCTGGAGGATTTGCTGACAGTGTGCAGAACCTGCTCTGTGACCTCTGACCCCTAAAGCAAAACATCTCTATTTAAAAGCAGTTGCTCAACAGACACACAAAAGAGCACACCCAGCTAATTTATACCTACAATGCGCAAGTCTTTGCAGTACAGCTTAGTGAACCAGGTATTGTATGCCATTGAAGCCACAATCACTGCCAAATCCCTGTGAAAAATAAAACTCAGGTAACATATTTTGGCCGTAATAGTGTCTGACTTCTCACTTCTCTGCAGTTTGTGGTCCCTCACCTGCTCTCCAGGTGGCTGAAGTCCAGCAGGTTAAACTCTCGGTTGTCCTGGGAGTGATAGATGGTGTCCACATCCTAGGAGCAACATTACCCATGAGCTTGTTTGCTGCAGTATGTGACCCCCTAATTCTGCGGACAGTGCCGTACCAAACACTCAAAAGCACTCACAGCGACAAAGGCACAGTCCCACAGCTCTTACCCACTGCACTTCCTCCTTGCAGCTGATGCCATTATAGTCGCACAGAGCGGCGTAGGTCTCTGAGAAGCCTCCTGAGAGACGCAGGCGAGAGGGAGGAAAAATGGGAAGGAAAAAAAAAAAAAAAGAGGATCTCAGATGATGTGAACAGCTGCTTCCTTCGGTGATAAACCGAGAGAAAAAGGGAGGAACGTGCAGACAGAAACATTTGTCTAAATTATCAATCTTATATTTGTGTGACAGAGCTCTGTACGTAAAAAGAACATCTGGGAGAACATTTGTGAAGAGCCTGAGCCAACTTCCTCTTGTGTCTGCCAAGTAGAGCGCATGTGCATGTGTGTGTATGTGAGTGCAAATGTAAGCATTTGTGCAAACTGCCATGTTCTATGATAACATCTTCTTTACCACAGGCCCTTTGGGTTTCCACTGAAGTCTCTGAGCTGGGTGAATACTTCCTGCTTCCCTCAGAAAGGTCACTGTCTGAATGGCAGATGGAGGGGCTGCAAAGACAAGAAACACAGCGGAAAAACATATCAGATTATTAATGCATAAGATCATTTTGAAGTAAACCCGAGGCAGTTTTTAATAAAATCATCTTTTTTCTATTTTAGGTAAAGGTGCTTTTATTTATTTTATATTCTACACAAAACTAGCTGACTATTCATCAACATGTAAGGGAAAAAAAATTCATTTTTGATTCAGATTTGTTCTAACATAATGAGCTGCTTGCTTTAATACGTACAAAGCGCAGGTATAAATAAGCTGCAGCTTCATCCTCTTCCTTTTCAGTCAATATTGTGTTGTTTTTCCGTGAAATTT
>JAPQRQ010000019.1:55177-65912 GCA_037367365.1 Apogon talboti | reverse complement strand
AAAGCGCAGGTATAAATAAGCTGCAGCTTCATCCTCTTCCTTTTCAGTCAATATTGTGTTGTTTTTCCGTGAAATTTAATATCTTCCTGTGAATTACTGTTTACATTAATTCTAGACAATGCCAATAGATACTAAAATAAACTAACGGTATTAGGTTCAGTGGTAGGTTTAAAGACTTATAACATCGGAAAAGTGGGCTTTAACACAGACTTCATGAATTCAATGGCATTTAATGACTTATCTTGTATATAAAACTGAGCTTAAGACATTTAAAAACCTGACACCCTCACACCCTGTGTAAATCTCATGACTGTGTGCCATCAGACACTTACGCAAAAATGGAGTTGTTGAATATTCGGGATAGAGCGTAATTGATATGGCTGACCACATGGTTAAGATGGTCCCGAGACTCAAACTTCAGGGAGTGGCTGGACTTGTCAGTGTCGATGACAACCTGCACATAAAACAAAGGCAGTAGTGATAGCTGCTGTGCATTCTTTTCTAAATGCTTGTAATACAAGGTCACAGTGACGTAGCCCTGTGTTAAACAACTGTGCAGACAATACTTATATGTAACACGGTAACAAAGAGCACAAGGAGATATGTACTAATATTAATGTTTACCTGGTGGTCAGGGTGGGAATTCAAAGACCGAATCTCCAAGAAGTTGAATGTAGTTTCTACCTGTTGTCAGAAAATAAAGCTTTCAACGGGCACCATGAAACAAAAGCCTAATACTGTAACAGGAGCTGAAAAGCAGTGAGAAGTACCTTAGCAGGAATCTTTGGCGCCAGGAAATAGAGACGCCACGTTGTGAGAACCTAAAAACGGGAAATAAAACAAATTGAATCAAGATTGCAGAAAAGTTCTCTCCACAGTCACACTCCCCATGGAGAGAAAATAGTCTGAGGAGTTTGTATGGTAATGATGAGAGGGAAATGAGGAGTACTTTCCATATTCATGTATTGATCTAGCTAAAAGCCCTCTATGTCAGAAACACATTGTCTGACATTAATAGATTAAAATACACCAATACAGCCTGAAAAATGGCAGCACGTAACAAAGTTTTAATCACATTTGCACTAATATGAGATGTAATTTCATTAGCATTACATTACTTCTGCTGTGGGCAAACAAGAGAGCGGTTCATACATTTAATTTGTGACACTCAGCGGGGCTTTGAGTTCAACAGGCAATAATAAGAGTCATTTAGCATCTTCCCAGAGCTTTACCTTAATAATTTAAAGGAAAACAGCACATTTTATTTGCAAAATATGTCTTGACATTTGAAGTCAGAGGGTTTGCTTCAGAGTCAGAAATGTTGGCCATGCCGGATCAAGATGCCACGCTATCGGTGTCAATGATTTGGTGTCTGTAGTCCAACAGGAACGTCACAGTATTTAGTTTCATGTTGATGTGACCGGCTTGAGCAAAGTAAGAGCTTATTTGTGCATCTCCATCAGAATGAGCATACGCAGCATTTCTGTGCCTGTATCCACTTATTCTCAGCATGGAAACATTTGTGTCATGCAGCTGTTGGATAAATCTGATTCTGCTCCTGATTCTTGTTCACAAGCAGCAATTTCTTTTTGTAAACACACCCTAAAAAAAAGTCAGCGTCTGTCTCCATCAAGGCAAACAAAGGGCAGTGATTCTTTGGCAGTTTACTGCTCTCCACCAGCCCCCGAGTCCTGCCCTCTGCTCTTTTTCTTTTCCTCTTCTGCTCCGTCGCTCCCAATCATTTACTCCATTCTCTCTGACGGTGCCGCTAAAACACTCCCTCAGGACAAAGCCCCCTCCATGTGCCCCCCCCCCACCACCACCAATGAAAAGCAGTAATTAAATTACAGCGCTCCCTTTGCTGTTGTGTTTTTTTTTTTTTTTTGGAGTGAGGCCTGTCAAATCCACACACTGACAGCCTCTACACCCACACAGCAAGTGAGGTGTCTGCAAACGTAGCCAGTCAAAATGTGCATGTGAGATGGAGAAGGAGAATGGGGAAGAGTGAGAGCAAAAGAGGAAGAGAGGGAAGGAGCATTGGACTTCAAAGACGGTCTGAAGGAGTCGATTAGAAAGACCAGATTGTATCACATTAAGGTGATGAGTTGGGGTTACGGTCGGTAGTTAAGAGAGAGCGTACGGGTAAACAGGAGTAAATCATGCTGATGCAGCAGGAGGGAGAGACTTATCAAAGTATCTCACATCAAAGAGAGACCACATACACTTCTGGCTTAATGTGGATAATAATTATACAGGAGTGCTGCTACAGGACCGATAATACCGTCCAATCTCGTCTTGTTTGACAGTTTGGGTGCGGAGTCTGTACCAAATCATCAGGATAAATGAATGCAGCAACAGCAAAACACCACCAATCCCTGTGCTTAGTCTGATTCAACCCTTCAACTAGGACTGAGTGATTACAATTTTGACAAATATTGGAATTGCACTATGAGTCATCTTGCTAGTCTTTTTTTTTCTCCCCACTTTATTTTCCCCATATTCCCTGGTCATATTTTTGATGTGATTTTTGCCATGGTTTATACTAAACATGCTCCCCTACATCAGAGTCTTCCATTTGGACGTTAAACTTAGTCAAATTGTGATTTCACTAATATTTCTAGTTATTATTCACAGAGCCTGAACACAAAAGACATTTAAGCTCTGTTTTCCATAATTTGCGAACCCGAGGCCTCTGATCAAACTCCAGTCTATTTTCCATCTTCTACCAGCACCAGCAGGAGTGTGAACTCTAGCTTTCCAGTTCAGCTTTCAAGAGGAAACTATAAATGACATGGATTGGAAAGACATTATTGGAAAATGTTTCTGGTAGAAAGATACATCAAAGTGTCTGGATATCAAAGGCTGTACATGCAGAAACTCTCATAACTGCCCATCCTCACCACACGATGAATCATTAAAGCATCCATTGAGTAGAGAGGCTGTTCTGCCAAGGCTGTGGATGAAAGCTCATTGGCTCATCGGGGGATAGCAGGAGGGGCAAGAAGTGTCTTTTAAACAGTATAAAAACCACACTGACTTGAGAGCAATTGGACTGAGAATTGTTTAAGCCTCAGTCATGGTAATGCTGACATGTGGTTTAGTGGACATTCAATCAATAACACCTGCTCTGTATGTTTCTAATGCAGGATGAGCTCCTGCACATATGAAGGATATCTGTCTGCACATACCGTCGACAAGCATCGAGTCCACTACATGTTACACAGATTATGTTCCAATGTCCAGGATAAGGTTTTTGTCCCTATTGCCCCAGATTTGATCATGATAGCTGGTAGAGCTTCACTCACTAAAATAGAGATTTTATGTCCCATATTCTGATGAAAGCACTCCAGAATCAAAGGCTCAGCCCCCTGCTGCCTCCACAGTGGGCCTCGCAGACACTGAGGCACACAGAAATCCACAGCCGCTCCCACAGATACTGTCTATCCAATATTTATCCTGCTGAGGCAGATACTGAAGAGGCGCACCGTTGTAATGCAGTTAAAAAGTGACCGAAGAATAAAGACCATCCCTGTTAAATCTCAGAGGGTCTCAGTCCTGCCTGTGCTGTCATGGTCATCAACAATGCAACAGAGATCCGTTAATAATGCCACAGTGGAAGTTAACATCAAAGATACCGCACATACAGTACATGATGCATGCGCCGGTCTGCTTATAGAGCAGGATTACCAAACTGTATATCAGCACCCGCTGTTACAGCAGATCCATTAACATAGCTCAACCTTCAGAAAGCACCAACTTACCAGTATTCTGTCCTCTGTTTTGCCGTTTTTGGTGTCAAGCTTAATGCCACAAATAAACTTGATAGACGACTTGTCAATAATCTTCCTGATACTTTCTGTGGACAAAAATAAATGACAGATATGTAATGTCAGACAAACACGAGCGAAGATGGCCCTTTAATCATCCCACTAGTTTTATGAGCGTTTTTAGTATCAATCATATTACTGCTGGTGATGACAATTTTCTTATTCTGCTTTTCATATTTTACCAACAGCTATTTTTCCAACCTGTTTCCAATCTCATGACAGATAAAATCATGGTGTACTTAATATAATACATGTACTATAAATATACAGTATGATCACTCTGTTAAAGTCCCCATTGTGTTCACATACAAGGTATAAAACAAAAATGTTCAATATGTGTTGTGAATGGCACTTAAATCCCCCCACACAAGGATCACTACACACATCAGCTTACACAAATCAAAGTGGACACTAAACAATCTTGACCTTTGGCTGGAAAGGCCTCTATCCACAGCTTCATTTGATAACTGAGGAACATGTCAGGCTTGTCATTTGATAGACATGTTTTGGCATTTTAGATAAAATAATTTGATCAATACTCAGTCTTTATGTATCTTGATGATTATATTTATGATACAAGCCTCTTAAATGAAAAATAGTACATTTTCATGCAAGAATGAACGGTTTTTGTATATTCAAAAGGATATGTTGAAAATTTAATACACAACAGTCTTTATAGGGAAACTGGAATGAAAGATAGGATGTCATGGGTTGGTTACTGATTGAATCAGAAATATAACAATATTCGTCTTCAGTCTTGGGCATGAGTTCATCACAGTGCAATTACCATGCTACTCTATCTTGTTGTATCATCTAAACGGCTCACAATATGGGTCAGTGACATTTCCCCCTCACAGGAGAAATATGAACATGACACATCCGTGCTTCAGTTTCTGTGATTCGCAGAGAACTGTTCCTGTCAAACAGAATCAGTGTCGGTGCTGTGACCCCTGCCTTGTATACATACATAACCTGCCTGCAGAGCCAAAGACAGCAGCTTCCTCACACGGCGGGAGTGCACGTACAATCACAGTCGCACTATCACAGAAACATACAGTAGCTGGCAGGTATTACATGACACAGCCTCACCGTTAATGTAGCTGCACAGGATCATAACTGACGAGTTTATGAGCAAATCAATACTAAGCTGAGGTGCTAGGATTTGGAACTAGACTTTATACAGCTGTATTGTACAATAAAGGAACTTTTTCTTCACAGAGCAGTGTTTACCCATTTATTCTGTGAAGCAAAGTTCAAACACATTGCAGCAGTGTCTGAGGGTTGTACTTTATGTTAGAAGAAGAGTGCACTTTGTTCCTAGCTCTAAAGAAAACTAAATATTCATGCTTTTTCTAAAAATGTTGCTTAAAACACCACTGAGCGAGTGAATAGAGATCAGAGATAGAGACCCTGATAAAATACTGAACTGACAGTACGTGTGGCTCATCCGGAGAGCAAGTCTCATTCAGATGACCTTGTGCAGGCCTTCGGACCACCAGGGTCACAGTGGCCCCTGGACTCCACCTGTCAGTCAGAGCAGAGGGGCGGGAGCAGACGGTGCAGCGCCCTGCAGGTGACTGAATGAAGAGGCAGGGATTCCACTGGATTAATCATCACAGTGAGCCTAATAGAGCCATTAGGAGTAATTAACACAGCAGCAGAGTCCCTGCTACCCTGAGCATGTGTGGAGTGGGTGTCTGTGTGTGTTTTGTGCGCGTGCGTTGCGCGCGCGCGCCCGTTTACGATATTCAATTCACAGGGCTAGTGCTGTAACTCTGACATGTGTAAGCTGTTGCTGTTTGAGAAAGAGGAATAAATATTTGTGCATTCTGTCGCGCTGTTGGGTTTGTCTCGCTCATACATTTTTGTTGGCAAGATATGGTGAACATCTGCCTTTATCAGTGCCCCACTCTTCACTTTCACACGCACGCACGCGCACGATCACTATAGTGCCCCGGCTGGTCAGGCTGCAGGAAAACAAAAGCAAAAATACTTAACAGGCTAGGGTTCAAAAAGAGAGAGAGGATAACCCGGAAAAGGGTATACTGCTTAAAACGTGCAGGGAACAAACCGCTATCAGACCCAGGAGTACACACCATTATTTCCACAACGCCCCTTCTCTGTCTGGCCTAAGGCTGGGGGGGGTTTATTACCTGATCCTACCCGTGGGGCACATTTAAAGCGAGGTATGTTTTCACGCACCATGCATTGTAAATAATTCATCTGCAGATTAACTCATTCACATGCACTGAGGAGGAAGAAGGCGTCCCGGAAAGCTCCTGGACAAAATGTAAAGGTGTAGCTCATGACAATCATCCAATGCGTCGCAGCCTCCGCTGGACGCGCGGCGGAAAAGCATCCCGAGCCTGAACGCACACGCGCACAGGGCGACCGCGGCTATAACCTGCAACAAGGCGAGGAACAAAATAACCAAGCGGCTGCCTTTACCCACCTGTGATATCCTTGTTCACACTGACGAACCCAGTGGCAGTGATCTCTTTAGAAGCCATGTCTGTTTCTCTCTATCGCCACCCCGCCTCCTCCTCCTCTTCTCCTCCTCCCCACTGGCCCTCTCTCTCTCCCTCTCCCTCTCTCAGAAACGGACAAAACGAATGGTCTCTCTCCCAGGCATTCCAGCAAAGCATCCGACTGGCCGACGCGCCTCCTGGAACAAACCCTTTGGATGTAGGGAGGCTGGGAAGGGGAGCGACGGGAGTTAAAGGGGGGGAGGGAGGAGGGACGGGCACAGAGGTGGAGGGAGGGGTGATGGAGGAGAGGGCGGGGATCACTGAGGGATAATGAGGCAGCTGTAGTTACCTGAAGCACAGAGCACAGACAAGTTCCACGTCCAAATCCAATAGAGTTTGTAAAAAAGTTGATGGGGTGCAGAGAAAAACCAAAGAAGGCAAATAATGCGACTGGGGATTATGATTCCCCTCATTTCATTTATGAAAACTTCATCTGACTGTAACTGATTGGATTAAACTGAATCAAACAGTCTCCAAAGAGAAATGAACATCCATGTTCTCAAGTATTGGATATGGGAAATAAAAAGAGGTTATAAATATAGCAAACAGTGGATGGTATAACAGGACAAGCAGAAATAGACAAGTAAAATTGGAGAAATTCTCGACGGGCTTGAAAAAAAAAAAGATTAATTTAGAGCAGAAAACAAAAAATAAAGTGTTTGCATTGTTTGCCTTTCTTCCTGCGCCAGGATTGTGTTGTTTGATGGCTCCGCCTGTTAAGTGGATAAGAGGGGAAGGAAATGTCCCCACCAAGATGACCATCTCTGTCTGGGGTTTACAGTGATAGTCAGCCAAAACTCCTCCTGCAGACACCATCATTCTCTGTCACATAGCTTGTGAAACACAACTGCCTGGATTCGACCATCGGACTACAAATACACACAATTTAAAACCATTATAGTCATAGGAGTATGGTGCAAAATTTCGGACACTTAAACATCCACAGAATGAACATCATCCTTATCTCCTCATTGCTGGGTGAGTATTATAAAAGTGACTGGCAGGCACACAGTTGCAGACAGACATCTATCTACTCAGCAGAACTATGACAAATATCTATGTGTTAAATGCATTTTAATTAACAACATTTTAAATACTCTAGTGACTAATGGACAAAATAGTACCCCAGCACTTTAAAGAAGCGGCTCCACTCGGCTGTCAGCACACTGCTGACTACACCTAAAGCTCCGCTCCATTATTTGATGCAGATATCAGTATAGTATGCAGGGATATAAATTTTACTCTGCTGTTAGCCTGCAGCTGGGAATTTCAGACAGTAGTAAATTAAAATGATCTGCACAAGCCTGAATTTGAATTGAGCTAAGTGGAATGATTTGGAAGGGGCTGCCAAATTGCTGTGTTGGATACTCCATCCCTGACAGGCATGAGTTATGCTCCAAACTGCATGTCTAGTAGTGCTATGTAATACCACTGTATGTCTGTGGTGTGTGTGTGTGTGTGTGTGTGTGTGTGTGTGTGTGGTATTGGTGTCTATCAGGAAAATACAGCAAATATGTTTGCATTCCTTCTGCTCCCTTGGGGATGATAACTATCTGAGGAGTCTCATTAAGTAATACAAAGCTCTCCACTGTCACAGTGTGTAACATCGCAGTACAATGACTCCATGTTATGTAATGAATGTGAATGGATGGTTTCATTTTCATGGCAAAATCTTAGTGAAGTAGGAGGGATTGGTGTCTTGAACACGGAATGGTTGACTTAGATGTATTAAATCTGCTTGTATCTGTGCCACTATTTTAAAAATTTATCTTCCTTATATAATTTGAAGAATCAGCAGTGGACCATAACTGACTCTCTGATGTGCAGTCACATAGGAACAAGCGATCTGAGCTGCCTCTGGTGGTATTTTTAATGCATTTTACCCCTGACCGCCACAGAACATTGTAGACTCTAAATATACTGTACTGAAAATGTCACTGATTTTCCCAGGAACAAACTGTGGTCCAAACATGAGACGTGTGTTGTATGAATACTCTCCATCATTACAGGTGTAGCTGCATTTGTTCCAGGAGTTAACACATCTAGAGGTACTGGGACAGACGACACACACAGAAAAATACAGTACATCTGTAAAACTCCACATGTTCTTTCAGTGTACTGGCAGAAAAAAAGGAGAGGAACCTTTTCAGAAGAGTTTGTGTCTTCCCGCAGAGGCGTTGAAGGTCAGTGTGTCAGTGTGGCCTCCAGGGTCAAGCATCCATCTTGGAGAGAGTGTGTTTCTGCAGTGCACAGTGAAGTTCAACTCCAGCTTTGTACAGCTCTACCGGTGGTTCAGGCACACAACACACACTGCTCTACCCCTGAACCCCAGGCACCTGGTCTCTGGTGACAGCTACTCCATCACCGGGGTAACAAGGGAGGACGCGGGCAGCTACTGGTGCCAAGCAGAGTGGTGGCGAGGCAACGCCACCGTAGTGTTTCTCAGCGAGCTGGCTACACTCAGTGTGTCAGGTGAGCAGCAGGAGCAGCAGATACAACCTGCACTTTGGCATCAGGTTACTCCTACTTCACATGACAAAACACACAAGGACAGAAAGGTTACTTTGGACAGGCCAGAGTAAGTGATGTACAATGTGTGCAAGCATTTTAACACCAATTTGATCTCAAGAATACAACAGTGGTTGAATCTATGATGTTAATCACCACAATGTCATTTGTAAACCCATTACGCAGGATACAAAAAATATCCCGCTCTTTCTGTCATGTGTTTAAAAGTCAATTATCAGCTTTAAACAAACTTCATGTCGTGTGAATGTTGCATTTTGCCGCCTTAAGAATATACTGTATAGAGGTCATGGTTCAAGGCAGATTTTTACAATTTTCTTTGAGTTCCAAAAGATCACAGCATGTGTTGGCTGAGCATTTAATCCGAAATCAATAAAAAAGATCAGCTTACACAATCTTCACCCTTTCGCTCTGCTATCTTTTTCCGAGTGAGTGATGCAGTAAAAGGTGCTGTTCATGTCTCTTCAACGTACACCGCTCCATTGTAATATACAAATGGGTGATAGAATGAAGGAAAAGATACAGAGAATATTTTAGTAAGGCTTTAGGCACCGCATACACCAGAAGAGGTGAACAGTATTCTTCCAAAAGACATTCCCTCATTTGGTATTTTGATGAGGGTGGCAGAGAGCACTTTGGTTCCACACCTCCCATAGGTGTTCAGTGGGGTCTATGAGGGCCATAGCATATGAGTCACATCATTTTCATATTCATCAAACCATTCAGTGAGCTCTTGTCCCTTATGGATGGATGCATTTTCATCCAGGAATAGACCACTCTAGGCTCAGCAGGTGTTTCCTGCCATTTGTCACCCATATGTATTTTTGCACACCTACGTAGATGTATTGATTGTGCCCCAGTGTGACCTGTTAGTTTGTTAAATGTCAGATGGTTTTTGTGATCAGAAAATCAGAAGCAACTTCCTGCATCTGTCAGTACAGGAAATATGTAATATAAAATAACTGTATCCCTCACTGTTTTCATTTTCTCTTTCTTCCATCCATGCCTCTCCTCCAGACCATCCCCCTCCCTCACTGATCATGGTTCCCAGCACCAGGCACATCTTTCAAGGAGAGCCTTTCACTCTGCAGTGCCCCGCGTCTCATAGGAACTCTTCAAGCTGGCTGTTGAAGCACTTCTCTGAGGACCGTGGACTGAGGACCACAGATTTCCACACTGACCGTTGTTTATCACTAGGAGGTGCTGTTAGTTCCAACAAGTCTGATGCTTGTGTCTTCGCTGCAGTGAGTGGGAGCTGTGGACTGTACTGGTGCGAGGGTCCTGAGGGGCGCAGCAACACGGTCAACATCACTGTAAGCTGTGAGTCCTGTGTAATAATGCACACACAGGCAAAAAAAATGCAAAAGAAAGTAACTACAGTGTGTGTGGTCCAGCCCAAATCAGTCTACATATGCTGATAAAACACTGTATTCTAAAAAAAAAAACAAAACAAAAAAAAAACATTATATAAGGACTTAAGAGTAACAGTGAAGCAATATATTTCCTTTTCCACAGATGGTGTCATCATCTTGAAGACTCCGCCCTCTCCTGTGTCAGAGGGTCACACAGTGGACTTGTACTGTCAATACAGGACAGTGAACCACAGTCACACCATGTTCTTTAAAAACAGAGCACAGATCATCACTAATACCTCTTCTGGTTCAGATAAAATCATAAAGATGACTATTGAGAATGTGACCAGGGAGGATGAAGGCTTTTACATGTGTGCATCAGAGGACAGAAAGGTGGAGAGCGCCGAGAGCTGGTTATCAGTGACAAGTAACTGGAGTCAGCTGTTACACTTGTTTACATTTCTTAATATTTACCATTCTCATTAACATCAGTACATGATAT
>JAPQRQ010000019.1:31780-55077 GCA_037367365.1 Apogon talboti | reverse complement strand
AATCATTGAATGTGAGGGTCAATTCAATTCAATTCAATTCAAGTCAAGTCAATTCTGTCCAAAAAAATCTGCAATTAACTGGTGACATCCAGGGTGTACCTTGCCTTCACCTGTTGATAGTCAGATATGCACCACTATCCCTGTTACTCTCCAGAAGATTAAGCGGGTCAGAAAAATGAATGAATGAAAGAATCTGTCCAATATACCACTCACTCCCTCAGCTGGAGTGAGGAAAAACACAACCCAAAAAACCCTTTGTAAAAAAAATGGGAAACACATTGAATGGATCCTCTTATGGGACAAACAGTGTGATAGGTGGGTTGTGTACAGACATTAGGATACAAGCATAATAGTGGATTGGATTTCTATAGCGCTTTTCAAGGCACCCAAATTACAGTATTGATCCATTATTCATTCACTCTCACAGTGAGCTACATTTGTAGCCACAGCTACCCTGGGGAAGGCTGACGGAATCGTGGCTGACTACGACAGCTGGGATTCAAACCAACAACCAACAACCCCCCCCCAACAATGAATACAGAGTATTCAATGTGCAACATTAATGTATTAAATGTAGGCGTAGAATGAATGAATATCAAGACCCTGCCTTTACCCCTTCAGCCATGTGATCCAGACAGAAGGACAGGACAGAATTAAGAACTGTTTTCTTCGGTGGGATGTTTTCTTCACTTGTACATTTTATTAGTGAGGTCAACGAAAATGCTGAACTTCACAGCCTTTTAAGGTTAAAAATGGCTTAAAAATAGAGTAGGGTCACCGGGTAGTGGGCATATTGCTAATGTTGTTTTCACATGAAATGCATTTTAACATGAAAGCCCTCATTCGAGCCAGTGTTTTGTCCATTCTGTGCTTTTAAGTGAAGGATAAAGCTGGGCAATATGGATAAAAAAAAATTACACAGAACACACATTAAAGACTCACATCAATGCACTTATTAGACACTCATTAGCATTAATCCTACAAAACCCATGATGCAAAGCTCTTTGTGAAATACACTGGTACTCTGCCTCTTTGACATGAATGAGAAGCATAAATGTGAAACTCTAATGCCAGTGGTTCAAACAAAATACATTAAAATACAATTTGTACTCAATGTTGGCAAAACAGTAATTTAATACATCCCACACAGAACAAGCTGCGATGTATCAAATATATTTGAGACATCACTCAGCCTTAGTTAACTCTACAAACATAGATACGGCTAGTCTGTAATGAGCTGCTGTGGTGACATGGTGGAGCAACATGGTGAAGTCTACGGAGGTGATTCACTCCTTTATTAAATAGAAACAGCTTCCTTAAAGTTTTACACACTGGACCTTTAAGGTTAGACAGGTCTATATGAGTGTAAGTCTATACCGGCGGTAGGCAAGTTCGGTCCTAGAGAGCCGCTGTCCTGCATGTTTTAGATATTTTCGTCTTCCATCACACCTGGTCGCCATTACATCGTTATCAGGCTTCTGCTGAGCTTGGTGATGAGCTGATCATCAATTGAACCAGGTGTGATAGAAGAGGGAAACATCTAAAACATGCAGGACAGCGGCTCTCTAGGACCGAACTTGCCTACCCCGGGTCTATACAATGTCCCTACAAGTGATGGAAAGGTGTGTGTGAGACAGTTCAGTGCATGCTATTATGTTTCTATTTGGTTACTGTTGAGTCAGACATACCCAACATACAAGGAATGCAGGTGTGGTCTTAACTGTAGGAGGTGAAATGTGATGAAAAATACAGTGATTAAAAAAGATTCTTGGCTCTGTTTTGCCATGATGTCAGCGCCGTCTTCCTCCGCCTTCACAGGGTCTGTGCCAACGGTGTCAAAAGGAACACACATCATCATCCCTCTGGTGGATGAACTGAGGGATGATCGCTGGGAAGCTGCTGTGGTGAAACAGGACGACAAAAAGATCAAGCTCTCTGTTAATTCTTTACCGACCGCAGTCGTAGGTCGATATCAGCTCACAGTGCAAACCAACTGCCCAAACGGCCAGGCTGTCTCCACACATGAACCTGCAAATGACATCTACATCCTGTTCAACCCCTGGTGTGAAGGTAACACAGGACTTAGGATATATTTTGACCTATTCAGCTGGATTCTAGTCCACAC
Source organism: Apogon talboti (assembly GCA_037367365.1). Lineage (NCBI taxonomy): Eukaryota > Metazoa > Chordata > Actinopteri > Kurtiformes > Apogonidae > Apogon > Apogon talboti. Next base: position 52,952 of record JAPQRQ010000019.1, on the reverse strand, counting down.
AGTTCGAAACACTTAAAGATTAACCCTTTGACCCCTGAGACATTATTTCAATGAAACGGGCGCTTGGAATTTGGGGTGGAATAACCAAAAAAGACAAAGAGAGGAAATGAAGTTTGACAGGTTGTTACTTAATAAGACACTCAGAATGTACATCAATAAGAGATTTAGGATGTTGAACATAAACTGTGAACTGGAACACACTGAACAACAGCCAGTATTTGAATTTGGGCGCAGTAGTTAATGTTTTGAGGCTCTTTTATTTCTAAACCAGTCCAGCTGTTTTTTGGCACCTGGTCGAACTCCAAAAGCAGCTACACAGTCAAAACTTGGTAAAAACCCTTTAAAAAAAAGAGGAAAATCACACACAAAAAAAGAAAACAAACAAAAAAAAAAAACACCCAAACCGTCTATTTTTATAGCGAGTCGGTCTCACTCACGACTCCCATTACACAGGCAGCGGTGGGTGCACTGAGCATGCTCACATGTCTATGGAAAGCACAAGGTCTATTCTATCAGCACGTTTTGAAATTTTTCTTATTGAGCAAACAGTTCAAATCATAATAAATCATACATACAGAACACTCACCCCAGACACGTCAGGGGTTAAAGGGTTAATGAGGTCCTCTGTGGAAAAGGTCAAAAAACAAAAATGCCAGTTTACAAAAAACCAGAGCCTCTGCTGTAACATTCAGACAGCTCACATGCCACTCAAGTTATCCCCCATTTTCAGGACATTCTTTTTTTTGGTCCCTGACAGATGACAGCGTGTTCATGGATTCTGAAGATGAGAGAAAGGAGTATGTTCTGAACGATGTCGGAACTATTTACTATGGCACATCGCAACAAATAGGAGAGAGGACATGGAACTATGGGCAAGTAAGTGAGCTGTGTGATCTATGTTTTAATGGTGAATGACCCAAGCAGCAGAAAGTGATAGGATCTTCCTGACGTTCTTGTGTTTTGTTTTTATTTGTACTTAAATTTCAGTTTGATGAAGGGATTCTTGCTGCTTGTCTCTTTGTGCTGGAAAAGAGTGGAACTCCTCCATCTGGCTGGGGAGACCCGGTTAATGTAGCACGAATCATCTCAGCCATGGTGAGACCTATCAAGGGTGGGGCTGAATATAAATGCAGCTCACAGAAAAACAAACAGTGTCTTTTTACAAAGATTTATGTCATATAAATATTTTAGAAATCTGTCTTCACTATATGGATGAATAATATTGGGACATGTAACACCTGCAGCTTGTATGGCTTTGTATTCCCACTGATTAGAAATATTATGATGAAAATGTTCGTGACAGTTGTTTTTAATATCTGATACAATAATAATTATCATAATGTAATACATATAGTAATTTATTCATGATCAGAGCATGATATAAATCTAGAAGCAGGACAATTATAACAATTTATATGATGAAAAGAATTTCAACTTTCATCGTTTAATCTATCTGCAGGCAGTGAAGTCTCTGCTGAATTACTAATATTCAATATAAGGGTTTGTGTTTTTCTGGTAACTTACTGCACTTATCCTTGGAATAGTAATGTGACGCAAATCTCCTGGAAAGCTGCCTCTTGGAGTCACATTTATTTCAAAATATTAAAATTTAAGCTCATTAACTTTGCAAATTGGTCAGTGTTATTCCGCAACAGTGATTGGAAAGCGTTCAGAAAACAAGTTGTTTTTCCCAGTTGGGCCCTTATTTTAATATTTGTTATTCACAAGTGGCCTTACTGTGATGTGTGGTGCCAAGGCATTCAGTTCTGACTTAATTTCTGTGTGAAACTGTTGAATAATTGTTGAAATATTTTCACTTTCTTTTGTGACCAGGTAAACTCTGTGGATGATCGTGGTGTCCTGGAAGGAAACTGGTCAGGAAACTATTCAGCTGGAACAACTCCAGCATTTTGGAGTGGAAGTGTGGAAATTCTGAAAGAATACCATAAATACAGTGGCTCGCCAGTTAAGTATGGCCAGTGCTGGGTCTTTGCAGGTGTTGTCACTACAGGTAAACCGTTTTTATCTATCAAGTTCTTCTGAGGTGTGCATTTGTGTGAGTCACACTGACAGTGATCCTTGATGTCTGTTCACTTGCAGTTTTAAGGTGTTTGGGTATTCCCACTCGAACTATAACCAACTTCAGTTCTGCCCATGACACAGACGTCTCCTTGACGACAGATGTATACTTGGACGAGAACCTGGACCCTATAGATCATCTCAACACCGACTCTGTTTGGTGTGTTCTGTCCCCATCTTTTTTCATGTTCTACTTTTGCTCCTCATGACATGCATCACGCACAAGTTTATTAAAAGCCTGGCTGTCGACTCTTTTGCTGAAGGAACTTCCATGTGTGGAATGACTGCTGGATGGCTCGTCCTGACTTGCCTCCAGGCATGGGGGGCTGGCAGGCTGTCGACGCCACCCCTCAGGAGACCAGCCAGGGCACTTTCTGCTGTGGTCCTGCTTCTCTCACTGCCATCCGCAATGGTCAGGTCTATCTCAAACACGACTCTGCGTTTGTGTTTGCTGAGGTTTGTGACCTTTGAACAATTAACTGATGTCCACTTATTTTTATTTACTTACGTGAGAAGCTGTATTTTTTCACAGTTAGAATGTAAATCAGCAGTGGTAGCCTGAGGCGTCAGTCAAATAAGCTCAGACTTAGAGCCCAATAGTCACCAGAAGGTCCCCAAGAGACCTTAGAATTTCCATAAAAAGATCATGTTTTTTATTACATACTACGCAAACGGAAATCAGGTGAATTAAATCAATATTAACTAATTATGGTTAATGCATCCTGTCTTTTTCAGAGCTTGTGCAATGTAATGGAAAAAAATTATATTTGAAACAACCATAATCCACCAGACTAATGCAGCTTAGGGTCCTCAAATCGGTGTCAGGGTCACAGACAAGGACACATCCACTGAGGACTGAAAATCAGTGGGAGCCCCAAAATCTAATTCAGTTTAAAGCCCCAGTAAGGCTTCAGCGACTCTGGAATCAGAGTACAGTCACACTTAAGATCAATAGATCACATAAGACTGAGATTTTCAAAGGCTTAATTGTTTGCTCTGAAATGACAAAAAAGGCCTCATTAATTTCCCATAAGCCCCCATTTAAAACCAATTATATTAGCCTGCTTGTCCACACACAAGTAAGCTGGAGTTCTAATAGACAATTAATTGACATTTTCAACACTAAATTTATGCTATTGTCAATTATTTTCCATCTTTTGTCATCTGTCATGCTCTGGGAAAATGGAAGATGCATTTTCAGCTGCCATATTTATTTGAAGGATGAGTTTTACGGCAACACAATGCTAGGTTTTACTCTAATGTAATGCTAATGGAATGTAAATTTTAGAGCTCATCCATTTTGCCAGACAAAGCATCAGGCTGTTTTTGTTCACTTTAGGCTGCATTATTACGTGAAGGCCACTTTCAATCACACTGTTAGATGTGATAACAGTCCAAATAACAATCCAAATGCACATATTCCCAAATCAAATGTAACGTATTAAAAATGTATTCCAAATGATTTTGTTATTTTTATCTTAAAACCCTTATAAAAGCATGTATTCTGTTGTCTGTAGAAATTCATTTAAAAGACGTCTCTCTACACTGCACTTAACTCATTAAGTTTAGCACTTCTTAATTCTGCCACTAGAAAAGCACTCTAAATTACATTTATTCCACACACGCCTGACCTACAGTGTGAGCAACTGATCTTTTGGTTGTTAGTTTGCGCTGGCAGATTATGTGTGCTTTGCATACTAATAATGAACCATATGGTCCACATCAAAATATGCATGACATGTCCTGGCTGTTCATGCTTTTATTCTCTAACTTTCTGTTTCTTCATCTCCTCTGTTTCTTCAGGTGAACAGTGATAAAATCTACTGGCAGAGAAACACAGACGGGACCTTTAGTCAGATCCACAGTGAGAAAAAGATTATGGGCCACTTTATAAGCACAAAGGCTGTCGGTTCCAGTGAGCGCAATGATATCACACACCTTTACAAACATCCTGAAGGTATCCCCGGGCAGTGCCGAAGTAGCTCCAGAGAGAAAACGGACACGGGGTGTTTGGGTTTTCCTCTGGAATAGTTTGATGAATTAACCTTGAATATCTCGCCATTCTCAGGCACAGAGGAGGAGCGCATCGCTGTGGAAACTGCATGTCGCTATGGCACCAAAGCAGAGGCCTATTCCTCCCCGACAGCAGAGGATGTGTCTATAGAGGTGACCATGGATGGAAAAGGACCTCAAATGGGAGAAGATGCAAATCTGACTATCAGCCTGAAAAACAGCAGTTCTGAGCATCGTACAGTTGTTCTGCACAGCCAGGTGGCAGTCATGTACTACACTGGTGTACACAAGTCCACTGTGAGAAAAGACAACACAGATGTGGCCATCCTCCCCAATGAGAGTAAGTGTAGTTTTTATTTTAACATAACATGACACTGACAAATCAATACTCAGAGTCTAGCCTCTTTAAACAAGGTGATAACAACGGAAATTAATCGCTGTTGTTGTAAATCACCGTAACTTTGTGTTTTGGGAGTGGATGGCAGATAGACATAATATAAACCATGATAACATCATATTACCATATCCTGTCAACAGGTAAGACTTTCGAGTGGAGTCTAGAATACCAAGACTACAAGGACCAGCTGGTGGATCAGGCCGCTCTCATGTTGACCCTGTCAGGGAGGGTCAAAGAAACACAGCAAGTCTTAGCCACTCAGTTCAGCTTCAGGCTCAGGACGCCAGACCTCATTATAAAGGTACGCCAAACAACTCAACAAGGAACACATACCATTAAGAATAAAATACAACTAGAAAACACTCAGAGAGCACAAACCTCCACCAATGCAGCTAAAGTCCCCCCAACAACCTACCATCCCCAGCATCATTATGTAAATATATACAGTCTCTCAAGATTTTACTTTGCATTCAGGAAGACAATGATCCACGTTTCTGTTCAAATGTACAAAATCCTGATATATAAGGATTTTTTGAGAATAGTCTGTGATCTTACCCTTCAAAATTTCAAAGTTAAAGTTATGGAAACTTACTGTGGCATTAGAGCTTGACAATATACAAGCATGTGGTAAACAGTCAAATCACATCAGATTCGACTATACAGTAATATGAATTTTTTTTCAATTTCCCCTCTGTAAACAAATTTCTAGAGTTTGGGCTTTGATCTTGACCTTTAAAATGGTCAATGGACAATTAATTTGTATTTTCAACACTAGATTTATGTTCTAATCAATTATTTTCCATCTTTTGTCATCTGTCATGAAAATAGAGGATGCATTTTCTGCTGCCATTTTTATTTGAAGGATGAGTTTCAAGACAACAAAATGCTGTGTTTTACTCAAATTTTATGTTGATGGAAAGGAAATGGTCAAGGAAAAAATGTAGAGTTCATCCATTTGCCAGACAAAAGATCAGGCTGTTTTTGTTCACTTAAGGCAGCATTATTGCCTGAAGGCTACATTCATTCATACCATTAGATGTGATAACAGTCCAAATAAAAATCTGCATTCATTCATTCATTCAAAAATGAATCATGTATAGCCATTATCATCAGGAACTCACAGAGCAAAAATAATAATGATGATTTGTGTAAAATTTTTGATGCTAAATGGTTTATTTTTTCGTCTCATGCAGCCAATTGGGAACGCCGTACTCGGGGAGAAGATGGCAGTGGAGATTTCCTTTACTAATCCACTCCCACAGGTTCTAAAAGGGGTGATGATTCATGTGGAAGGACTAGGCCTTCTAACCGCTCGGACAATAAGTTGTGGGTGAGCAGAAAAATATGTTCTGTGCTCAGTTATTTTTCTTTATTTTTTATTTTTTTAAAGTACCATGTCTATCTTTCTCTTTTGTGATTGCTCCTGTCATTTCCTGTCCTGCCTTCAGAGATATTGGCGGCCGTGCCTCTGTATCTATAACTGAATACTTCACCCCCTCCCTGCCCGGGCCAAGGAAATTACTGGCTTCACTGGACTGCAAGCAGCTCACACAGGTCCACGGTGTGGCGAACATAACTGTGCAGGATAAAAGCAATGGGGCTCGATAGCGATTTCAAAATGGAGGCTCGTTCATATTGGTTATTGACATGAAAATTTAAGTCACTAACATCTCCTCAATACATAGTTTTGTTTTTTTCCCCTTATCATTTATATGGGAGTACAGTGTTTAGAGCTGCTGACTGACAATTTCAGCCACCACAGAGATACAGGTAATCATAAAACAAATGTGAATAATGGGATCCCTTATCAGAACAGCCAAAACCTTTTACATTATGAAAAAAACAGTGTTATCTTGCTTTAAATACCTTAAGGTTTGTTTGGTTGTTTGTTTGGTTGTTTTTTTTATCTAGTCCCACTATAGGATTTTTGCTAATGTTAGCCAGCTTTGAATAAATGAAAGATATGCCCTTGTAAAGATTTTCTATGATGGTGATTATATTTGTATATAACATGTATTTGTTTTGTTTGCACTATCTTGTGTTACTGTTACTGTTTAGCTATCAGAATACTTGTAATGTGGTCATTTTCTTGTATTATGAAGAAGAAGACAAACAAAAAGAAAAACAATTTGGCTGTTTCTAGCATGAGTGTCCTAAAGGTGCCTTGAATGTTTGGTTTCCATGGATCCATAGTTGGGTGATGGAAAAAAAAGGAGAAAAGAGGAAAAAAAAAAGATCACCCAGTAGTTAAAATGCAGCATTTCTGTGCACCGTCTGCTCAAATCACTCAGGGAGAGAGGATAAAAAAAATAATTTCACAGCATACCGAGCATATGAGCTGCTGAGGCGAGAAGACTCCGACACAGAGCAAACATCCTGTGCTGTCTTTAAGTCCCTGTCAGTTAAATTTGTTAAGGTAATATTAATGATACAGTTAAATTATTTTTTTTGTATTAGGAACAGGCGATGTAGGCTCTGCAAGGTTTAGGGAAGGAATCTCATGGTATATTCATTGAAAAATAACTGCATTGGTAACTTAATAATGCAAGGAAAAAGCATCCCTATATCCAAGAGGTAGTTAGCATAGAAGGTTACTTTCATCCCTCATTCACATATAAGTAAATCCATCTTGCTGACTGAATATTGGGTGGAAAAGCACATGTGTAATTATTAACATCAATAATGAGTCCGTTCCATACAGATTTCCCACTAAGGCTAAGCCATTCCTGTTAGGTTACGTTACTGAGACACCTAAATGGATCACAGCTGTTATTAATGCCATTAGTTGCACCTGTGCTCCCCAAAGTGTCGACTGTGAAGCAGGTGAACTAAAACACCTGCATGATTTAATTCCAACATGTACTACCCTACTAGCATGTGCAGAGTTTTATTCATGAATATGTGGGTTAATTCACATTATTAAATACCTTGTGAAGTACAGAAAACCTGTTTTACGGGTAATGTAGTCTCCTAAAAGACCTACACTACGTATTATCTCTCTGCCTCTGATGTGCAGCAGAAGGGAAGTAGGAAGAGAGAGTAAAGCATAAATTGCTTCAAACTTTTGGCATATCATCAAACTAAACCATTCAAAACCTTGGACAGCGAGTGCCTTCAACTAGAAATTTTAATATGCTCTGGAAATGTAGGAGAATACTGATGTCCTGGTGGTGAACTGTGCAATCTCTCCAGATATTTTTAGGATCACTGATGAATGATGTACTTTTGATGGTAGATGACGTTATCTATGCCGACCATGGATGATGTAACAGTTAGCTTGTGCACATTTTGCTTATACAGTAGTCTATATAATGCACATACACATGACATGTAGAGTAAACACTTACACACACGTTATAGTTCCATTTGTTTAGCGGACATTACATTGACTTCCATTCATTTAGTTGAGGCTCATCACATCCAGACTAACCATAGGATTAATCTTTAAGGACCTACAACAATTCTAGTGGTGACTTCGAACTGAAATTTTTTCTAAATTGAATTATTTCTGTGGGATTTATCACCATTTATTATATTATCCTCTGCATTTGCATCAGGGAAACTCGGGTATTTTCCTACATTCAGTTTACTGATTATGTGGATGCTCATAAAAGCTACTATATCAAAACTGAAACATATGAAATTACACGGATGTTATTGGTGGATCAACATTACAGAAGATGATGGTGTTTCCACATTTGCACAGACCCTCTGAATGTCCAAATAAGACACATTTGGCACTGCTGAAAAGCTGAGAAACTGCATTTAACCTGAATTATTTCTGTATTAACAGAATTAATGGTTCAAAAGTTACTAAACATTTTAAATCAGTAGATAATTTTGGTCACTGGTGGCTGTTTAGGTCTTCCAGAGTTTATGAAATAGCCCTAAACAACATAAATAATAAACTATTAAAACCCATATCAGGCAACTTTTGTCATTAAGGCAAACTTATATGTTGCTATAAGGGAGGTAGGTCAATTTTATGTCCTAATAATGTTAGAAATACACACACACACACACACACACACACACACACACACATATATATATATATATAAATATATATATACTCAGAAGCAAATACAATTTTTGTAAATGGTCCTATCCTAGGGAATTGTGTTTGACTGTTGAGGAGTTTAGAGGCACGCGTTTCTCCTTTGCAGAGGTAATTAAGCTTTCAGTTTGACGCTCATATAGCTGTGTAAGCTTTCAGACACACTGATCATGTGTGCTGATTAATAAGAGTGGGTTCCCTTACAAGATTTGTGTTTTGAGTTTAGAGTTTTACATAATCACTTTCAGTTATGAATAATTACAGAAATTTGGAGCAGTGTAATTTCCCAGTTGTTGGATAATACAAGAATCTGACAATGCTTGTCTCGAGTGTTGTTCCAGTGATGAAGAGTCTTGCGAGTGAGGAAAATACAGGCCTCTGATTGAATCTCTAAAAGGCTGTTCTGTGAGACTATTTCACAACCTTTTTGCAGGTCCCAAAATTTACATTAAGCAAAATAAAGCTGTCAAGTGGTTCTGAGTACCTCATTGCATGACTCCAAAATCCATCCTGTTCTGACCCTTCTCAGTTATAGGACCAAGGATAGTGATATGCTTCATTTCTACCTCTAATAAGAGGTAATTAAATATGCTGTAAAACACTTTAAATGACAGCAGACATTTTCAACATAATATAAAACCTAAACCCTGAGCAGCAGTATGTTGTGATCCTGTTCCTTCAAAAAATATAGTCACATCTTACTTTTACATATTTGCTGTGTAATTTTCACAACAGTAATATGATGTGTATAAGCTTGTTTGGTTCAGACAGATCATGGTAGAGATGGTAGAGAGCGGAGGAGGATATGAAAAGGCTGATTGCTCAGACTTTGATCAGGGTTGATTTCCTCATGGCCACCAAACTAATCTTTTTGCTGGCTGGTTCTCCTGAGTAATAAACAAGGTTATTTATGACATGGTCATTCATCTGGGTGTAAAATTACACTTCACTTTGTTTTTGCAGTATTTTGATTGGATGAAGAGAATTAGCCTTAGTAACCTCAGTGCTCTCTGGAAAATGTACCCTCTCTGTGTGTGTACAGAGAGAGAGTGATTTCTGATAAAACACAGCCAAGGTTTTTTACATGCAGAAACAAAAGTCATAGATGTTTTACTCCTGGTTAAAGAAGCTGCGATGACAGAGCTGAGCTGAACATCCAATTTCTGACTTGAATTCCAAGAGAGGGTGGGAGGTTTGCTAATTTATGTAACAATTTACCCCAGAAAATAAAACATGTAGATGAGCATGGCTCACAGGATTTTTGTTTTTAATCCATTCCATATCATAATTATTTTTGTGTCTTTTTTTTTTTTTTTTGGCTCTTGGAGATGGATCTCACTACTGTGTCTCTATATATACCTCAGGCTAGATAATTGAAGATGGAGGACAGAGACCTTCAAAATCAGAAAATGGAAAATGTGGTTTCTCGAATGATATCACAACAGAAACAGAAAAAGGTCAAACTGATGCTGATGTTAGTGTCTCTGGCCTGAACAATAACTGATTCAATATCCAATCAAGCAAGCGTGAATGATTTCCAAATCTCAGACTTCATTGTTGTTTGTGGCAGCCATCGATTTTGCAATATGTGCTTTTCTGATAAAAATGTTTTTGAACAACATTTAATGCCTCGACTGGCTGGATCTGGAATCAATACAGCCCCTTGAGGCAGTTCCTCTTCATCACTGTATTCTAAATGGCTGCTGCAAAGGGAGTCCTATGTTCCAGCTTGTGGCAGATGTTTTGTCAGTGATGAGCATCCATTCACTCAGCTGGTTCCTTCATTTCGATTACTACACACAACTCCACACACAGATTTACTGTATCTCTGTGGGCCCTGCTGTGTGTTAAACATGCCACTTACTGTGTCACCTTGTGCTGAGAGACAGGTAATCTAAAGCTGAAGTCACAGTGGGTTATGTGTGTGAAAAAACAGGAAAACTAAGATTTTCAAAGTGTCTTGCCTGTAAGATGTTTTGTGTTGCACTCCTTTGGGTGTCTTAAAGGAATACTTTACAGAGGAGACATTTTCTCTCTCCACATGTACAGAAAAGAGCACCGGATGTGTCTTTTTTTGTTTATTTGTTTTTTTGGAGGGGTAGGTTTGGGTTGATGCTGTCAGTGCAGGAACACAAAGCAGCCACAAACCACTGTTGGTTATATGATACATTATTAAATCCAACTTGAGGTCCCTGCAGATAATATGTGAAATGTCAGGATTCAGTCAGCACATGTGTGAGATGAGTGGGCAATGAGGACATATACAGGTACCTTTGTGTGTTCCAGGTTGATGGGATTTCTCTTGGCTGATGTAAAGACTGTTGCAATACTGGGCAACATACATAGAATATATGCACCCATACCACTTTGACAGTATTTCACAGAGGACAGAAGAAGTGTCAAAATCCCTCATGTGTCCATCATGTCTTTCGGAACTACAGCACTGTAGAATGTAAGCACGACTTTGCTCAGGAACATCTAAATATTGTCAGCTGGCTGATGTGGAGAACAGATTACCGCCTCATCAAGGCCAGGGGAATGTCACAGAAGAGGTTTTGTTTGTTATTGGCAGATACTCAGCAGTCAATAAGGTCTAGGCCCAGTCCATTGTCTGTAATTGTTTAGAACAAGCTGTAAAGACACACTTCACACTGAGAGTCTCAGCTGACTGAAAGACAACAAACACAGAGAAAAAGGGCTGTTTTTATAGCGCACTTTTATCCACCTCACTTTACGGTTACATCACAGACAACAAGGTGTTGTTCTAAGTACATCCTCAGACACAGTGGAGTGACTGTTTCCACAGTCCACTATGTCCCCTATGCATACATTAATATTCAGGATGTGCTCCTGACTTTGGTGTCCATCTTTTGCATATAAAATTAAAAGGTACCTGTAGTGAATTTTCATTGCTAGCTTTTAAAAGATCACGTATAATTCATGTAATTTAGATCATAGCCCATTGTCAAGTACGCATGAGTACTAAGTCACTGCTCCATCAGTCAGTCATGTTCAGTGACATGTTACGTCCTTCATGCTCTGTTCCAGCACCGGTAGTGACACAGGCATGTTCATCTGTCCGATTACCTGTGCTGTGATGAACTGGTCACTGACCCCATGCAGCAGACACCACTCTGAGATGACACATTATCGACCAGTGCTGGGTCATGTCTCTGGGCCAAATGACGGAGTGCAAAGCTTTCGGCTGCACAAACAACAAGTGCGAACATATGCTTTCCACTCAATCTTGCTCACTGACTGCTGCTTGTTTACTCGCACTCGATCACCCAGTATCAACAATGGTATGTCATTTCTGGCTGGCAATGGCTGCTCCCCATAGGTTCTGCCCCCACCTGTAATTCATGTAATATAAAGGTCCAGTGTGGTGCATTTATGGCAATTTGTGCCTCTCTTGCTTATAAGTAATACACAAAGCACTATTAATGTCGTAAGTGTGACCAGTACAGGTATACTTTAAACCTAAATAACATATCCACAATGAGATTATTCTTCAGAATGAACAATGTCTGCCCTAAACATACATTGTACAAAAAATACATAATTCCAAACCATTTATGATAAACATAAAATTAAATTCAGCTTTAACACAATGTCTGAACCTTGAGTTTCTTAATTTTCTGAGGTACAGGTTTCCAGTTTTTTGTTTTTTTTATTTTGTCTTTTATTCATTTTTAATCTTGGAATTTTAATTTTCCAAAGACATATATTGTGAAATACCAGTCACCTTGACATGACACTTTTTCATTTCTCATATAATTTTACAAATACACATCTGGATAATTATACATTTCATAAATATTCCTTTTAAACATTCACTATTACTGGCATCTAGTGGTGAATTTTGAGATTTCAGCCAAGTGAATACTCCTCCACTCTCCTTCCCATACATACAGTGGCCGAATCATGAAAGTGACTAGTTTGAATCAGTGTTTGATTTTTCCATTCTGATATAACTCTGGTCCTCACTCATACACAGTAGAGAATGGTTATGCATCTTAATACCTGCCCTTAATGGAAAACAGAAGAAGAAAGTAATTATTGGCTGTTGTAGAAACACACTGGACTCTGTTCAGGGGACGCAGTCCCTCTGTAGACATAAACAGCTGACTTTAAATGGGTTCTATGAGATATTAATATTCTAAACGCTCAACAGGAAACTTACAGCTCCCACAACCATCGAGGAATCAATGCTATGTGTCCAGCCTGTATCACTTGCTGAATAAAGTATTGAGCTCATTGTTTACGCACATCTGTATTATGTTATCTTCAAGATTTCTCCTTTAAACTAAAACTAAGCCATTTATTTCAACAGTGATACTGAGTATTATAATCGTCATGTGCTGATAGTTTACATTATAGCTCTATTAGTTTAGTTATTGTTTCAGACACAAAACAGAAACAATAAAACCACAAATAACCTTTATCTGTATGGTTTAGAAATGCTTTGATGTGTCCAAACAAGCTCAGAACTGTCAATTTAGTCTGAACTGTGGATCAACAAAGTGCCAACTAAGCAAAGATAACACCATATAATAACTTAATACCTCCATAAGCCTCATAATCAAACTCACCCGTGTAGAAGAAATGCTGCCATTTCAACATCAGATCAGACTCCATTCTTTTCCTTTAGAGCTGTGTCCAGTGGTGAAAATAACACTGCCTCTAGCTTCTATAGCTTATATATCTTCTCCATACATTTTTTTCTTCTTAGTGACCCTTCTGAGACCATCAGAATGACTTATTACTCCCTCTAGTGGTCACATAAGTCCTCCAGAGTGTGGCCGGAATATATTCATTTAATTTCCAATACATTGGCATCTTTAACAAAGCCTTTATTCCAAACATTCTAATGATACTTTTACGTCATTTTAAAATATTTTTAAAAAGAAATACTACATTCAGTTCTTTAAGGAAAGAAAAGCACAGCTACTCTTATTTTTAAAGTTAGTATACCCTTGTAATTATCATCTATGTCTGAATCATTTTGGCAATTAGATCTCCTAAATGTTGATGTGTGTGTGTGTGTGGTGAACTTTGTGTGTGTGTTATTTAGCTTTACTGTGCAACCTAGTGTTATAATCAAGAAGTCACTGAGCTGTAACTTATGCACTAAAAGGTAAACTTGCCCCAAGCTTCTCACAGAAATTGAAAATAACTAAATAAACACAGTGGGAAAAAAAGAATATTCCCTAGTTGTCTATGTATGACCTTTGCCTTAAACAGAAAGTGTAGGTACTCTTGAGTCAAATGATAATTATATTAACCGTATTCTTGCATCTCTTTGTCCATGTTGGCTTTTAAGGGTTGAAATAAGAAAACTGACAATGAGATGAGTATAAAAATCCAGGTTCTGGAGTCAGAACAGACTGACTGTGTTTTGACTCTGACTTTCTGGGACAGAGGCCATGTAGGGGCAATAGGTGCGTCATTACCCTGAATGGCATCTGCGTATTCATGCTGGGCAAATTACTTTTCTGTCTACTCATCTGGATGACTTGTTTTTTGTTTTTTTTCTCTGACTGCTCAGCTCCATGTGTTGAATTAACATACAAAACCAGGTCGAAATTAATCAAGGCTTCAAATGGAAAATGGTCTCATCACACCATCAGAGAGCGAAAAGTGACAGGTGAGTGACAAGTTAATGTAGGGCACAAAAACACTGGGCTGCTTTTCACATGTTCTATATCAATCAGGTTTTTGCACGAGAGAATTATGAAAAACTTTACGTCAAAGCAGTTTTTTGGGATGACGCTTCAAAATCTTCTGTCTTTTTCGATGTTTCTGAGTGTGTGCACCAAACCAAAGTGTACTTTAACTATCATACTATGAATATTTTAATTCTATGTTGATTTCAGACTGTGGGGAAAGTAATCCATCACACTGATACACTCATATTTTCTGACTGATTGTTTCTGCCTTCACTTGATTGTCGCACATGATAAGATAACAAATAAACCCTGACAAGTCAATACTAACACAGGGTGATTTAGCTAGTTTTTTTACATTAGACTCTAATTAGTCATGACTGTCATAATAATAATTGGCAGTGCACATCAAAACAAAGAAAAACAGTGATTAAAAAAGAGGACAACAGTTGGCAGGAACTGCACGCTAGAATAATAACCTACCAAATAATGACGTACCTGAGTACAATTATGTCTGGCAGTGTTTTATTACTATTGGGAGCAGCAGACATATGGCACAAACAGACACCATAATTAAGCGTCTTACTGTTCATTCCCCGTTCAGCACCATTAAGAAATAAAAGGTCATTAAATTAAAATGTCAGATCTCAAAGTTAGATGGCTGAATACAGTGGAACTCAAAACACACAAATCAGTTGCAAAGCGATTGCCCCACACTTTCCCTATCTGTGGTGTTATCTTTAGCACTGAGTGGGCAAACTGGGTGAAAATCTAACATGAATGCCAACGGCAGGTTAGTGCCAGCCAGATCCACTGCTTGGAAACTCATCATACTCATTAATTTATTATTCATTATCTGCAGGCATGGACAGTTCGGTGTACATTTGGGTATAAATGTGGTTTGGTCTGAAATACAGAACAGAGAGAATGGTGAGCATTATATTAGAGGATCTGCCCACTTGAGCTCTCAAATCAAAACTACCCTTTGAGCTTTATCCCCTGTAAATTGTCCCTGGACTGGAAAAATGACTGGTGCAAAATCCCAGGTGCTGCAAACTCTGATAGTGTGAAAAAGGTGGAAGAAATGGATTTGTCTATGGATTTTATAATGATGTGACTGGAGATGGGGTAGATTATCGGGTTGAACAGGGGTGCAGACAGTACATCTCTGGAAACCTTGTCTCTGTGTCTCCGTGCATGGTTAAACATAATGCAGCTGTATGAAAACACTTAATGCTGAAACTCTGACATTGAAACAAGTCACCAAATCACTGTGGCTGTTCATATCTGAAAGAAAATAATTTGGGTGCTGATCTAAAGTGTACTGTGAGTGAGTAAGAGATGAAAAAAAAAATAAATCACTTGAGATATTCGAAGTTATTGCAGGTTTAATCAGTTTCTCTTCAGTGCTTCTTGGCACTTTTAGAGCAGCTCTTACTTTCCTTTATCCTGACACAGACAGGGTTTTTATTTACAAACCAGGAAATATCCTCTTAGTGAGAATATTCAAATAATGTCTTAAGCACTTAAAGAGCACGACATTCATCCTGTAGAGATTGACAGAAGTGAAGTTGCAAAATGCCAAAGCTCTTTCAGACATATCTTCGTTCCTGAAATGTCACATTTATTTGTAAAATTATGACAAGCTGTATACATTGGTCATATTACTGTAACATTATTGATCATTGACCATTGTTAAACTGTATGATGGTTCACAATCTGTAACAAATGTTCCCAAAAACAGCTCAGTGGGATGTTTCCTGTTGGTGTCACTCACACTGTCACCACTTTACTAATAACCACAGATAAATGACAGGTGGCTGGAAATCCCTGTACTTATATAAGACTAAACAGACTGTAACAACAGCGTGGTTGAATGATGGGACTTTCTACATTTTCTGTATATCACTGAAATGTAATTTTGCTTAACAAGGTCATGGTGATGTTGACCCAAATCTAAAAAGCACTACTTAGCATGTTACATGGAAAAGATAGCGCACTAACGAGACAGTATAATGATGATAAAATCATGTCTGATTGACCTCTTGTGGTACCAGCAGGCTGTAGAACATCTCTCTGTGGGCAATTTGCATGATTAGGGTGTTTGGGTTAAACAAAAATTCTGGAAGCGGAGTTGATGATACTGATGAAATTTTGTGTGGATGCAGTTTTACACTGACCTCAGTCAGATCAAAACCTCAAAAGTTGTTTTCTGCACTCTTTTTTAATTTCCACCAAGTTTTCTAAAACAAAATATCTTATTTATTGCCCTGTGGATAGTGTTTAAGAGCTGATGACAGCCTCATTGGTAACTGCCAGGACCTGTCTTTGTTCATACCTCCTGCTATCCATAGTTTGGAAGAGTGTACACTCGGAAATAGATTGCAAATAAAATCTGTGAACAGTTCTGGCTGAAATTATTATTTTTTTCCTTGGTCAGACAGTTTATATTCATAGTATTCATGGTACTATTGGCTGCAATACACAGTGACTGTTTTAAATGGGAATCACACAAATGAACAAAGCAGTCCATGTGACAATGGACATTTTAACATTTTAAGTGTCATGTTGCTTACCAAAGCATTTTGACAGTGATGTATATTAGGGGGCTGTGTTTCTTTTGTTCTCTCTAAATGACCAGTGTTTGCATGAGGCTTATCATCTTAAAACCACACTCTGTCTTGACAGCGAGCAGCGCCTACTTGTGTGCCTCTCTTTAATAAGCATGTGTTCAGAAAAGCCAGAGGTCTGTGAATTCACACACCAGTCCTCCGGGATCTAATTTTTGTTATGTGTTCTAAAGATATTTGGTTCAATAACAGTTACATTACTGTCACTGTATTTGTTTCCCAGACCAATTTAAATGTATATCAGGAGGTTGTGAACCACCTCCAATTTTCTTTTCGACAGGCTGTAAATATTGGTTCTTAGATCTCCCACAGTGCACAGAAATAATGTCAATACTTGTGCTGAGCAATTTGTTTTCTATTTGTAAATCCAGCTGTGGCTCTGCACAGGTCACTTAAACCACAGTCTATTCATCTCATCCTCTGCTGACCTTTTAAGAAACAGCCAAATTGACTTTGTCACCCATTTTAAAAAGCCACTTGTAACCCACTACTCAACTCAGGGGTCTATTTCCAGCAGATGGAGTTTGAGAAACCTGAGTGTTATGTGTCACGTACATTTTTGGATCAGTCTGCAGAAAGTATTTTCACTCTTGAACTATGTCACAAATTGTGTGTCAGCTACAGTAACTGCAGCATATAAACAAGTGAAGATGCTTTAAATAGGATCAGTGGGGCAAACCGCACTACTGCGCAGAATGAAAAAATCTATTAATCCTCAAGTGCTGCTGTCACTGCAGACGACAAAAATTGACGTTGTTTAAGAGAAAGAACAGTTAACTTTCTTAAAACAAAAGCCACTTAATGCGGTGTGCTGTATCCACAGTGAGAAGTAGAGATGGAAAATTTGATGGGAGGAACTATTCAAAGCTGAACTGAGATATAGATGACTCTACTAACAGTCATCTGCTGAAAGAAATCACCAAATGTTTCGAAGGATAATGACCTTGTGCAGATATTCCTGTGTTAAAAATGGTGTATCTCTATATTTAATCCATTTACAAATGCTGCATGCATCATATCTCTGTTTATTTAGGGGCATTTATTAGGATATGTGACTCTCAGAACATTCAAAACATGTTTGATGTGTTGCTAGAGGGAGTTAAAATAGAAGTTTACATCATCCATTTGGGTGATTTTTCTCTCAACACTATGAATAAATAGTTACAGTGTGTGTGTGGTTTAACAGTCTCCGAAGGTCTGCTTTTTCTCTCAAGTTCTACACAATTCCCACACGGCTGAGTGATAATGTTGTTTCCTGGCAGTCTCAAATCCCTCAGGATGCTTTTACAGACATTTTTTTCCTGCTCATCACCGCTGTAAATATGTAACAAAGGTCAAAATTCAACAGTTCTGTCACGCTTGTCACTTATCTTGAGCTTGTTATCAGACAGAAACATTCTTAGAAACAAGTGCTGAACAAGTTTTTGTTATTCTCAGTGTGATACATCTACATCTTGTCTGAAATGATCATATCATTTGAACAGGAAAATAACTGAGAACACTTAACCTCCAAGAAAACCCTCAAAGACTTGAAAATCATCAACCTTTCACAACCACTCAAACAAGTCGACATTTGCTAAACTTGGTGTAGAGACTGAGCACAAACAGAAGTAACAAAATCTGGCACCAGTGCACGTTAATATATTTGTCATTTAATCCCTTTAAATGGTGTTTTCTTGGCCAGGAGGTCTTCTTGTCTTTGCTTTGTTGCCAGGCAACCAGCAAAGATTTAAGGAAGTCACTTAGGCAAGGAACTGTCACAGGAATAATCTGAACCATGTTATTTTTACACCAAGGACCTTTACACTAACAAGATGTATCATGTTAAACTATGAGCTCTAAAGGTGCTCTTTTATGTTACATTTGAGCAGAGTTAACCTTGCTGTTTGTCCGTGTCACCAGTCTTTACATTAAGTTATGAATCTCTTCGTATTAGCTGTATAGTTTTACCATATTGGTTAAGTGTTCTCGTAAAATATCCCCCCATAATCTCAATATTCTTAATTTACTATATACACATATAAATACAAACCTTACTTAATCGCAGGCGGTGTTGTCTTTATTATTTCTTTGGCTATTTACACTGACAAACATTCATAGCCATGATACAAATAAGTCAAGTAATTCTTTGCTTTGTAAAAACCAGTCGATTTTTTTTAATAAATAGCACACTTAAAGAACACAATGATCTAGCTTCGCATAGGTATTACTGTACAAAAGATCTTATTTTATAATGCTGTACATTTTGAACATCAACAAGAACAACTCTGTAAAAGTAAGTGCAGACTTATTATTGGGAGATGATAGCTGACTCTCCCTGTCCCTATAGGCCCTTTTCAGATGCAGTAATACAAAACATCACTGTGATACTATCACACTTAGCAGTCAGTCAACAAATGCAGGTTATTCTCTTTTTTTTTTCCTTATGTGCTTTGAACCTCCCACATTTGCCATTATATTGCTGCATGAAGAAAAGCTTTACTTTGTGACAGCATAAATAAATAATATTTCTTATATTTATTAATTAACATCTTCTTTGAAAGTCTGTAAGGTTATGGAGCTTTAAAAAACACTAATAAAATCACATTGATTTGATCTGAATTAGAATGAAAAGGTTTTCTTATCATAGCGGCTCTGTGACAAACACAGGCTTTCACTGAGGCTGTTGTCTACCTCCGCTATGCTTTCACGTAGATGGAGCATAATTGAAAATCTTGATGTGCCGCACTTCTTTTACAATATCTCTGACAAAATTATGATCGTCCTCTGTGCATAATGATGCCTGTATGAGACATCATCTCACAGACTTCAGCGTCGTGCATAACATCCTACATCTCCCTGTGAGGGTGTATTTAGCAATAATGAGCAGTGTGGAGTGCATTATCCCTAATTTAGCAAATAAAGAGCCAGAAATTGAGAAAGCCTTAACTACGTCACTCCTTCCTGTCCTACTTACAAAGATTGTCTACGAAGGTTAGCAGTTTCAAAAATGTACGCCATTGACATTGACTCTTAGAGCGTTAAGAGAGAGCAATTACATCCACTTTTAACGGTGACACTGGAGTCCACTTCTTTATCCCGTCATTAGGAGTATTAAAAGTGCAGTTTTCTTTTCTTGAACATTTTTCACAACTTTTTATATTGCTGTCACGTATGCAGAGACAGTCCTGACATAACTCTCCTCTATCTCTTATGAAAATTATTTTTAACGGAAGAACAGTGCTTTTTTTTTTTACAGTGTTTGACCAACAATATATACTGCATTTATAAAGCATGGAAGTACAAGTGATTTTATCTAACAAGACTGAATCTCAATCTGAGGTTGGACTGATTGTCTTTTAGGACACAGTATCTTTGAGAAAGCCCTTCGAAAGCTGCTGTGGCACAGAGGGTACAGGAATGGATTAATGGCAGAGTTCAGCCACAGAAGCCAGAATGTAATCTCATACCAGTAGTTTGGCACACATTCACCACTACAAGCTGCACGAATAATCATTAATAGAGTATAAGGAGCCCAGCAAATCCCAAAAATGCAGACAATGATGGCCAAAGATTTGGCAATCTTTTTGTCCCGTGAAAGCCGAGACCCCTGTGTCCTTCGACCGGGTCCCATGCAAGAAGCCGTAGGCTGAAAAAGCCTAGAGTTTTTCCTTCTGGGGGAAAACTTTTCCCTCTGCAGGAATACATGACTAGTGTTAGGATCCCCACTGGAAGATGGGGACGGGGCATCGTCATCCTCAATAACTGCTGAAATAGCAGTGGGCTCACTGGATGAAACCTTCCGTGTCTTCACAAAAAACACGGACCAACCTGTGGGATCTTTGTGTTTTTTGCTGTTGGGAGGCTTGGGCTCATCCTCAGAGCAGGCGCTACTGTTCTTGTTCCTACGATGGATGTTCAGATAGATGCTGAGGTTGAAGAAAGCCACAGACACAAATGGGGTGAAGAACTCAAAAGTAGAAGCACTGAGCAGGAAGTACCAGGTGAAATAAAACTCAGCATAGCACTCATGGGATGGGACTACACTTTGCCCAACAACCGTCTCCCAGAAGATGATAGCAGGGCCATAAAGGAGAAAAGCCAACACCCACACTGCAATCATCTTGAACACAGCCTGGCGGGTCATGTTTCGCTGTGCTCGGTATTTAACCTACATCAAAAGAAAGGCACAAGTGTGATTACTCCATGTAAGATAAACTCGTATTGCCATTCTGTACCACCATGCATTAGATCTCAAATATATAACAATAATGATAATAATAATAATAATAATATATAAGCTCCTCTCGTTTTCACTGGCAAATGCACTTGCCTCTGCTTTGAGTGGCAT